>SRZU01000101.1:0-176920 GCA_013183765.1 Fusarium xylarioides | reverse complement strand
GGTAAAAAGTATATCTTATTTTTCTCTGAATTTCGGCAGTTTTTGTGATAGTCTTTTCATTATCATTAAGACTACCCCTCTCTGGGAATCAAAATGCCCGCTCTTCTAGAGGTCTATATAAGACCTAGGTTTTCCCACTCAGGGAACCTTTTTCAACTCAGACTTATCAACTTTTCTATTACATAATATATATTACTAAATTCAGAAAAAATCGCTCTTCTTAGCGAATCTACTTTTATTCTATAAATCCTACCCTATGCCTCTTCTATCACTATTATCTATCCAGTTACTTACAGTGAATTTATAGGCTATTTTATTCAAGCCTTAACACTAAGGGTAATAGAGAAGCTATATAATATTATTTAATTTACATAAAAAACACTATAATAGTATAAGCTTTAGTTATAATGTATATATAAAGCCTATAAAATAAGTAATACTATAAGCTTTAATGATATTTCCTCTTATATCTAGCTGCAGCCTGACTAGCAAATAAGATAGAATTTAACATCTATTATAATTAACTGTACCCTTTGCTTATAGACTGTTATTAACTAATTCTATATCCGCAGCCAAGATAACCCTGAACCTTCTAAGAGGATTCTAGAGAGGGATATCTTATACCTAGATGACTGGGCTTATTTACAGCAAATTGCAGGTATCTTGTGTCCCTTTAAAGAAGAGACTAAAAAGCTTAAAGGCTACTAAGAAGCTATAGTCTTATTTATTATATATAGCTATATAAAGCTGTATTAGCACCTCTGCAGTTACTATAGTAGTCTCTTTATAACTATAGCTTTACTAAGCTCCCTAAACCCCTCCCTGCTAAATCCCCTGCTATTTTATTCTTCTTTAATGGATTAAGCCCTGCCTCTGCAAGCAATAACTAGTCAGGCCTATAAGGCTATTGCTAATACTGCAAATAAGCTATATAGCTACAGGAAGAAGATTACCTTATTACCAGTCTATTAGGCAGTAATAATCCTTTACTCTAGTATATAATTAAAATTCCTTACTTATCTAATTAGTAATAAGATTAAGGTTAAAGCTATTTACACCTACTTTAAAGCCTTTTGTTAAGAAAATTAAGAGATTAGAGACCCTTAATTGCCCTTATTACCTGCTATATAAGATATAATCCCTTAACCTAATAAAATTAATAGTATTTCTACTGCCTTTTATATAAAATAGGTAAGGCTATATAAGTATCCTATTACTAAGCTATCTTAGTATTTAATAGAGGAAGTTAAGCAGATTAGCTGTAAACTAATTGAATAGTAGAAGTAATATAAATATACCTATCTTAAGTTATTAAAGATAGCTTATAATATCTTATATATACCTGCTAAATCTACTAAAGCAAAGAGGTTATTTAGTTAGGCTAGAATAATATTATTAGATTAATATTATAGCCTAAATCTAGAGGTAATAAAAGTAATATAATACTTAGGAAGCTAGTTATAGAAATTAGGTAGGGCTATTCCCTGCAACTATCTAATTAATAACCTTTAAGTCAGTTAAGTCAAGTCAAGTCTAACCTTCAAAATACACCTTAATTCAAGTTACACCCCCCCTAAGTTAAGCTACTGAAAAAGTCAGCTTGACTTGACTTGTTGCGACCGTTGCATATATTCGTATTTTCGCTCGCGTAACTGAATGAATCGTTTTGTTGCTACTGCCTTGATTGAGCCAATCGTCATCAAGTTACTGCCCCAGCTTCCAAATCAACCCTGGATCCGATTCGGATCCGAAATATTCAGCATCGGGTCGATCTTGCGGAGCTTGAAGTGCAGCATCTCGTTGTTTATTTACAAAAGGAAGCTTATTTGCGTCTCTAAATTGTTTATTAACACTGGACCAGCAGGCTCCCTACCTCAGCTAAGTACCTAGTCATTGCGTATCACGGGAAGTGGGATGAAACAAACTTCTGCTTACTCCCAAGGTATGCCCTGGGAAATGAAGGGAATACAGACGGTCAGGTACCTATACCAGTCGGCATCTCCTGTCCACAAGTCAAGTTCAACAAAGTAACACTGATAACGTCGCCAGACGCGCGGGTGCCCATGTTTCATTACAGAATGAAACGTGTACTTGCAGTATTGGGCATAGCAGGTCGGCAAAGCGGATGATCGGCACAGAAGGGCTTGAAGTCTAACGAGTTCTATCGATGGCATCAGAGAAAAAATGTATTAGCCTGTGAATATTGGGCTGCTGATAGTGATAGTCTGTCTTATTGCTATGCTCTTCACGGCGGAATATTTCAGCCAATATAACTAAAATATCCACATGAAATAATAATGACAGATTTGAGTCAAGTCCAACCAATAGTCACGACAGTCTATGTCACTCGCCGGAGCAAATTGAGACGGGTCTTGGCGTCAAACAGCCATTTCCTAGGCAGTGACAGGTTCTACATCGTATCTCCGTGCCAAAGCCGGTGGATCTCAAAGGATTGGTTAGCAAAGTGTCGATCTAAAGAGAGGACCGAGGAAGAACAATTTGTTGGAGTCGTTGAAAAATATATTAGTAGGTACATACTGCAATGAGTACCTGTTACAGTACAAGGATCTACCCGCGCGCGGTATTTGTAGCTCGGCAACAGAGCCAAGAGTTGCTAGAAGCTGTCACTGTCACTGACATCCATGATCCATCCATGGCCATGGTCAGATCGGGCTGCCGGCAATAGACTACTCCTTGGCTGTATAGCTACTCTTCCTCAAGAGGTCAAGTGTGGTTTTTCTCTTGCGTGGCTGATCATACCTAGTATTTGAATCCATATGATTTCTTCCCTTTACTGCAAGCCATGGGATGCAAGATCAAGATGAATGCACAAGGTACCATTCATTCATAAGAGTCATCTCTATTAGCGACGTCCATCATATTCTCCATTGCCACTGTCCCTTTTTTTTCCCCGTTGCTTGTCTAATGATATTTATTGTTTCCGGCCCTTTTTAATTTTTTGCCCTTAGTAGTATAGCAAGGCGAGAGAGGCCCGCAAGACCAGGATCATCTCTGAGGCTACCTACGGAATACCCATCATTCTTCGTTCACTCATTCACTCATTTATCCGTCAAATACTCTCTTTTCTTTTTCTTTTTTTCCTCTAGAGGCGACTACACTACCGGTTCAATTCACTTTTGCGATATTCTACTCAACAGATGAAGGTTGTGGTTACAGGGGCGACCGGGATGGTCGGCAATGAGATCGTCAAACACTGTCTCGCGGACGCGCGCATCACAAAAGTCGTTATTCTCACTCGAAAGGCCGTCTCAATGGACATCGAGAGTCACCCAAAGGCGGATGTTATCATGATTCAGGACTTCGCAAGGTATTCCGATCAAGTTTTACGGCGACTTGAAGGATCTTCAGCGTGTTTATGGTAAGATGATAGTCTCTTTCGATCTCTGAAGATCAGTCTTCATACTGCTCAAACATGAGAGGCTGATCATTCACGCAGGGCCATTGGAGCAAGGCCAGATCGTCTCAACCACGACAAGGCACTTCTTCACCACGTCAACGTGGAACTACCGCTCACGGCGGCAAAAACATTGAGCGAGCGCATAGCACCAAAGACACCAGCGGGCAACAAATTCAACTTTGTCTTGTGCAGCAACAAGACCAACTCAAAGGCATCTTCACTGCTCTCGCTCGGGGACCCAAGGAAACCAAAGTCCGAGGCGGAGAAGGGTCTATGCGAGATTGCAGACGCCAGCCCTGAAACATTTAGCGCTTGGATCTTGAGACCCAGCGCCATCGTCACCCCAGACGCGCCCAAGAAGAGAAGACTTGTAGGCGGTCGCTCGGCTCACGGCGTTGAAGTTGCGCAGATGGCCAGGGCTTTTGTCAAGGTGGCCTGCGAGGGCTACAGGGATCGTATCATTGATAACGATGCGCTGCTGAAAATGTGAGATTCTTCCTCACTGGGAGAAGTGGGTGACAAATTGTACGATGGAGCTGGACTATGTGCGTGTTGTGAAGCCGAGCTGAGCTTGACTGGGGAAGAATTTGTGGACTTGGCGGAGCATCTGGGACCGTCGAACGATATGCCAAGCCTTTCGGGTGGTGATATCCATTTGGATATTGCGTTGTGTTGATGCTGGCACATCAAGTTCATGCCTTTGTTGTTGTATTGTGTTGTGTTGTCTTGTATTGGCCTTCGATTCATTGTACCACTACTAACCGGGTCACGATATTAATGATGTATATAGCATAGCATTCAAGCCGGCGGAGATTGATAAGATATTTGTGTAATTGACAACATCCATCAAAGACAACAGCAACTCTTGCCAAGACATTTCGACTCGTGATAGCTTTCGAGTATTAAACTCTAAGAGATGGAGTACGGTCCAACCAATCGAGTCTTCTGACTCGTGCATGTCTGCGATTGAAAGTGGTATCGTGTAAATGCAGCGATGTTACCGTTTCAGCCAATGCAAGATGTCGTCGGGGTTAGAGCCCAGCCGTTACTTGAACTCTGATTCTCAACATGAGCAAGAACCGTATAGAAACATCTAAGCACCAATTCAAACTACGTATATTGCTTATAGTGAATGCAATATGACAGTCGGATACGTAACGCAGCTCTGGTCATATTGCGACCACGGCTGTTGGTGACAAGACTGCAACAATCTCCAACTTGACTGAGGAATCCGAAGTCTGTGCCGACGAAGACGTAGGAATCTGCAGTCGGTGTCTTCCCATCGTATAGAAGGGGTAGCATATGCCTATCTGTCAGTGACTGTCGTTGCGCATTCGGCCAAAACAGATGTATTGGTTGGACCGAGTGACATAACTCGACACTAATCTCTCACATCACGGGTCAGACTCGATTATCAGAGAATATTTCTCTTCTTTATGTTCTGGCAGCTACGCCTCGAGAGGCATGGTTTGTGGGTTGGCATCTCTCTTCTATTATAAACCCCCAAGAAGGAGGAAGAGTCTGTTGAGACTAAAAGGTAAGACCAGCTGTTGATCAACCACGTTGGAAAGCAGAATAAAACGATAAATGCCATCTCCAATAGTATCTTCTTATCCAAAGGGAAACGAATTCGTAAGTTAGTGAATTACATCTTCCATATGACAAGTGACTAGTGCCATGCTTAAGGGAACTTGTAATACACCAAAACTTCTGCATAACTAGCAATCCACCGAGCAGACACATTCAAGACACAATCTCTCATGTTGCAGGGCAGATAGCCACACCGCCATCAAAAATCTTGAACTCTTTCTGTTGCATCAGCTGGCCAAGCCACCTATTCGCAGTCTTCCAGTGCGGCTACGATGACGCCTCTCTGTCCACACGTGGAATTAGAAATTGCCAGCCAGATGCAAACGAATAACTTCTAACTGAATTATCTACGGGATGTTGCCTCTTTAGTCTCTTACTATATAGTTTACACTGTCTTTGGCGGTCTATTTTACACCCATCGTCAGATGTCCAGACCCAGATCACCAAGCCTCTTTTGCAGAGAATGCAGAGACTGGCATGTTATACAGTTCACTCGATCCTCATAATTAAACTCTCTCTTTCGTTTTCAAATCTATGAGTCGGTGTGTTCTCATCGCAATCTTTCAGTATATCTACCAGGTGATTTTATCTCAAAAGTAAAACCATGCCACCACAGCACTCAGTAACTTTATACAAGTGCACCCCGAATGTACCTACAAGTTATATACAATCCAACTGTGCTCAGAAGGATGTTAATCTTCTTCACGCCAACTCCAAATCACAACTTCTTCTCGAGAATTTCCTGCTCCAGCTCACCAATTCGCTCCAAACCATATCCATCATTTGGCTGCCTACGAGAAATCGCAACACAACAAATAACTACCTTGTCTACGTTGCCCAAAATGAACTACAGCAATGGATTTTTCATTGTGTGCATCTTGGCCTTCAGCACGACCGTGTGTATCCTCGGTCTCATTCTAGGTGTTGTCTTCATCTTCCTACAACGACAAAGGGAGGAGCGGCTACTGGACGATATTTATAATACCGCATGTGCCGCCATTGAAGCATCACATGACTCCGAGAACTGTAACTGCATAAATGGCGAGCAAAGACAAGTACCAAGAAATTATCGGGTTCCAAACTATTCTTCGATCGGCTCCTACAAGAAAAGAGCAACGGCAGCAGCAACAAGAACAGAATAACATCCCCGACGGAGGCACCTATTGGCGAAAACTCGTAACATGGCGTCAAGATTTATGGCGTGAGGGGTGAATTATAGAGTTCAATAGGAGAGTTTGGGTGAGCGACTTGCAAGGGGACATATCAATCGAGGAGGAATTTTTTCGAAAAGGCTTTGGGCGGTGTACAAGAAAGAAACTTTGTATACAGATATGTCTATTATAAGACCCTTTACCCTTTGTGTCTCCTTTCACAAGGATAAACGAGAGGCAGGTCGTGGCTCGGCACGGATCATACAACACTTTTCCTTCATCATGATCAAACTGTCCAACTTAACTGGCTTGATAAGCAAAATGAGTCCTCGAAACTACCAAATGCCCCTTGACACCTACTATTCTGACAACATCCCTTCAAACAGGTGCGTGGCTATCTCAGCGACATATTTAATACTACCTCTGACCAATACAGCAGCACAATGTCGAATACCGAAGCAGAACTTCAGCAAGATGAATCGATATCCTGGGGCTACATTGTCTTTTGCATCCTTTTCTCTCTCTTTTCCCTGCTGACTATCCTTCGCTGGACTGATCTCCAGCTCAGGATTTTCTGTGGTTTCATCGACAGCGGCCGGTGGCGAGCGTACTTTGGACTGGAAGTACCCAGACGACTTGGCCAGAACAACTTCAAAAAGGTCGAACTTGGGGATGGCGCTCCGTTGGCAAAGAAGATAGTGAAAAAGGTTCGGTTCTACGACGATAGGACTATTATTGAAGACATTGAGCAAGTGGAAATACGGAGCAATGGAGTCGATTGTGCTGGCCAAGACGAAACAAAGCGCGAATTATGAGACTTAGTCCTGTGATCTTCATTAAATACATTCTCTACCTATGTTTCAATATCTCCGGCTCTTCTTAATCCATATTCATGCCTCGTCCTGGTCCGTAAACATCAGCTCAATTTCTACCTTTGAGTATCTCCAGAGGCTTCGCAAAACTCAATTCCTTCATCAAATCATTCCAAACCGTCTCTTGGAGTGTCTTTCCCACCGGCTCGTACATAATCTGGGGGTATCTGTCAAATACAGTTAGAAACTCTCCGTCACTGTCAGCTTCAAAGTACTCACGGCTTAATCTTGCCCTCGCCAACAAAGCTGCCATGGCTTTCTTTGCCCTTCACGGCAACAGCATCAACATAAGATCTTGCGCCAGTAGAAACTGTTCTTCCAACAATAGGCTTGGCAATACTCATCCAGAACTGCTCAATCTTGCTCCTCTTACCATCTGTTCCAAATTCTGTTCCCCTGCACGCGCCGGGATTGGGGAAGTTGACAATGACTTCGTCGGGCGAGACATACTCGGAGAGTTTTCCGACAAACATGATAAGAAGAAGCTTGGATATCAGGTAGGCACCGTTGCTGGACCAGCTGGAAGGGTCGTCGACTGTATCCCAGATGGCATCGCTTGTTCCAGTCCAATGAGCCCAGTATGACATGTCAGAGCCAACAAGAGCAAGATGTGCAGGCTCGGATGTTCCACGCTTCTTCTTTAGTACGAGTAAAAGAAGTATAGCGAGGAGGGCAGTTGAGAGGTAGTTGATCTGACATGTCATTTCATGCTTGGGCTCTTCCGATCGCTCAAACTGAGGTCTGCTCAATCCAGCGTTGAGGATGGCAATATCGAGTCGAGGCAAACTCTCACACCACTTGACGAAGCTTTGGATTGACTTGTACGAAGCCATGTCAACTAATGAAACTTCAATCTTTGCCTCTGGGAACTCGTTTCGTAGTTTCTGTGCTGCACTATCACCTCTCATTTGGTTCCGCACAGCAATGATTAAGTGTGAAAGGCCGAGAGCAAGAAGTTGACGAGCACATTCAAAGCCCAATCCAACATTTGAGCCTGTGATGAGAGCTGTTTTCCTAGATAGAGTGACGCTTTTGGGGATCTTGGGAACTCCTTCGATGAATTGGCGGGACAGGAATGCAAGAGGGCTAGCCTCCCAGGCGGCATTATGCTGGAGCTGTGCAGACATTTTGATTATTGGTGAATTGAATGAATAGAAACACTGATGGTCTATATTTTGCTATGTAACTATCCTCACTTCTTTCTTATATATCTATGGCCTCCGGTCGAGGTACGGACGAATTCACGGACGAAGCTTGGTTAACAGCAATCGTCTGTGTTAGTTTTGCAGCTATTTTGTTCAGCCGTGCGGAGGCCGAGACGGACGAATTGATGCACTTGTTACCAATTCTTGGAAGTGTAACTGTCATTGATTAGAAAGGTTCCATATATCTGAGGTTAAGAGATAACGATGTGCTCGACATTAATTTCATTTAATAAGCCAAATCTTTGCTATACATGCCACCGATGATGGTTCTGAGCCATTGTTATGCGGGAACATGGCCTCTCGGACGAAATAGTTTTCGGACTAATAGTAAGATGTCAAAGCAGGGCTATATAGAACTACGGCAAATTGAATACAATAAGGAAAAGGGCAGTAGAATACAATTAACTTCAAAAGCACTGGTCTTGGGAGGCCATGTTCGTTAATTGAACTTCAATGATGTTTCGTTTTGATTCATTGTGTGCTTTAGATGTGAGGATGACCACGCAGCTGTTCGTGATTAAAGCCCAGTGTGATGAACGGCAATCAACTCATCAAGGCCTATACATCTCGAGGTCACAGAAACATCACAGAAAAGTAGATCAAGTGATGGCCCTGACTCGTCCGATTGTGGGTTTCTATTGTATACCTGAATGTGTTGGTTCAGGTGAGAAAACATAGGGTAACCCTGTCTCATATGTACCTATGTAACTTGACAAGAATGGTCTCATTTGCCTAATCTGTCCCTCGCGTCAATCATTACTGGGCTCGTTAAAATGCAGTGCAGTGATACAATAAACGAGAGCCTTACCAATCTGGATCTTAACTAGGCGGACTAATTTCCCAATCTGCAAGATCTCGCCCTGTATCCGTATGAGCAAAAAACAACAGCCGATGGCCCAAAGGTTATAAATATGCTTAATGCTAGTAAATTATTCCGTTCTAGACCAGATCGACCCGTCTTGGCGGGGAATAATGCACCATGATACCCCTTGGAGGGAGCCTAAGCCGTCAGCTTGCAACTCTGTAGGGAGAACTTTTGGTTCCGAGTAAATTGGACGAGGATCACTGCATGCAAGCAAAAAATGGGCTGTTTGAATATAACCACTCTCGCCCCGAGGTTTGGTTATAAGGGAACATTCACCGTAGGCATTTAAACATAAAGATAAAGATCAACTATCGCGATTGATCTGATCGGCCTTTCTTTTCCCCACGCTCGCTACTTCATTTCGGTCGCAGATTCATCGACATGGGTTCCCTTCGATTTCTCCTTTTCGCTTCGATCGCCACTCTGGTCTCCTGTCGCGATGTCCCCGATAACATCAAGGCTTTCAAAGAGAGCATCATAAAACAAGGCTCTTGCAATGATACTCTCGCAGAAGGCTTCCACAGCGCCGACGGCGACGATGGCTGTAAGCCCTCCAAGATCCGCATTGCAACCGCGACTAATCCGTAGCAGCCTACGTCTACTGTGGCGACCATCTCAAAGACTACAATGTGATATATCTCCAGGGCACCAAAGGCAAGCTCGTCAACATGGACATCGACTGCGATGGAGTCCAGGGCAGCTCAGCAGATGATGGACGCTGTGGCTCATCAGGCGACACACAATCTGTCACGTCTTTTCAAGACCAGCTCAAGTCGTATGGCACGGATCAGAAGGACCTCGATGCCAACATTCATCCTTACGTGGTGTTCGGAAACGTGGGTACGAAGAAGAACTGGCCAACTTTTGATGCGCAAAAGCACGGCATCAAGCCATTGAGTGTGATGGCTGTTGTATGTGGCGACAAAATGGTGAGACATTACCTTTTCTTGAATGCCCAATTATCTCTGACTTTGTTAGTTTTACGGCATCTGGGGTGACGAGAATGGCGATGATGGTGATGAAGCAATGGTTGGAGAGGCCTCCATCTCCCTTGCAACAGCTTGCTTCGGCGATGACATGAACGGCGACAATGGCCACGATGAAGATGATGTATTGTATATCGCCTTTCCCGGTAGCGACGCTGTGCCAGGAGAAGACGGTGCCGACTGGGACGCCAAAAACTTCAAAGACTTCGAAGAGAGTCTCGGTAGTGTCGGAGATAAGTTGGTCGCTCGAATCGAGGACACCGATAGTGGTGCCTCTTGCTTGTGGCCTGGCACATGGGGAATGGTAAGATATTACCCTTTTGTGCCATTTCAAGTTGTACTGACATTATGGTAGGGTCTACTCGTCGCCTCGGCTATGGCTGCCATGGTGGTTTGATCTCAAGAGGGTGTATACATAGTGAGTGGGCTTCGACGGCTCATGATTCTGGAGACGTTTCGTTCCACGTACCTAATGTTGTTTATATGAACTGTTAATACCGGGCATTTGGTTGCATATAGAAGAAGCCATCATAGACATAGAATACCTAATTGCACACTTTTGTTTCCTTCTGCTTCACGCACAGCACTCGCTATGGTATACAACCATCACATGTCATTACTGAAGAAACACAATAGCTTGTAAACCGCGCAACACATTAAACGATAGTAATAGACAAGGATATCTTCGTTCAACGAGTGTTTTGTCTAAAATTGGATATAAGAAGTGAGAAAGGAAAGCTTGTCGCAAGCGCTATGATCTACATATCTAAAGTGTTGAAATCGAACGCAACTCATACCGCCAACGCGATTCCTAACAACGAAGTGAAAATAATAACCCAATTACCACCAGACTCTAATCCAGCACCTGCATTCGTCGAGTCTTGCTTCGCACCCATGGCAGTCGGCCGCGTTGCCTCGACCCGAACGTTATCCGCCGCTTTGTCCTGGTCAGGAGTGTAAGTAAGTGGCTTGAACCCGCATGACCGCATGATAATATCCAGGTCTGGTTTGTTAGCAGCTGATTAATGAATTTGAGCATGGAGACTTACTGTTTTGCTTGTGTCCATCGACGACGATGCAGTCTTGACATAGCGCTGCGATCTTGGCCACATCAAAGCTCGTATTATTGCACACACATTCCCTCTCCGGATCATCCTCTGGAACTACTGACTGGGTCTGCAAACTAGCTCCCCAACTCGTCATGCTCGCTGTACCAGAATCACCCTGAAGAGTCTTGGTAGCTTGAGTTACTTCCGAGCTGACAAACGATGAACTTATCACGGAACGCCTCATTGTCATTGTCTGCTCCTCCGCACTGGTGTCGTCCGCAACCCATTTCATTGACGCCGGCGTAGACTTGGTAGTCGACGTTGGCGTTGACCTTGACGATGTCGTGCTCTCTTGAGGCTCGAACTGTGGAGGAAATGACGTCGGTGCAGCCCTGATTATAGAGAAGCTTCTCTTGTGCAGTCCATCATCCTCGAGCGGTTCCACGGCCAACTTGGGAACCCACTCGGGGTTCGGCTGTCGCTTCGCGAGGCGATGGTTGTGAACATCACATTTTGCTGTCAACTCGACGATTGGACCACATATCGTCACGCACATGAGTGGAATGTCGTCCGGCGGCAAGACGTCTGCCATGGCCACGGCGATGAGGCCTGTAATTGCGGCCTGTCTGGCCCATGACAGTCTCATCTCGACGAATAGCTGCCTCGATGGTATTGGATCCCAAGTCGACGATGGTGGCCCGTACGTTTAGGCCTCGAAGACAAGACAAGACAGGATGAGCCGCCTGCAGCCAGCAATTGAATAATAAGCGAAAGAATATAGAGGCACAGCCCCGGGATAACACAAAAGTGATACCAATATGGTTAAAGAGCGTATGGTAGCGAGACCAAAATGTCACCCGTTCAACAGGAAGACAAAGACGACAAATGTCTCGAGACGAGAAGCACGCACGAGGAGGCGAACCACGGCGACGGTACTCCTCGATGCATGGTGAAACGCGTACCCAAAGGAGAGTAGTAGTCTGTATCAAGTGCAGGGCACGATGCTACATGGAGCGAGATCGAGAACGTTGCTGCAGGGAACATGACGGCTGGGCTTGAGAAACAAGTAGTATTCCGGTAATAGCTTGTTACACTAGAGGTTCAGAGCTGAGACGCCTGGCTAGCCTGGTCAATCGGCTGAAACACGGTGGTTGAAGCTTCGTCTCAGGACAGGATCATGGTGGATTAGTCATGAAACAATTTGACTGACGCGAACACCATGACAGATAGGGATCGTGATAGCCGAACCGCTATGAAATATTTTAGTTAGTACATACCTAGCCCTCCCCATCTTAAGCTTAATTGATAGACATGGGGTAATCTGATCTGTTCATTGGCGATGGAAGTTCAAACGGCTACTACTATGGATCGAAAGGCCACAAATAAATCAAGGTGCCATAGACAGCAGACAGCAGCTAACGGAAACATTGCTCTCGCATCGCATTTTTAACATCTTCGAATCTAAATCTATGTCCAGTAAACATCTTCACCTGTTCACGCCGTGCATCCGCCATGTCCTTCCAGTGTATCTCGGCGTGTATCATCAACCACGTCCATATGTCATTTCATGCTTATTAAAAACGGTATAATCTTAGCCAACAGTCGACAAATTCATACAATCAAGAAGTCTAAAAGTCGGCCGTCGAAAAAATTGTGTTTGTCTCAAAATCAGGTGAGACATTTAGAAGCGGTGCTGGCGACCAACACTCTCGACGCGAACGCCAAGCTTGACCATCTCTCGAGAGTCGATGACACCACGGCCATCGAAGACCCAGCGGGGCTTGGCCATGCTCTCAGAAATGCGGACCCAGTCAACGCGCTCCTTGGGCTTGTACTCCTCGGAGCTTCCCATTCCTGTAGCGAAGCCACTGTCCTTGCTCTCACGCTCCTGGATACAGTCGGGGCAGTCGTCTTGACAGCTGGGCTCGACGTTGAAGCGGTCCAGAGGGTCATGGGACTGGACATCAGCACGTTGCACAAGGTGCTTGTGGAGAGCGAGGAGCTCGTTGGCACTGGGGGTGGCGCTCTCGAAAGGACGAGGGTCAACCTTGAGGTTGGGCTTGCGGCCAATGGTCTTGGACTGGACGGCAGGTGTAGGGGCGGGAGGAGGAGGCTGGTTGCGGAACTCGTCGAACTCAGTAGCAATGATGATGGCGGTACTGGACTCGCAAGCATCGTAGGCATTACCGTGGACGGTGATGTTGTGTCCCTCAGCGAGAGGTCCGAGGAGCTCCTTGATCTCGGCCTTGATAACCAGAGGGTTACAGCAGGGATCAAAGACAGCCACCTCACGGGGGCGCTCCTCAAGAAGGGTCTTGATCATCTCAAGAGCGGGAGCCTCACGGGTATCGGAGGTGTTCTTCTTGAAAGCAAAGCCAAGAATGGTAACCTTCTTACCAACGAGAGTGTTGTTGAGGCACTTGATGACACGGTTGGAGAAACGGTCACGGGCATACTCGTTCATCTTGACAACCTGGCGCCAATACTCAGCGACCTCGGGAAGACCCATGGTCTCAGCAAGGTAGACGAGGTTGAGAACATCCTTCTTGAAGCAACTGCCACCGAAACCGATACCAGCCATCAAGAACTTGTTACCAATACGGGGGTCAACACCGACAGCACGGGCAACCTCATCGACATCAGCACCAGTCTGCTCGCAGACAGCGGAGATGGAGTTGATGGAAGAGATACGCTGAGCAAGCATAGAGTTGGCAACAAGCTTAGCGAGCTCGGAAGACCAGACGTTGGTGGTCAGAATGCGCTCGCGAGGAATCCAGGCATTGTAAACCTTGACGAGAGCCTCGGCAGCTCGCTTACCGGAGGGGGTAGGGGCAGAACCGATCAGGATACGGTCAGGGTAGAGGAGATCGTTGACGGCGGTACCGGCAGCCAAGAACTCGGGGTTGGAGAGAATCTCGAAGTGGACACCAGGGCGGTGCATGTTAAGCTTGAATCACGTTGTTAGCATTTGACCGCTTTTCTGCTGCAACATTGACCATGTACTTACAGTATCAGCGACAAGCTGGGCAGTTCGGCAAGGAACAGTCGACTTCTCGACAATGATGGCGCCCTCGCGGGCGTACTGAGCAACGACACCAGTGACAGCCTCGAAAGCGGTCATATCAGTGGCGCTGCCGGCACCAACACCACGGTACTTGGTGGGAGTGTTAACGGCAACAAGGACAATATCGGCCTCGCCAATGTGCTTGGCAATGTCGGTGGAGAAGAACAGGTTGGGCTTGCGCTCAGCGACGGCTATCTCGCCCTCCTCGGCAGAGGAACCCCCACTGTCAGTGGTAGGCTCATTGGAGATCTTGGTAGGTCGGCCACCATCACGGGCAATTCGGACGATATCGTGCAGACCGGGCTCGTAGATAGGGGGGTGGCGGGAGTTCCAACGGCGAATGCGGGTGGTGTCGCGGTCAACGACAGTGACCTGAATGTTGGGGTTCTGGAAAGCGACGACAGCAGCGGTAGGGCCACCTGTGTGAAGTTTGTTAGTTTGTTGAAACTCAATTGCGTTATTGGAGCGGTGTATAGCATTTTCGAGGGGCTGATAAGCGCGGAGTCATGATATCGAGCGCCTTGCCACAACTCTCGCAAATCCGACACACCGGCTTTTTGCTCTCTCATGGAGAGTCGATTGCAAAAGGTTTCTGCAACTTACCAACGTAACCAGCACCGACACAGCAGATGCGGCGGACCTCAATGGGGGCCTCCTGAGTACCGTTCGAAGACATGATGATTAGAGGCGGTATGAAGATATTACAGACAAGACAAAGAACAATCTGTAGAGAAGATGCGCGCAAACGAGGTCACGAATCGACACACGTAGTATGCTAGCGAGTGTAAGGGTTTGGAGAGAGATGGGAGGGAATGGGGAGGTTTATAAAGGAGGTGGAAGCAAAGGCAAGGGAGGCTAGAAAAGATATTCCCACCTCAACGTTGCAGTTAAGGTGAGCTAATGGGAAAAAGGGGGGCACTACTTTCCCTCTGGGCTTTGGAGGAGACTGGAGAAGGACGGAGGGAGACTACCTTACCCAAGGCAAAGGCAAAGGCCGGTGGAGGGGCAGTCGCTGAAGCCACGCAACGATTGGGGAGCAACTTTTTGGCACGAGAAATTAAGGCGGTGAGATTATTCCCATTAGTTTACAGTAGTACCTTGGTTCTTTTCCACAGTCCTAACCTACAACAGGTACATGTATCTTCGTTCTGCCCGCCCGCCCGCCCGCCGCCAACTTTTCAAGGGAGCGAACGGCAGGTGTGCTGTGTGTGGTGTCGATTCTTGGAGGGGCAGGGATTCGTTCATTGGGATTCCAGGCACACAGACACCTTCTCACGGAGGGGGGTTCTGAATGCAGGTACCGTGGCCACTGCAGCCCGCTGAAAAAGGTACTTTTGGGAGCTCGAGGGGCCCTGGAATTGGATCGAGAAATGATCCATGGTCCAATCCAATAGCACTGTAGGTACAGTAGGTATCCATCAGATAAGGCACGGTGCGCTACAAGGCTGGGTTGCGCAAGCCCCTCCACTCCCGCGCAAACCAGGACCCTCCAATACAACCCCCACATGCCTTGCACGGCTAAGCTTATAAATTGAGGTGAGGGTTGGTGACTGTTGGTTAATAACTAACGCTTGTCGGTGAGTTTATTCTGGAGGAATTATGCATACGAGCTATAGATCGGAATAAATTCTCTGCCTAGTCTCAGATCATCAAACTCAAATGGCATGAGGTTATCTCGAGGTGGACACCGTCCCTATCTCTAATTAGACTAACAACCAATATTATCAGAATCTAACGAACATAGTCGAAAAGCAAACAATCCACCAATTCCATGCTCTGACAAGGAACAACGGGTACCAAAGCAAGGGTCCACATCCCGGTTATGCACTGTCCAACGCACTGTCCCTCATATCACCCAAGCTACGGAGTATCAAACGGAACATGGACTCTTCGCTACTGTCTGTATGCCCTGCAGTAGTAGGTATGTATGTATTTTGCTGGGGACGGGAAGAGACCAGACCAAACTGTTTCTTACAGAAACGATATATTCCCGCCGTCGATTCACCATGTCAGGGTGCACGGGCGATGCTGTCATCGAAACAATCTCAATCGCCATCAGGACGAACAAGTTGATCTAGGTAGGCTAAGTTACATCGCCTCAGCCTCATGAAGCTGACCGACTTTAAAAAAGAACTTGGGGGTTCGTGAAAGCAGAACACGAGGTGCAGAATTTTCGGCGGAATGCGCCCTCCGTGCATCGCCTGATAGATGTCCTCTGGTAATTATTGGATATCTTCATTCCTGCGAGGCTGACATGATTTGAAGATCAAGTCAACGTTTTGAGGTTGCCGAGATTTCGACCAACTGATAGACAGGGGTTAATTCTCTGCTGCAACGACTCGTTACAACAGATACGTAGCCACAACCCCCGGCTGAAATGGCATGGCATGCAAAAGGTGATAATGAGGCGACTAACGGCAATAGGGACAAGACGGTGAAGCCAAACAATCTACACGTCTTTTTTCTGATATCAGGGAGGGAATTGTCCAAGACATTAAAGTACAGCACAGTATTGCCAATAGACTGGCACGCTTGAGAAGCAAACCCTAATTCCTTGGGCAAGGTACTTGTCTTAGACAGTATGTACATATCTCGATTAGCAGGCACCCCGGGGCCCTTACAAACTTCAATACCAAGACAACTAATGACCCATGATGGCGGCCAACAACCAGAAAGAGTGAGACGCCGCAATATCGATTCGTCTCATTTCACCCGATGCCGGCCGATGGGGCATGGAGTATAGCGCCTCAGGGGTCGCTGATTGAACACTTTGTGATGTCCGTCATTCTACTAACAAAAAACGGAGTCTTGCCGACTCAGAAGGAAGAAAAACACTGTGCTTACTCGGCCGACTCCGCAGTATATATGTAAATGCTGACAGTCTGACAGAAATAGAATCAAGCCACACAAACTCGCAATGCGTCGCAAGTTCTCGGATTACTTTTCTGGAAACTCATTCGAATAGTCTGTCGGATGTTGGACGAGGTGACGTTTAATGTGAGCTTGGCGATAACTGTCAGCCTATTCTGAAACAAATCATCGTGATCGGCGCGGCTACGGACACGGGTTGATTATTGCAATTCTCATAATCATATGGTTCCTATTTGACTTGTCAAAATTCTAGCCAGCTTCCTTTCTCAGGAATCGTCCAAGGGGAAAATAATCTAGACGGACAATAACCCATGAAGAGATTGGTCTTAAGCGATGCCAAGAGTTAATTAGTTGTTCTTCATAGATGTACGTATATGTTCCCATCACTCATGTATCATGAAAGGCTAGCATCCAGCCAGCCCAGCCTTTCTGCACTGACCCAAAAAGATTATATTGCGGCTGAGCGCTAATTTGGCAACCAATAATCCATCACTGATGGTTGTTGAAGGCTGGGATGCCAGTAGCCGATGACTGAACCGTTACCAAGAGGATTTATGGGATCCCGACTCAGAATTATTGAGCAAAAGCACTTGACTTCGTGTGAGTTGATCGGTCAGCAAGATATCGTTCATCTGTTGGTGTATATCTTGAGCCTCCAATTGTCACCGGGTGGGCATCCCACCAAGCTAATAACCCAGACCCTTGTAACTAATTAATCCCATTCCCACTCTATTCGGCTCTAGCAGCGACTGTTGATGGGTATCATGATGCCAGGGCCAGGGGACCTCTGCGTCATGAGCTCGCATGGGATTCATGAGCCAAGCCGGGAAGACGATGGGGTCTTCAACGGAGGCTGCGAGCCGTGTCTGTAGCAGCAAGACAGACAGCTTATGTGTCCACAGAAGCTCAATGCCCATGTCGATGGGTATTTGGGGATTCTGGTCATGGCAGTGGATCGGCCCGTCGATTCCATCAACATTCGAGCTCGCTAGGCATATCGGCGGGTTCCTAAACACCAGACCATCAGATGTTTATTGCCGCGAGGCGACTCTATTCAGATCTTCCGCGAGAGGGGTATCGCCGTTCATGAATTCCACTTCGCTTGGACTATAGAGAACAATTCAAGGTATATCAAGGCAGAGGCGCGATTTTTTGACATGCCCTGGTCAAGTTGTCTCCATATTGGAAGCCTCAATTATTATGCGTCGTTCCAGATATATCCACGCAAACATATTGGATGAGACCACATTTGGGACACAACCGGACACTTGCAATCAGACAGAGGGTTCTTATTTAGTTCTTCAGAAGATTGGACAACTCAAGTCCACATTCCAGTACACAGTCAGGTCGTTGTTAAGAAGGAAGAATAAGGTGCCCACGTGATGTCGCACGTGTCTGATCTTCTACCAAGTTTCCTTTAGGTTGTGATCTGGACACCTACTGTAATTTTCAACTAATCTCTTTCTCCTAACAACAAACCGCCAACCCTGATAATAAGTTTGATTGAAAACCGTTGGTCATCTCTCATGGGCTTTGTGGAGTACGTCTCTGCTTTTGCCTAAAAGGCCCATTCGACTCGCAATGGCGCCACCAATTTACCTATGCCGATAGCTCCCGCTTAACCCATGGTTGGCGAGTCGAGATTACTGGAGGCGCTCCGTCTATTCCCGATGTCTTTCATGAAATGATCAATTTTGACTACTGACACTTTTTTCTTCAAGCTGAGATGAATCTGTCACGAGTCCCGATTCAAAAAACCATTCTTGTCTGATATGGAAAAATCCGCCGCCAATGGCCAAGATCTGTTTGGGCACGGGGGCAGGAATTGCCATGGCCATTCGCGATCTGTTGATCATTGGCGGATTGAGCGTCTTGGAACAATGTGATATCGGCGAGGCCTCTGATTCGCCCACCGCACGTCTTCAAACAGGGGATCTTCAACGACACAGATCTCAGCGAATGGTTCATGTCAGGGACCAACCTAAAAGACCATCACATATCGCCCAGGCTGAGCCATTGTTACCGGAAATTCTGGCACAAGACCGGCAGTTGTTTTTTCGATCCTGGGATCAAGTGATTGCATGACAAGACTTACAAGTCTGAAGAAGGGTCTTTTGATGCGTTTGAACTTCCTGTACTGATCAAAGCCAAGTCTGTCGTTGATCCTCTCGCACGTCTACCAGGAAGTTTCTCAAGAATTCCTAACAACAAAAACTGCCATCATATTCACCAACACAATGCTATATTCTCGTTCATACCATGACGTCTATTCAAAGATCGACCCCTCCATTTGCCCCTCCCCCACCAGACTGGTCCCCTTAGATCGACGAACTGCGTCCAACAGCCCCTCCTCGTGGTGTTTACTCTGGCTTGTATTCAGCCTCGCTCATACCAAAATCTACGCCTCATGTGCTTCTAGAGATGTATTGTCTCGCTCTCGTGGCCCTGTTTCTGTCCACGTGCGAGGCATTTCTTCTAATGTTGGTTTGTGACTATGGGCATTTTGAAAGAGAAAAGAGTCGTGTTCCGCCTCTTTTCTGCTTCGCAGCGTCTCTTCACGATAACTTCCATCTAAAGCACTCTGCTGCAAGTCAACATGATTGCTGAAGCTCTACTCTCTCCCCAGTCGCGCTATCCCAGCCATGACCTCTCCAAGTTCCCTGAAACCCTGGAAGGGAAGCGAATCCTCCTCTGCACCGAGTCATTTGGGCCTGTCAATGGTGTCAGTCGCACGACTTTGATGCTTGTTAACCACCTAAGGGCACATGGAGCTCAGGTCGCAGTGGTTGCGCCACACAACCATACAGAGCACAATACCTTTACGCCGCCGCCCTCGCCAACTATGTCCCCTGCAGATAAGCAGCCCGAAGTCAGAGTCACTGGATATCCTCTTCCATTCAATCCCGAGCTCTCTATCGTATACCCGGTACGCAATTCGACTCTGTACTCAAAAACATTTGGCGATGATGCTCCTCCCGATCTGATTTACCTTGCATCGCCTGCAAGTCTGGGTTTCCAAGTCATGCTTCAACTACGACAACAGCCCAAGGAGAAGCAAATACCCGTCATCTGCAATTTCCAGACCGATCTTGCTGGCTATTGTTCCATCTTATTTCCAGCGCCGCTGAGCCACGTTGCGGTCTTTGCATTCGCAGCTGTCCAGAGTTATCTCTTCAGTCACTCCTCGATCAAGACCATATTCTACCCTTCGAGTTTCGTGAAACGATATTTGGTGGGCCAGAAGGTGCCAGCAGATAAGCTAGATGTTCTGACACGAGGTGTCAACACTGAGTTATTCAACCCCCGGATGAGAAGCGAGGAACTGCGAAAACAGTTGGCACCTGATGGCGAGATCATTTTCGTGACAGTCTCCCGAATCGCTGGCGAGAAAGGCTTCGATTTCCTGGCGAGGGCTGCAAAGGAGCTTGATGCCCGAGAACTCAACTTCAAACTTTACATCGTCGGCGGCAACCGTAACCCCGATGTCGAGAAGGAAGTACAGGAGCTTTTTGATCCTCTGAGAGAGAAGGGCAAGGTTGTCTTCGCCGGTTTTAAGGTCGGGGAAGATCTAGCCACTGCTTATGCTAGTGGTGATGTTTTTCTTCATTGTTCGGTTACAGAAACCTTTGGCCTTGTCGTTTTGGAGTCTATGGCCAGTGGGGTCCCAGTTATCGCTCGTGATGAAGGAGGCCCGTCTGACATTGTCCATCAAGGAGGAAACGGGTTCCTTATCTCTCCAGACGACCTCGATGGTTTCGTAGCCAAGGCCATGAAACTTGGTCTAGACCACAACCTTCGTGCCCAGATGGGCCAGGCCGCAAGATCGTACGCATGCGAGATGACATGGGAGAAGATTAACAACAAGGTTGCCTGGCGCATGTCGGACACCATCTCGGAATGGAAGCGTGAGCGGAATGGCCCAACAAACCGACTCTCATCGCGTCTCAAGTCCCAGGAGCCGCTTATCCCAATCTACGGGTGGCTTATGATGAACGATGCTATTCGCGAGACAATGACACGGGGTATTGTCGACGCACGACTCATGGGCGGACTGGGTGTCATTCTATCATTCTGGATGGTGACAGGGTGGTATATGGTCTTCACAGAATGCTTCCTCTGGGCTAAAGGCCGATGGAGAAGTGCAGAGAGGAGATTGTCAATCTCATAGTTTGAAGTTATGTCTTTCCGCGCGGCGTTTCGATTATGTGCATGGCTTGGAGGAGTTGGAGGAATCAGTTTGCTATGATTCGACGTTTTCTCATGTTTGCATTGGACGGTCCCTACAGCGTTGGAGTTGTTACAGTTGTGCGACTAGCCCATGGTTTCCTTAGCATGGCCATGATAGATGTTATATTACGATACCAAGAATTTCATTGCAATTTTGACACCAACAGGCTGATGCAACATCGTGTATCAACAAGGGTCGGTAAAAGGGATTTCCGGGCTCAGTACCTCACGATGATGTTTCATGTAGAGGGGAATCGTCCCACAATCTGACATCTCACCCCAGATGCCCAATATGGGGATGAACTTTATACTGCTTAGTAGGTAATTGTTCAGCCATAGCGGCTAGTACATTGATGCTGTGAAACTATCTATTGTTGTAGTGTAGAAAGTGAATCTAGGGACCATGTGAGGTCGGATATCAACTAAAAAAACATATGGTGCCTGAAATATCGGCAGAGTGGAAATGACACGCTTATGAGAGTTAAAGTAGTGAAGAAAAAAGAGTCGACAACGCTATGCATGGCCGTAAGAGTAATGAAAAGCTCGCTTGATTATATCCCAACTTCATGTCCTGCTTCATATCGTCGCCTTCTTGGGCATTGTGACAGCTTGTCTGCGTTGATACATGAGAGCATAGTTGTAGCGCTCATATGTGCCGAAGCCAACAGCTAAGACGAAGATGAGCAGCCAGACGCTCATCATAATAAGACCAATAGGGAGGACCATGAGCTGTACGCCTGGGAGGACAAAGGCGACAGTGCCGTTGTTGAGAGCGGCGACCTGATCGTCGACGGCGGCTGAGGCCATAGCGAAGTCGGACATGACAACATCTTGGGAGAAGACGCCAGTGAGAAAAGCGGCTTCGTTGATGGAGACGTTAGTGCGGATGGTACTGCCTGTGCTGTTGCGAGCAGTGAGGGTGAGGGTTGGCATGATATGGCATTCGAGCTCGTCCCTGAGAAAGTCAGTATATGTGAATGAAGTGAGATGTGAGTGTGAAATCTTACATAGTCATGTTATCCGTCATTTTGTCCGCATCAATCTTTCCAACCAACATATATGATTGTAGGAGTGGCATTCCCTCTTCTCTCTTTCCCATACCAGGCTTGCCTCCTGTTAGACCTGTGCCATTGACATCCGCAGGCTGAATGGGCATAACACTCGCACCCTTGTATGAGATTCCAACATTGATATCCTCAGGTGCAACAGCTGCAAAACTACCTCTGGGTTGAGAAATTTGATACAATCGAACATCAGCCTCAAAAACACCAGTCTTCACATCGAGCGAGGGAAGATTATAGCACACGCATGTTCCAGAGGGATTTGTGCTCTTGTGCAGTCCACCGAGAACTGATCGGCATGCAGCGTTGGTGTCCATGTTCCAGGCCGTCATGTTCAACGAGCCATCCTTTGTCAGAGGAACATCTCCTGCGGGAAGCTGCTCGACTGTGGCGTTCCCATCGCGCTCAGCGAGCGGTGTTGATAGTAGGGAGACGTATGGTCGGTGGAGAACATCATCAGCTGCTCGAATGAAGGACTCAATGGACATGGACATGGCGGGTGATGACTGTGCTGTTACTGAAAGGGCGAAAAGGGCTGCTGCCGCGAGGCGAATTGACAAGGCCGAGGCCATTTTCTCGTGTCTTCTCTTCCAAGCTCTTTCTGAATGCTCTGCGTATCTTTCGTCTGAGCGATTTTAGGCCGTTTTTCTATACGTGAGACCGTGATCCGTAGCGATATCCAATCCCGTCTTCTCTTTTCGTCCTAATTAACAGAATAATTTTCTTTTTTTTTGCCGTCCTGCGGTGAGAATTGTTGTAGTTGAACCACTGCCTGTGCGGAGTGATTATATGCGATGCGTCGAGCTGAATTGAGTGGGTATAGACAGATAGAATCTCGAAATCCCAATAATGAAGTCGTCGTGACAATAAGGTAGCTCCACCACCGGCAACGATCGGTACTTATTATAAGAGATATGGAGTAAGGAAAGAAGGACAAGGAAGCAGAATAAGTTAAAGTATCGAAGATCAGCCAAAAGGCAGATCGTCTAATAGTAAAAGGAATAAAAAGAAGTACAGTACAAGAGAACAAGGGGGGAAGAAGAGAAAAAATTGGGGACCAGCCCACGCGCCGCTCGAATCGTACCAAACCAAGACGGACCTGGACTGACTTGACTTTTAACAGCCAAAAGAACGAGATTGAAAGGGAGGGGCGAAGAATCGAAAGTAGTAATGGGGCCCGGTAGAGCGGCACAGTAGTCCTTTTAGCTGGCAGAAGGGTTTTGGGGAACGTGCTATCGTGGGACCAGCGGTTGCAAGGGGAATGCTTGGGATCTGGAGTTGTAGTTATCTGGTTGGCTCAAGAGCAGTTGAAACTATGGAACTATGAGGCTGTGAGCGGCTATCGAGTTGATATTGGCGATATAGGTGACATCAACTGGCATCGTGACGGCTGTTGTGCTTCACAATGGTAATAGCAAAACACATATCGATGTCGACGAGTACCAGGCTTGTCTCGTCTGTGTTCTGGACTTGTCACAGGCAGGGCAGGGCCAAGATGTTGGTTCTCTTGGCTCCCTCGTTGTGGCGGTGTCAAGATCGGGGCCATGGAGACTAGCGTGGACATGGCTGCAAACTCAAGCAGGCCAAGCAGTGAAGACCTTGGAGTGACTCTGGTGAGGGTGGTGGGTGAGCTCGTTTCAGGTTGGACTAGGGAGAGGTCGACTTTGGAGCCGAGAGGTTTAGCTGTTGTTTGGCTTGGCTAGTGAAACGCTGATAGAGAAACACAGCGAGATAATTCTACAGGTATCGTTCAATCTACTGTATCCATCAGGCCATATCGTCCTCGACTGCATCTTGATAAACTCACAATAAACATTGATGCGATGCGGTCAGATTAACTCTCAAATATTCGACCCTGGTCAGCCAAGATCGCAGCCCAGGCCTGCCAACGGTCACTCTAACCTGCATGAGCATGGCCGCCCGCGTCAGGGACCGCTAGGGGCAACGGCTGCCCTTAGCCAGGGGCTTTTCAGGCCATGACCCCTGTTCCACATGGCGTCTCGCCCGCTAGCTTGCGGCACCAGATCTGGTGGCTATTGGGTGCGCTCCCTGTCAACGTCAGTCCATTGTGAGTCGGTGATGGCTTCATTTTCAACTCTTATTAGACGTTTTTCATGGACTTGGAATTCTCCATAAACCAGAAGATATATTTACCATGGCGCTTCGAAAAACTCCCATCAACGGTTTGTGAAACAGCGCATCTGGCGACTTTTCAACTCGCCTGCCATATAACCTCTAGCGCCCAGGGATAAGGAGGGAGGTCCATCGAGTCAGTGGAGGGCAGGCTTTTCCTCAACGATCCTCAGCTGCAGAATGTGTGGATGTTGATAGTGGCGCCAGATGAAGCGAAAAGTGTAGTGGCAGAAACGGCGTCGCGACGGTGAAACTCTCTTGCAACAGGAACGACGACCATCCGATCGGTATCTCGACGGCTTATGTATGATCGTCTTGGAAACGCGGCTGATACCACACTCAGATATTGTTCTCAACCTCGGGCTTAGGGCATAAGACCTGGGATGAAACTTGTTGCAGACTCTTTGCGATAAGTTTACAAGCCCTATAACAGAAGTCACCCTGAGATGCAAACATCTTGGCGAATGTTTGGGGACAGTTAGTAGTGATGATCATCAATCAATACTACGCTGCTGTCAAAACACCTGAAGAAGAGTGACGCGGTTGACTAAAGTGTGAAACGTGATTTCAGAGCTGATGTTCCAAATCGGAGAGTTCTCCATGGGTGCTTTCATCACTCTCCATATCAGCCGGCAACATCCGGAGCTGGTCCTCTCTGCCATTGCCACCGCGGGGCATCCCATGGAGGGCCACTGGGCATGGGTGGTCCGCTATCCGAGTATCACCTACTACGCTATGTTAGTGCTTCTTGAAGTGGTACCGACTTGGTTGTATATGCTCGTGGCTGTCAAAGGTCGCGGCATGCGCCACCATGAAGAACTCCTAGAAGATATGCGGCATAACAGGAGATGGGAAGTGATTCGTGCTGTAGACACAGGACTCCTGGAGCTCAAATGGGAAGACATCAGAACGCTACCGGTGAAGACGCTGGCGATTGCGGCAGAAGGCATTGACGATGTTGAGGCGGTGAGGAGAATGGGTAGGGAAATGCCCGTCGAGGGCTCACTGGCTGCGGTAGTCAGAGGAGCAGTGCATACATGGAACCTGCAAAAGCCAAAGCTATTTTCTGAGGTGATTAGAGCGTGGATTGAGCAAAGCGCGTTCCCTGCAAGTCTGGAGATCTTGAGGTGAAGTGGTTGATTTGCTACCCTATATAGTCGCGTTTGGAGCAAATAACTGTCTTTTGGACTGGGCACCTAACGAACACAAGTCGCCTATGAGAATCAGGGTATTATTAATGAAACCACAGAGTTCGATTTTAGTAATTGGAATCATGACAATGGCCAATGGTTGGATAGAAGGTCTAGACACAGGAAGCTATCCACATGGAACGAAGCATTTCGAGTATCACAACTAACGATTAGTAGGTATTGGTTATTATTACTATAGGCCCTTTCTTCACCGACATATCCGGCAGCTACTATCCTTTTCTGCTACAGATTCCAATGCCATTAATTGCTTTTCCCGCACGCCATGTCCGTGTAATGTCCCACAGCGTTAAAATAAGAGAATCACCTCTTACTGATTAAGAAACCTCGTCAGCGTTACATGCTGCGTTGGTTACTCGCAGGCCCCAAACATCAAAGCTTCTCCTGCATCAACAGACACAAAGTAAAGGCTATTCATAGTGTCACGTGCTGACTGGTCTACTGGATCTATTTCCCGGGGACCCGTCCTGCAAGCTGCCGTTAGCGCTGCCCTGGACTTTTGAGGAGGAAGAGACGAGAGGAGAGAAGTAAGGTAGAGCTTCAGCTGCGCCTCGTTGCCTCTGAATCTGTCATCATTCCCACTCTTTGAAGAATTCTGGTTTTTATTCTTCCTTCAAAAAGAACAAAAGCAACCTAGTAAATACTCGGTTATCTTAATATCATCACTGATATTGTTACCAATGGTCAAAGATACTGCCCCCGCAGAGGCCGGAGAGCCCACTGCGGAACCTCAAGTAACCTATGCCTCAGGTCGTGTCGAGCATCAGGGCCAGGCTGATTCACCTCCCGATCTGAGGCTGATTCACTACAACGACGTCTATCACTTGGACCCTTCGAGTGCTGAGCCTGTGGGTGGCCTGCCAAGATTCATCAGCGTGTGCCGCGAGTACCAGGAAGGCGAGCAGTTCAAGGATCAGCCTAGAGCCCTGACGCTCTTTTCTGGAGATGTCTTTAACCCCAGCTTGGAGAGTACAGTGACCAAGGGTGAGCTTTGTGATCCATGAAAGATGGCTGTTATTATTTATATCTAGATATTGACGATCCGACCTAGGTCAACACATGGTTCCCGTTCTTGATCTGATTGGAACGGACTGCTCTTGTGTAGGGGTGGGTAGGTCATACCACCCTTGACCGACTTGGTAACTAACCAGCCTCAAATCACAGAACCACGACTTCGATTTTGGTGTCAAGCAGTTTGAGCATCTCTCAAGTCAGAATAAGTTCCCTTGGCTCCTCGCAAACGTCATCGACCATGACATTGGCGGTGACACACCTATTGGCCATGCCAAGAAGACACACATGATCACCACTTCGAATGGCATAAAGGTTGGCCTCATCGGCTTGGGTGAGAGAGAGTGGCTTGAGACCATCAACAGTCTACCGCCCAATCTGGAGTACAGATCCGCTACTGCTGTTGCCAAGGAGCTCGTCCCGAAATTGAGGGAGGATGGTGCAGAAATCATTGTCTGTCTAAGCCACATGCGAGAACCCAATGACAACAAGTTGGCAGAACAGACGGAAGGACTCATTGATATCATCCTCGGCGGACACGACCATTTCTACGCCCACAGCCTCATCAATGGGACTCACGTGCTTCGATCTGGTACCGACTTCAAGAACCTGAGTTACATCGAGGCTCGTCGCAAGGAAGATGCCCCTTCCAAGTGGGATTTTGACATCTGGCGAAGAGATATTGTTTCGTCTATCGAGGAAGACCCTTCAACACTAAAAACGGTAGATGAACTCACTTCCAAACTCAACCAGTCACTGGCAAGGCCTATTGGATACACTGCTACACCTCTGGATGCTCGTTTCAGCACAGTTCGCCTTAAGGAGTCCAACATCGGAAACTTTGTATGCGACGTCATGAGACAGCATCATGGCGCTGATTGCACAATCATGGCATCTGGTACTATTCGTGGCGACCAAATCTACCCCCCAGGTGCAATTCGCATCAAGGATATCACGACCTGCTTTCCATTCGAGGACCCTGTCGTGTTACTCAGAGTGACAGGTCAAGCTATCTTCGACGCTCTTGAGAACAGTGTAGCTATGTATCCTGCTCTGGAAGGTCGATTTCCCCAGGTTTCCAACATTCGATTCGAGTTTGACCCCTCCCGACCTAGAGGGGAGAGAGTGTTGTGGGCGGAAATCGGTGGAAAGCCGTATGAGCCAGAGAAAATTTATGTGCTTTGTACCCGAGGATATATGGGACGGGGAAAGGGTAAGTTGAAGCTATACACTTAGAGAACAGAGAGCTGACAGCGACGGCAGATGGTTTCACCAGCTTGCTGGTCAAGTCTGAGGGTGGACAAGCGGAGGAGATTATCGAGGAAGAAAACGGCATTCTTATCTCGGCCATGCTGCGTCAGTACTTCATGGGCCTCTTGACAGTAGGACGATGGAAAAACCTCGCGCAACATTGGGTCAAGGTTGCCCAGAAATGCGAGACCCCCGTCTCACCCGTCCGAACTACCTTCAATACCGACTTCCCCAGCCTAAAGTCCATTGAAGAGAACCTACCCAAGGACAAACGCACCGAGAGTGTGACCAAGGACGCTAAAGACCCCTGGGGCAGGTTCCTCAAGCGCCGCTTCAGTATCAATATGAAACCCCATGATGACAACGAAACCAGCGACGAGGAACTTCATGAAAAGGATCGTGAGGAGGAAGAGTTTGAAGACCCTGACGGCGCAAGACTCGATTTTGAGATTCTCTTGATGCGCAAGTTCTTCACGAAGTGGGCGCTCAAAGCAAAGGTCAAGACTAGTATCTGTGACCCTCTCAAAGAGGGCGAGTACACGGTTGATTGGACAACTTGCATTGCTCCAGTGGTCGACGGACGAATTATCATGACCGGAGCTTCTATACCAATAAATTAGAAGAGACGTAACAACGGACGGATCACCTCAGAGGAGACGTGGATTACGAATAGAACGGATCGCAAAATAAATAAAATTAGGCCTCAATTCTCAGCATCCCTCGTAATTCGAGTATGCATGTGTAGGTACCTGGGATAAAGTGCTACAGCTATTAATATCGACCTACAGCCTCACATCAAGCCTCATCTGAGGCGGAATCTGCTGGGCAATCGTCATAACCTATGACTCTTGATGTCACATTGGATCGGCATTGCCGTTGAGCCTCAGCAACTTAATGGGACCTGAACTAAGGCGCTTTGAGTCAACGCTCGCAACAACTCAAGTCGACTTGTTCAATTCAAGCCCGATCCCCTGACTTGCAAGTCAGGAAAAAAAGCCACAAGTCAAGTCTACCTAGGTCTTGACTTGCAAGTCAGCAAGTCAGCAGGTAAAATTAGTAATAGGTAGGTATCTTTTACCTTCTTTTTTTATAGAATTCCTTAAGACCTAGGGTAGGTCTTCTTATCTTATCTTAGCTTATTAGTCAGCAGAAAAAAGGCTCCCTGTGGGGCCCCTAAGCCTAATTAGGCTAGACTAGGGATCGACAAGTCGACTTATTCAATTCAATTCTAATTAGCTGACTTGTAGCCAATCCAAGCCTGACCCCCCCCAAGTCAAGCCAATCAAAAAGTCGGCTTGAATTGAGTTGTTGCGAGCGTTGCTTTGAGTACCTTGATTCGATCAGATCTCGCTGTCGTAAATGACAAGCCGTAGCGCCTCTCTGCAGCCAATGTCTTGCGTAGCTATCGTGGAAACATGCAGGACACAAAACTCTTCACCGTTACACTCGCTAAAGTTGCTGCATGGCTTGCTGCGAATAACTGCAATGCATAAATCAAGGATATCATATCACCTGAGGAATTGACCTGATACAATATGATATGTTGGTTCATTCCAGGACCATTACGAATCAATACATAGATACAAGCACTGAGAGATTGAAAAGACCGGCATTGGGGGACTCAGACCTGTAGCCAAGACATGGCCTTTTCTTGTTCAATCCTATCGGAAAGCTACCACAAGAAGGACAGCATCAATTCGTCACTACGCAGCATGGCAGCCCGTATAAGACCCCTGATACCGCATCCATATCCATGCCTGTTGTCAATCAAACTAGAGTCGAGAGAAGCTTCCTTAGCTTATGATCGCCTAAACTTTCATTCTACCGAGATCGTGTGTCAACCGTTTTATGTACATCGACGTAGTATTCCGAGGCCGAGGCCTACAGATGCCAGAGATCCAGCATTATATCTGTAAATAAATCACATACGCAAGAAATATTGGCAAATTCAAGCCTCACTATAATCTACATGAAATCTTCAACTCACCGACTCTAGCCTCATCTGCAGACTCAAGGCCAAGCCAGAGTTTGCCGCCATGGATCATCGGCGTGGCTTACGGGAAGTTGGACGCCACTATCCCCGGCTCACCGGTCTTCCAGAAGCTGATCGACGCGATTGGGCATCTAAAAGTGACGTTGCTATCAACCGACGAGAACAGAAAAAGAAATGAAATTGTTTCTAACAGGTTCGTGAGGTACAGGGTATGGCCCTGTTCAGTATAGCGGGCGGAGATGTTCTGTGAGGAAAAAGAAAGGAAAAGTAAAATCAGCAAGGTTTGGGATGAGGCAAGGAAGACGAAGCAAGGCTAAGGATTGCGTGTCGAGGATCACCATTGTTTGTGACTGTTGGCTTACGAGAAGCCATAGACTAGATACTACAAAGGCAGGGAAAATGAGGGTCGTAATGAAGCTGTTGAGGCAAATGGCGATGTCACTTCAGCTCAACTCCATGTCCAATGGCTGACTGTATCATGGCCAGCCTGCAAAGTAAACAAGGGGAATAGTAATCATGAACGAGTTTAACCATTCTCACCTATCTCTTACACAATACCGGGATGCTGGTACGTGGCGTCGAGTCTTTGTCACTAGTAAACCTACCAGACTTCGAATCCCTACTTCAGCTGTCCTCAACCATACAATCAGAGTTCGACTTGCATACGTACGTGCAGTAGCTAAGCTTGGGATTCACCTCCTTTGTAGATCCCTCCCAAGTGCCGAAGTTTCGAGCACTATCCCGTGACATTCCCCTCCTGCATCGAACCCTGTCTCGACTGAGGACTTCTCGACCTTGATTGCTTCTTAAGTTTGACTAGCCTCTTCCGACTTCTCCTATCATCCGCCATGTTAGACGTCGGACCGGAAGACCGGGTGTTACCGAGCTATTTTCTGGCTGACTGTTACTAGCTGAAACCTTAGAACGAGGAGTATCTTTGCATCGTGGTCCGGAATAGCTTCCTGTTGGGCCTTGTGCTGGATGCCTTGGTGCACCCCGAGCTCCAATGCCCGAGCGAACGAGAAGCATAAGCCCGCCTTGACCTCCCGCTCGAGTCGTTTAACTAACGTCTCCTGTCCAACAACCCTTCTATGCTGTCCCTCCCAACCCTTCATCTCGCCTCGACAATATCAACTTCGCCTCACACCGGATAGTCACCGGAAAATCCAATCACGACTTGGAAGAGACGACTCTGCTCCTTGTTGGACCGCTCCGAGTTACACAGAAAAACGTCTCGGTGTACGGACGACGGACTAAGTCCACAATTACGTCTGTTGCCATATCGAGATAGAGTATCCGTTGGCAGCTCGGCCCGTACTGCATTAGTGCCCGGATTCAGGAGACGAGTGTTTGACAACTTGAGGCCTTCCGTACATGCGTCCTATAGGCTACGGACTCTCACCGACCGGCCTACAGAATAGAGACGTTGCATTAGTGCCCGAACCACAGGCTGCTGCTTATAAGAGGCGAACCAAAAAAAAAGGTATATAACATATGAGACTCTCCGATTTAATCCTTTATAAGATGCTGACTTGGAGTGTTGAGGTTCACTATCGCGGGGCATTGGAAATAAGACTAGACTGTCTGAACTCCCTAACACTACTTAGTTGTATGCAAAAGCAAGACTCCATAGTAGAGGGACCGAGAAAAGGCAATGTCTCCTTCCAAAACTCATCATATTGAGCCATGGAAACTCACGGCTTCTGAAGCTCTTGGGAAGATCCAGGCAGATGAGCTTTCAGTTCAAGAGTATGCCGAGTCTTTGCTTGAAAGGATCAAGGCACGCGATGAAGACGTCAAAGCTTGGGCATACCTGGACGAGAAGAGGGTCGTGCAGGAGGCAAGACTTCTAGATGAGATCCCTAAGAAAAACAGAGGACCTCTCCACGGACTTCCAATCGCCGTCAAGGATGTCATTTACACAAAAGGTTAGTTGACCAAACTCATATCCGACACCATGACTGGAGCTTACTATCGTATAGACATGCCTACTCAGTTCAACTCGCCGCTATATGATGGCCATTTCCCTGAGACAGATGCTGCTTCCGTACGGATCCTTCGTCATGCTGGTGCCCTCATCTTCGGTACGTTCATTACATGCTCTGCACACTTGCCTCTAACAAGCTAGGTAAAACAACTACCACCGAGTTTGCTGCTATCCACATCGGCCCCAAGACTCATAATCCTCATGACCCTCTACGCACTCCGGGCGGATCATCCAGCGGCTCCGGAGCTGCTGTTGCTGATTTCCAAGCCCCCATGGCCCTTGGGACACAGACAGGAGGATCCATGATACGTCCTGCATCATTCAATGGGCTTTATGGGTTCAAACCAACCTGGAACTCTGTATCTCGAGAAGGTCAGAAGATATATGCCCTGATGTACGACACTCTTGGATGGTATGGACGATGTGTCGAAGATCTGGTCCTTCTGGCCGACGTCTTTGCTCTTCAAGATGACGAAGACGAAGATGGTTCTTTTCAAGGCATCGCAGGAGCACGCTTCGCAATCTGTAAGACGAGCATCTGGCCCATGGCTGGTCCTGGAACCCAGGACGCTCTCGCCCGCGCTGCAGATCTTCTCAGATCCCATGGCGCGGAAGTACATGAGCTTGAGCTTCCTTCGGCATTCGACGATGTGCCAGAGTGGTATCGTATTGGCCTTCACACCGAGGGCCGTACCTCTTTCCTACCAGAGTATAGAGTTGGAAAGGACCAGATCGGCCAAGTCTTGATCGAGCACGTCGAGAACTCCGACAATTTCACTCGCAAGACGCAACTGATGGCTAGCGACAGCTTGGCCGCCATGAGGCCTGTCTTCGACTTCATTGCCTCGCAGTATGCAGCTATCATCACGCCGAGTGTACCGGATGAGGCCCCCGTTGGTCTGGAGAGTACAGGAAGCCATGTTTTCTGCGCTATGTGGAGCGTAAGTGACAGTCTGTTTACGGATCTTACAGTGACTAACGATCGTGTAGGGCCTTCATGTCCCAGTCCTGAATGTGCCAGGCTTCAAGGGTGACCACGGCATGCCCATCGGCCTCTCCCTCGTCGCACCGCGATATCGCGACCGTCACCTCTTGGAGGTTGGCAAGGCGGTCGGTGAAATCTTCGAAGCTGAAGGCGGCTGGGAGACCAAGATCGACTAAGAAGAATATTGTAAGAGTAAGCTGTAAGGGATCAAGATTGAAAATGGAAAACAGAACATAGAGGCCCATTGAGTGGCGCACGGAAACTACAGGTAGATTGAATCATACACATGATGCATATAATTTGCAATACTTCTAGAGTGGATGTTGAATACTTTTGTAGAATTTCCCACCAGGCTTTGACGACTTGACCCACGTCAAGAGTCTATACTCACAGTCACCGTTCCCCCGAAAAATGGACATTATTTGCTCATTACATAATACCGACAGCGCCTGTAAACCCGGACACAAAGTCTTTGCTGCCCGATACCCAACAATACAGCTCAATAGTTGGCTTGAACTGTACAGACCCCGATAATACTCGGAGACGCATAGCTCAGGTTAAAGCTCTATGACTAAGGAAAACGCCAGGGTGAGTGGAAAAGGGGCTATATACCCAGTTGAATATGATCAAAATGTGCCTTGTAAAAGACCTGAGTTATTCGTTGAGAACTCATTGCTTTACTGGCAGGAGCTTATCGATACAAGCGACAGCCTGTCGTTTGTGAGCAAGATGTAGTAAAAACTTAAAAGCAGGCACTTACGTCTTCAGCTAGGATGCCTTGGTTTCGGAGATAATGGCCCATTCCCTTGACGAGCTCGAGTTGCTCATCGGGGTTGAGACTGGTGATTGCGGTCTCCAGAACGCTGCCAAGGCTGACCTTGTGAATGGCAATGAAGGTGTGGAAGTACATGTAAGCGAAGAAACCCATGATGAACTGGCAGTCCATGCGGTCAGTGATACCTCCATGTCCGGGGATAGAGTCGCCAAAGTCCTTGATCTTGAAAGTACGCTTGAGACCTGAAGCGAAGAATCCGCCAAAAGGAGCGATCAGAGAGGCAAAGGTAGCCAAGTTGAGGGCATGAATCTGCATGGGAGCAATAGTAACGGAGAAGTTCGCAGTATCGGGGAGGAAGAACAGCTCGGGTAGCTCGTAGGTCTTGGGAAGGAAGACTGGGTTGGGATCACACTTAAGACCAGTGAAGATGTTGGCGCCCAGGTCGTTCACGGGGCAGATGAAGTACTTGGATCGCATCATGATGCTGGAGAGGAGCATGGCGAAAATGATGGTCATGATCCAAGCACCGACGAAACCCTCGACGGTCTTCTTGGGAGACAGCTTGATGAGCTGAGTGCGTCCGAAAAGGATACCGCAGATGTAAGCGAAGATATCGTTGGTGATGACCAGAGCAGCGGGCAGGAAAAACCAGATCATGCCCTCAAAGACATTGTTCATGATGAAATGAGCCTGAACCACAATGAGGTATAGAGCCATGTGTGTCCAGGCAAAGTTGGTGAACTGGAACTTGTAGTGTCCGGCCTGAAGAGATGTGACAAAGAAAACGAAGCCTATTCGCGATTAGCCTGGAGAGTCCAGCCCAGGGAGCGAGTTTCTTACCGAACACATAGAGAATGAAGCTGATGAAGCGGTGGTGAGTGGCCAGAGGTAGCAGGACCTTGTCAACCAGAATGATATGCTTGAAATAGTAGATGACCGTCTCGCCATAGAGGAAGTACATGGTAGTCGCCAGCCAGTACCAGTTGAGACTCTTAGTAGATCGCAGGGAGCGGGCGCGGCTGGGAACATTGGCAATGGCGATGACTTCTTTAAAGGAGACGATCTGGACAGCGGTGATGATGCAGATGATGTAGATATGGCCCATGAAGAGCGCGGCGAAGAAGAGCGCAAACATGACAAAGGTCCAGAAAGTGCGCGTTATGAAGTTGGCCTTTTTCTTTTCGTACTCGGCTTGCTTTTCGCTAACTGCGGGCTGCTTCTGTGAGGGCTGTTAGCTAAAGTGTGGTATTAATCGACAATGCCTCGTATCAAACAGTAAGTCTTGGGGATGAGGCCCTGTCGCTTCCTTTGAGTCTGCTTACCTCGTCCACAGTTTCCAGCTGTCCCGAAGATTGGGACTTGAGCTTGGTGGGAGAGCCACCGTCCTCGCTGCTGAAGCTTGATCTTCGTCCATCAGAGCCGTTGCGATTGGGGAACCTAACCCCTCTCTTTGGACGAGCCATTTCTGTTGATATTTGGTATTTGAATGCGCTGAAAACGGCGCTGGAGGTATTTTATTGTTGATTATTGCCAAGAAGGTCGGCAATGAGGTTGTCGTCGGCTGACGAATGGGCGATATGCTCGAGCCGCTGACGCGATTGCAGCTCTAAGTGAAGCAGTGGTGAAAAAGACAGTTGTCTGTTCCCGAAGGATTTGCTCCAAGCGACCTGTGACGTCGTTGCGCAGACCTGGGTCAAGTTCGTGGGTTACGAGGTCAGGAGTCGACAATTCGCTTCGTGTTGAAATAAATCGACACGATTGGAAGAAGCTGAGCCAGGGCAAACACAAAATTCTGCCGGGGGAGAAGTGCTTCTAAGGAGCGGCAGATGGAGCGAGGTTGAGTGGGCAAAAGAGCTCACTTGTCGCGATAGTTGTGACGATGTTGGAAGAACAGGAAATGGTGGTTTGAAAAGTCAAGCCGTTTCTAGCCCCGGTCTGCAGCTCAGCCTAGCTTAGCAGAGCATGGGCATAGGTAAGTAGGTAGCATAGCATTTCTAAAAGTGGGTGGTAGATTGGGTGCGGTCGGTATTACGCAGTGACGCACGCTGCCTCTGGCTCTGCCAAGTAAACTACGGACAAGCTACAGCACCTCCTACGCAATGCAGGCCAACAGCATGATCAAATCTGACCCCAAAATTCCCTTGAGGGACCAATCGAGTCCCTGAACGACCACCCGGCCATTGCGGCTGTGGCTTGACGTGTTCCGGCCTTTCCAGCGGGTTTCCACCGTCTCTCCTGGGTCTTGGGCTTAGGAGTCGGGTGTTATCTACTCCGTAGTTAAATTGTGTCAAGGGAGCGGGCAAACGGACTGTTGGAAACCGCCGAGTAAGGTAACCTTCTAATAGATATCCGGGCTCCCTCTTGCTTGGGCTTCGAAGACTCGGCAGCAAATGCCCATTGCTATCTATGTATTGACGAGTGGGAAATTGAGAGCTGCCCCGGACGCAGGGGCTTATTAGTTGTGGGACAAGCCCCCCGTCTCTTCGGATCCATTTTATAGATCTGTTGAGATTCGTCCCATGTCGGTAATTTTGAGCAACAAGAAGCCCTAAGAAAGACAATACATAATCCCGTGGTAGAACTAGAAACGCCAAGCAACCATGACAGCTAAATTAATTGTTGTGAAGAACAAGCCCGTAATATCCGCGAGTACCTAAACCTCCACTAAAGCTACTAACTCGTGTCGCTCTCTGCATATCTAATACACGTGTCTCAGTCTGCATCTTCTTTTATAGGTAGCTCATGGCCCAATGCCGCAGAAGCATGGTTGCTGCGTATTTCATCAGGGTCCAAGGGACTGACTGGTGAATCTCTCCACAAGCCGTCATTCAGATCTGGGAGCTTGACCAGGTCAATGACGCACTTGGCTCTTCACATGCTCGAAAATCAACTCCGCAATGCTGCGCCTCACTTGTCCAGGCCGTGGCTGCAACAACCAGCAGCCACAATTTGACTCACGTGACCTCGCGACGCGTTTCGAAATCATTTCTACCCCAGTACACGAAACCGTGATCAAAGACAATAGTTACCGTTCAAGATGCGCCAACAATAACAAGCTTTGTATCCTTGTTCAATGGATCTATCCTCTGCTATGAAAACAGCCATCAAAGATGGATCTCGACGACGAGTTCTCCGATGACGGTTTCGACGACATCCCTGCCAATGCCCTCCAGGAACTCGAGGATAATGCAATACAACTCACGCAAGCCCAAGCCCAATCGAAGCCATTGGCACAGCGCCCACGCATCGAGTCCCCAGAAATTGTCTGGATAGAAGACGATGACCTCGATACGACCGAAGTGACGAATGACGCCGGTGTTCCTATTGGGAGGCCAGTTGTAGATGGCAACCTCCAACAAAACCAGTCATCTCAAAGCTACTACTTGGACTCTCGACGCTCAGTTCCACCCCCAAATCCGCGATGGAACCCTATTGTCGAACCTTCCAAGCGGCGGCCCATGGGTCAGACCCCTCAACAGCCTTACAATGCTGGACCACCTCACCAGCCCATGTATACCTCTCAGCAGTTCCAGACCCAGAGCTCCAACTTCGTTCGTGCTCAACCGAGTCAATTCGCTCGGCCGGTTGTGCCGCAAAACAGACCAGGCGCCTCTCAGCAATCCCAGAACCAACCTGGCGATATCTTGTCAGCACTACAGCAGCGAGTCCGAGCCCTCGAGGACCAACTCAAAGCAGCTCTGGGAGAAGCCTCGATTGTCCGATCCAATTTTGTGAAATCGAATGAAGAGCACGCTGCAGAGGTTGCTCGTCTGAACAAGATCAATGCCGAACAATTGGCGAAACAGGAAAGGATTGCTGAGGCAGCTGTTGCCGCTGAACAAAACGCTAATACCGAACTTCAATTTCTACAGCGTGATATGAGAGAGGTCAGTGATCGAGTTCGCCGCAAGGAACCTGCTGTTGGAACTTCGGGAGGAGTAACGACTCCCAAGAAAGCAAACAAGTCATGGGTTGCGGATGGTTTCGATGAGATGGATATTGTTGTAAGTCCAAGTAAGGGCCAAGGACGCAGCAGAAATCCTGGCTCAGTGGCTTTACACGTCGGCGAGAGAACACCGAGCAAGGGAAAAAGGAAACGGCCGACTGTTGACAGTCCTATCATGGCATTGGAGACTCATACCGACAGCTTCGCCAGTAGTACTGGGAAGCCAGAGGCTCTAGTACACCAACCGCCGCTTGTGGTAGCGCCACCACCGGCTGTCCTCTTTGAGGTTTGTCTGATCCGTCCCAGCTGGTTGGCACGATGCTCATCGTCTCTAGTTTCTACCACTTGTGCTTGATCATGGAGCCCCTCGCCCAACACTGGACATCTTGTCTCGCTTTTCCTTCAAAGATGACAAAGATACCTCGCTTTCCGCCATCATATTTCAAAAAATACCTCTGATGGGAAGCCCCGATCGACCGATGCAGCTACTTGTGGACTTTGCAAATCTTATGGTCAACATGTGGAATCGTTGTCATGAGGAGCAGCTCTGGGAGCCTATCAAGTATTTGCTCTCTATCATCTCTTTCATCTTCTCACTCCATGCATCAGAAGTCGTTCCCTTCGTTTTGCCGAATCTGACACCTCCCGCGCAAGCCACAATCTGCACTTTGGCCGAATGGCAGCACCGCATACGTGAAGGTGAACGACGGCTGAGGAATGATGACTTTCAGTCAATGAAGGAACATATCAAGATCGTTGATATTTTGTCAGTCTTGTATACAAGCGCCTTAGCTTGTTCCACTGCAATGGATGTGACAGAAGATGAAATCAAGCCAAAGTCGACAGTCTTTTGGCGATGCATAAAACCTGACATGGTCTACAAACTACTGAGCCCAAAGCAAGAGCTTTCCGATATCTTGGGCATGCTCGAGCTACTCACAACCTCTGCACTCCCAGACTCAATAGGTCCGATTACAGACGACGAAGATACTCATGTCGCTAGTCATGTTATCAACCATGTTACAAACAAGCTTACGGACTACCACCCATCAGTAACTACCCGCCATGAGAAATCTACGTTATGCTTGGCTGCTTTGCGGACGCTCATCGCCTTTTCACGCCATCCTTTCGGCGCTAAGGAGCTTGCGTCTCACAGTCTAGCTCTCCCTCGCCTTGTGGCCTGCCTCAGCATGTCTATAGACGAGCTGTACGACCAACCTATCCCTTTCAACATCTTACCACAAACATCCGAGACCAAGGATATACGGCAGGGATCGACTACGACGTCGTACTCGGCCGGCTTATATCGGATCATCTCACAATGCGTCTTCTTGATACATGCTTTAGTGACAGGTCCCGATACCGCCAATCTCGCAGACATCAGCGAGAAGCTCTCAATGGCTCATGGGGGAAGCCAAAGGTATCTTCTCGCTTTAGGAAGACTTGCTTTTGCCGAAGAAGATTTAGTGATGGAGGCCGGGATCGATGGAGAGACAGTTGAGGCAGCCCATGAGTTGCTCGAACTGGAGGTGACGCCGGATGAGGGCGAGGTGGTGAATGAAGCATTTGGGGGCTAAAATTGGTGGCATCTTCTTTCTCGGCGTTTTGATGGATGATGGACTTGACCTTGGCATTATGATTACACAACGAGGCAGTTATGTGCAGCTGCCTGGCGTTGAGGGTAGATTTTAGACGAGATACCACAAGGCAGTTACACTTCAGACGGTGTTGAAAATTGCTATATGACTTTTGGGTAGACAAAATTCGATGTTGAATGATCAAGACTACTGTTTATGTTTCGTACAAGTCGCAGTGGCGTCAGATGTTCTTCGATATGCCCCCCAGGTACCTCTAGATCCCCATTCTCGCGAGTTTCGGCTCTAACCATTGTAAGAGACGTGGACGTGGTCCCTAGAGTTTGTTAGCTTATTTGACCACGTTGATGCAGTAGTTAGTTACCTACCAATGGTTCCGAGTCAAGTCGCCGCGATCTTCCATGGTTCGCCAGTTTTCCCAGTTCTTCTCAGTCTTATCGACAGAGGTAGTCCAGATCTTCTGTCCCCAAATAACATACTTGAGGCTGAGAGTGTTGCGGTTCCTCATGCACCACTCAGCGATTTCTTTTCCAGAAAGGGTAGCAGACTGTGTTCCGTCAGTATTCAACGCTTTGGTCTAGAAGATGATCGAAATGGGCACTTACACCGCCGGCATCAGAACACATGAAGTCGGTTGCAAGACCGCAGCAATGGTCAGAAGATCCAGGACAAGAGCAGTCTCTCTTACATCCAATTTCCCTGATCCTACCTGGAAACTGATTCACCACCGCCTTGGCAGCGTTGACAGAAACCTGCTTGCAAGCACCGACAGCTGGGATCGTGGGAGCAGAATACCCCCCGAAGCCTGTTGCAGAAGAAGAGCAGCATTTCATCTGCGCAGGTCCAGGGCACTGGTTACTAGCAGAGGTGCCAGCGCAATCAGAGCTCCAGCGGCAGTTTCCTGAAGAACATGTTGGTTTGGAGCAGCATTTGATGTTAGCAGCGTCTGCAGGGCATGCACCAGAGATGGCGGTGCCACCGGCAGAGGTGCAAGACGCTTCAGTGATGCACACACCTGCTCGACCGCTGGGCCCGTAACAGGGCTCGTTGGTAGCGCAGAGAGCATGAGAGGATAGAAGGAGGGTGAAGAACATGGATAGAGTTGAGGAGCGCATTTTGATGGTTCTAGGGTAGTTATGGGTGTTTGGTTGAAGATATTGGGGGAGGAAGGTCTTGATTGCTTTAGCCTGTGGCTATCTTATATAGTTTTCATACCTCCAGTGTTCTAGGAGTATAGACCAAGATCGACACTCGTCCCACTCACTGCCTTGGGAGTAGACTCAAGTTTCGAGTTGAGCATGATCGTGTAACATCCGGGCAAGTTCAACATATCATGCCACTCTCCCATTTCAGCAGACCGAAGCATCATTTTGGGAAAGTGTTTCATCGAAAGTGTTTTTGAGTTACCTCTCTTTTCAGCTCTGCATGCATATTTCTTGTAAGTGCGACATACGAGCTTGAAATTTACCGGTGATCATCTTCAGCTCTTCTTGATTAGACATCAAAGGGGGGTATGTCACCCTGGCGATCGTGGGGATAGCCGTTGATCATCATGCTTGGCGTCTTCGGTCCGTCGCGGCCTCATGCGCCCCTAGGGGAGGAAAGAAAATAAAGAGCCTTAATCCTAAATGATAAAAAGACTTAGATAATATAATCTAAGCTTAAGATAACTTTTATAAGTTTATTTTAACACCTTACATTAAGGTTTGCTGTTTTCTTGCCCCCTGAGGCGCCCGTTGTACGGATTAGAAAGCACATGAGTCAAATCTTTGGTTGTAGGTTCTGTTGAATCAGATGTCGCCTTTGTATTGAGCTAAGTCTCGAGAAATGAATGCCAGAACAATCCATGAAGTCTTCTGGCGCTTAACAGCGAACCAGGGCATGAATGTATTTCGTCTCTATCTATCCGTAAATTTGCGGAAGTGAGAGTAATCCCTGCATGATGTGACTTGCAGAATCATTGAACATGAATGCTTGTCGACGATGCGTCGGTGGCTTGTTTTATGTTGACAACGGCGTACAAGAAAGACGGAGGTTTGACCGGCTTAAGCTTTGATATACATAAACGTGAGCATGGGCTGAGCAAACATTGGACGGGAGATAAAGGCATCTTAGGCGAGAGTCCGGCCAAGAAATGCTGATTGGCTAGAGTGGACGACGATCTCTGGGAAACAGCTTCTTCCCACCTTCCTAGAAAGTGTAGATGTTTCAGATAAAAAAGTGTTAATGACGTCGTGCCGCTGAAACATCCAATTAATCTACAAGGTACCTAAGGTAGGTAGACAGGAGAAAGCGGAGACTCCGCAATTTCCATTCCCCTTCTCGTAACTCGTATTGTTACTTCTGGGTATGATCCTCACTGGACCAAGAGAACTTCAACTTCAACACGAACACTTCGCGTGCTGCTGATCAGGAGCGCTGTGTATCTAAACAATAACGATCCCGTTTCCTTGAAGGTGAGCGCCGTTTTCCTAGACCTGGAGCCATCCCAGCAGATTATCTACGACTCTTAGTGTTCGGCATCTTCACTTGACGACAGACAAAGCAGTAGATGTCAAAGTCCTTTGGCAGGACCTGACTACAGTATATATAAGATACTTGGGGCATGTCCTTTGCCTTCCCCCGTATACGCAACAAATCCAATATCAACCTTCATCCACTCTTACGCCAAAACTACATCACACTCTGTCCCTTCTTTTCTTCGCTTTCACCACCTTCAGAGCCTGCAAGTCCTTCACCAGTCTCCATCGAGTCAGTTCTTCGAGGCTCCTCGCTGTCCAAAAGAACATTTGGAGCATACGGCAGCTTGCCTTCCTCGCGTCGGTCGGGAGGGATAATCGTGTTGTACCAGCGGGGTACGAGTACTCCCAGTCCAATCAGTACCAAGCAGATATGGGCAAGACCGAAGCCAAGAATGTGTAGGGGGTCATCACGGAACTCGTAAAAAGCGGGATAGGCAAAGCCGTAGATGATGGCGAGTACAGGCGCCGAGATGAAGCGTAGGAGGATTGGCCAAAAGGCGGGAATACTCCAGTTCTTTCCGGTTGCGACAATCACATTGAGATCTCGTCGAAGTTGCTGGCCCTGATGAGCTCTGTTAGTAACTACACACAACAAGCCGGATGAAAGAACTTACAGAGTAAAAGGCCATGTACCAGAACCGTGTCATGAAGACATTGTCCAAGAGCTTTGACATGGCAGGACTTTTGCCGATAAATCGGCGAACAAAGCCCTTATCCTCGGTAAAGGTCAAGGCAGGCGGAAGCTCGTCAGGAGTCTTGCCAATTACACAAGAGACGACCGAGCAGATGATGAAGATACCAAAGCCAACTCCAGCACCCGCTTCAGCTTGCACCGCATGGGCAACAGCAACTCCGAGTACCATGCCGCCAAAGTATCCAAAGTTCCAAATGAAAAAGGCTGGTTTTCCTACCTGTCCTGCAACGTCTCTCCAACGATAGAAAGTCGTGGAGAATGCACATTCGCCAAACACAACGAACACCAGAGCAACATCGTTAATCCAACGGTCAACTCCAGTGAGAAGAGCATATCCGAACTGGGTGCAGAAAGGGAGTGAAATAAGGAATGAGATAATCACAAGACCTGTAACTACCCACTCGCGACGAATTTTGGGTTTGGTATCCATGACAAGCGTTACCACGGCATCTACCATGGCGAATGCAGAGCTATAACCCAGGACCACCAGGGTAAAGAAGAGTGCAAAGGCCCAGAACGATGATCCAGGAAGCTGAGTGATGGCCGTTGGGAGCGTCAAGAATCCAATGGTAAAGGCACCAATTCGTTCGCCGGGAACAGGCATCATATCCAGGTATCCAACGACTCCGAACGCAGCAAACGCGGCAAACCCCTCAAAGAGGACATTGCTGCCAACAATAAGACACGAGTCCATGACAGCATTGGCATGCTTCTGATTGTAAGAGGCATAAGAACTGAAATAGCCAAAACCGACACCAGTTGAGAAGAAGACCTGACCAGCTGCAGTCTGCCAGATGTCACCAGATCCCAGTTTCTCGCCGTTCCACTCTCCAAAATACAGCTTTACTCCGCGGCCAGCGTTTGGAAGTGAAACAGACCGGCCGACAAGGATGATAGTCAAGACAACAGGTAGGCCCATGGTGAAGTAGACAACACGACCTGTCTGGCCAATACCGCGGAAGATGGAGATCCATACGAGGAACCAAACGAATGCAGTCCATCCAACAGTCTCTCCGATAAGGGCATTACCAGGGTATTTGACGTAGTCTATAACACCACTCGACGTCTTATTACCGGGAATCGCATCGACATTCTGCACTACATCTTGGTAGTAGTATTCCTCAGCACGTCCCTCCCACGGCAGAGGACTCTGGAACGAGTTCCGGAAGTAGATCATGATCCAAGACAGATTGACGACGAAGTACGGACTGACCATAAAGCCGATGTATAGAAGACTGAAGCCGAGACCTTTGAGACGGTGGTGATTGTTGTTGAAAGCAACGACAGATCCTCCACGGTACGCTTGACCAATACTGACTTCGAGAATCAAGGCCGGGATGGCAATCAGGAAAACACACATGAGATATGGAATAAACCACTAGAGACCATTGTTGTTGTACACCTGTGAAGGGTACCGAATTAGGTTTCCCATACCGGCGCAGCCTCCCATGGCCGCAAGTAAGAAAGAAGCTCTCGAATTCCATTGATCACGGCCATCTTCAGATGTTGATGGTGGAGGTGAGAGCTTTTGGCCGATCTTTTTGAGAATTGGTGGGATCGCCATGACGAAGTTGATACGTTCGAGGGTGAGGAGGAGAGGAAGTTGTTCGGCTGAGTCGTCTTGAGTAGTATCAAGTTTCGGTAGTCATGGGGGTGAGAGTTCCACAAGGAGGTGAACTTTTCACATAAGAAAACTCAGAGACCCTGATACCACTGAGATGTCTAGAAACCCGAGGCTCTGGGACAGATTATTTCACAAGAGAAGGATCTACGCGCGGACGAGCCACCTTTTATTGCAGATACTCCCTCCATAAAATCAGGGACGAGCCAAGAGTCTACATTTTTGCAAGGACTATCAGAGGATCGCCTCAGTCCCCTCCAGGACGGGGAGCTGCTGGATTTGCTTCTTGATGCTGGGGACAAGATCGACTTGGCCGACTCCATTGAAATGCTTGGCTTCGTATGACAAGAAACGAGTCTGCGAACAAGACTCCGCTGCCAAGGTGCCCAGAGACTTGGCGCGTTGGGGCCCCGGCCGTGGGAGGATGATGCTGACCTATGTCTCTGCTGCAAGGTGATAGCCAGCAAACGAACACTGTCAATTCTTTGACTGTAAACACTTTGTTCTCTTGTTATGTGGCGTTGACATATTGCTAGAGTTGAGTGTTGCTGAAAGCCACAATTATTAGATGAGGTTAACAGCTAACACAAACTTGACTTTCAACGCTTATTTCCGGGTTCCAAACGTTTGCGCCATATACAAGGGTCCCAGTGCCTCGTGTCTTGGCATCGGAGGGTAAGACGGCACCAACCACTTTTCTCTTGGCCAAACGAACGCAAGGAAAGGATCAAGACAAGCTTCAGCTGGAGGCTCATGCAAGGTGATACATGTAAATGTAGAGCATGTCACATGGTTTTACGGCAACCCCGTGCCCAAGCACGTCACTTGTGGTAACATTGGATAGAAAGGATCGAGAGGCTTGATGATAACAGTTCAAACCGTCTGAAAAGTGAAAAGTCCTGAGGAACTTCTTTGGGGCTAAGTCTCGTCCCGGGGAATTAACTGGTTTTACGTAGGGGATAACCCTCAGGGGGCAAGAAAACAGCAAACCTTAATGTAAGGTGTTAAAATAAACTTATAAAAGTTATCTTAAGCTTAGATTATATTACCTAAGTCTTTTTATTACTTAGGATTGAGGTTCTGTGTTTTCTTTCCTCCCCTAGATAACTTACACCCATGGCTCCATGACTTCCACTTTGACTATCACGTATCATCAACCGTATTTTCCCTTGCATGTTATGGAGCACTAGCCGTTAAATCAATGTAAAAATGAGTCTAAAATAGTTGAGCTCGTCAAAACAAGACCATATTGTGTAAACTTTGACCCGCACCGAGAAGCGTGAATATATGCACTGTCTCCAAGTCATTCAGTCCATCTCATATTCTCTTATGTACAATTTGCCTGCCTATTTGGGCCTTTATGGTGTCGAATCAGAAGAATATGACTGGTTAATCGAACCATAAAGATATCCTCAAGGGAAATATTACAACGCCAAGCCAACCGCCCGGTCTTGCTAGCTCATGACGTCTTTTGCTAGGGCCCGCGATTCAGAACCAGGCACCGACATTCTTTGAGCAGCGAGTGGATCGAGGCAGGTCAGAGTCCTGATTTAAGAGGTTGCAATGCTTGTCGAGGATTACTACATATGCCGTGGGGGGACCGGAGGATGAGCAGTGATTTCTATAGTGTAGGGCTCGGTGACTCCGGACTGTCGGCGCTGTTGCGACTCTATAATCTTTGCAGTCGAGGGTCCGAAATAGTCTCAACGTGTAGTGCTCTTGTGATGCTAGACTTGGAGTAACTGACGTGGGGACTGCGACGGGGAGTTGCAGATACCTGGTCTTGGTCAAGGCGACTTGACTGGAGAAAGTATGGATGGAGTCATATGATATGATCAACTCCCCGAATTATCGAACTGTTTGAATCCATCGGACGGATCTTCTAGGTCTTGGCCCAACGCCACAGTTGCTCCAACAAGTGGATATCAATATCATCACCACATGATGCGGCTGTCGGCGATGACTCTAGCAGGAAGGCAAAGCACGTAATATTTATGGTAAACGATAACACATAAGCGGATGTTCTCTTTCGGAGACTTAAATATTGCTAAACAGTAGTAGTCTTGGCACCGAACCTGAGTGCCCCTGTCTCTAGCAAGCTGAAGATCGTGTGTGCTCCTAGGGTTATCTGGACTTTTGTACGATGTAACTAGTCCTTGAACGAGTCCTTCTTCCACGTTCAAATGGATGCCAGTTATACAGGGGAATAAGTCGTAGCTCATTTAGTGGTACTGATATGTGGCCAGGCTTGATCAAACCAACCATATAAATGCATCAAGCAGTCTTGGGACTACTTTCAGGCTTTCGACCATAGACCATACGACTTTACCGATGTTAGTTGTAATGAACTCTCTAAAAAGTTAGCATCTTACTCACACATTAAAATAAGGCAGTGCTCTTGGCTCCTTGAGTGCCTTTCGCATCTGGCTGACCAGAACCGTAACCTCCTCTTTCGACCAACCCAAGATCTCTCCGATTGGGAAGATTGCAAAAGCATCGATGGAGTGGTCAATAAAAGCTCCATTGTAGAGACCAATATGCTTCAGCTTTTTGTCTTGGGGCCAACCTCCAACAGGCAGCTTCCACGATTTGGAAGATAGATCTGTAAATCCTGCTTCTCGCATATACTCCTCTTGACGACCATCCCGCGCAATCTCCCAGGTTCGACCAGTTTTACGGCCGCATTCAAAGAACAGTTTGCACCATTTCTTGAAAATGTGGCCCTCGTCCTTCTCGATCTTAGGGTTCTCGCTGTGTGTTTCGATGTCGATCTCAAGACTCTCGACCCAACCTCCTGGCCTCACGTGGGCAAATGATTGACGGTATAGCTTCTTCCAGTCGTCGATCGCACCGTAAAGATATCGAATATGGATCAAGTCAAATTCATCGGGCTTGAATGTCCAGTCGAGTTGGACATCGTCGATCTGGAAGCTGCAGTTTGGAGGCACGAATGCAGGCTGGACGGCTGAAATGTCTGTCCCAACTACTTCTGCAGATGGATACTCATCGGCCATGTCACTGGATTTGTTAGTGATCCGACTTCAATAGCCGAAGGGGGTTTTACATGGCCCATATTCCAGTCCCGGTACCAATGTCGAGGATTTTCTAAGTGGAATTAGCTTCGTTGCATCTGGTTTCCCTTTGTTCGTACCTGAGGATTCTTTTCGATAGGAGCTAGGTGAAGCTTATCGTCGAAAAGAAGCAGTGTATAGTGGTGTCTTCAAGATACAGGTTATTGCATGCTCCAACTCTTCAGCAAACGAGGTTCCTCACAGTATATCCTGCCCCTCTTGATAATCATCGTCAGTAGGCGCCCTGGATACGGTCAGATCACTTGTCTTGTTACGGAATAAGCTTAACTGACCAGTATTCTGTTGTTTTCGACTGTTGGAAGGGCCGGCCGTTGATGTGTCTATATTCGAGGATGCTCGATGTGATGGACGCTGTCGAATCTCGAAGACTGTCGGTGATACAGTCAGAATTGCCGTTTTTTTATGGCATTCTGCAACACAAGTAATAGCTTACCTCCCACTACTGATAGTTGAATTATCCTCATCATCCATGCTACCAACAACTTGAGGATCCTACCAAGTCAAAGAACGTGTCAGTGATATGTCTGACAGTCGGTAATGATCTCGTAATTGAAAGGGTCAACAGACGTATTCTATAGGTGCCAGATCGGCCTGTGACGGTGACTTTTGCCTCTGCTCATCGTTCTCAGCCATGGTAACGTTGGTGATTTGAAGTCCACGTCTATTGGTTGTTCAAAACTCTAGATCGATTCGACCCTGAGTTTCTTCGAGTTTGAAGCTTTCAGAGAGTATGGGTCCGGAAATGGAAAATGGCATCGAGGGATCAAGTAGACAGAGCCATAGACAGAAGAAAAGAGATATATAAGACCTCTTTATTGTCCCTTAGAATTTCGTCACATCATAAGTAATGATCTGAATGCCTCGGTAGGCGAGGTTGTATGCGTGATGCATTGAGGCCCTGTCCCTCTTCTCATCTGCCACGCCAATTCGTCAGAGACTACAGTATTGCACAAAACCTCCAAATTACGGACGTATCTACTTCGCCTCGAGTTGTTCTCCATATACACGACATGGATCTTGGCTTTGACTTTCCTCAACAGCTTATGATCGTCAAAATCCCTGCTTTCTACTGTTCCCGAGCGGTCCTGTTTACTCCTCACTACCCGGGACTTTCTTTGGCTGGTGATTCCGTGAAAGTCGCTTGAGGTATTCTTTTTGTCTTATTGTCGTTGGACATTCCTTATTCCTATTCCCACTTGCGTATTATGCAACTGCAGTCATGTCATGTCTTGTTTCCGTTATTGTCGAATCTGTCCCTCGACCTATTTGCACTTGTAGGTTACAGGACCAGGGATGCAGTCACGTGGACCACCAACACAAAATCTGATATGTGAGACTTTCCCATGAGGTAACTGCATGACAGATGAGGGGGTTTGTGATCTTGCTTGATTGCTAGCCCGCGTGTAATACATCTTCGAAAACTTTATGGGCTGTTGTACAGTATCATGATAGCATCAGCATGGATCATGGAGACTGGGCACAGAGTATATAGTCAAAGATGAACCCAAAAGTTTTACTCAAGAATTACCCATGTATATTTGTTTTTGTGTAGCATTGTTACGCTAACGCTGGCTCTAATGATAATCTCAATTTGTGCTGTAAAAACTCCTGCAATGGTATCTCCTCCACGACATCAACAACGCTGGAGCCCAAACTATGCATCACGGCCCCCTCAAAACACTATTTTCCCCCTCTTCGTCTTTCTGATTCTCTAGGGCTCTTGCGCCCGGCTCGACTCACCAGCAATGCTTTCTTCGTACTCTGTCAGACGCAATGCCTCTTCCACGTCATTTACAAAGTGTCTCTCGCCAGCCATTTCCACAATGCCACTGCTTGACATCAATCGCCATACAGGGTGATCCTTGCGCACTGGGCATCGAGAAAAGTACACCCGCACTCCTCGATCGTGGTAGTTACGCACGATCTCGGTCAGAACCTGCGTACCAGATCCATCCATTGAAGTTACACCGTGGATATCAAAGATGACGTTTCTGTTCATGTCGATACTGCGAATGCGAGGTAGAGCAGGATGTGCTTTCGATGTACCATAGAGCTCCAGCCGACGAAGTCGGGCCTTAAGCTCTCCTGTATTGGCGAAAGTCAAAGGCTCTGGGATCTTGACGATGAGACAACCCTCAATGAATTCAAGACTCGCCTTGTCGCCTTCCGCATTCTCAAATCGATTTGTCCCTGGAATTCGACCCAGGATCTGGATGCGTGGTCGCGTACTATGCTTGATAACCATGAGCATCGACAATCCTACACCGAATGCCATACCAAGTGTGAGAGAGTAGAACATGGTTGCGAGGAAGATAACAGCCATAAGACCCAGCTCAGTCCAGCCACGGATCTTCAAGAAGAAACTGATGTCATGGGGCGCCTCTTCGATCAGCGAGTAGGCGACGACAGAGATCATTGCTGACAGGACAGGTTTCTAAGTGATATTAGCGCGTGTGACACAAATAGGTTTCATAGGGTACTCACTGGCAGGTAGTAAAAGTAGGGGAGAAGGAAGAAGATGGATAGCAGAGAGATGATGCTCAGGAACATGGAGCTGGCGGGACTCTTGCCTCCGGTGCTCTTATTCACCTTGCTTCGTCCATATCCGCCAAAAGCCGGGAGGCTCATGAAACATCCACCAACCATGTTGGCGATACCGAGCGCAATCATTTCTCTGTTGGCACTCAGCTGAATACCCTGGATAGTCTCACTTGAGCCCAGACTCTTTGCAGCAACCGAGGATTCGAAGAATCCAAGAAGTGCAATGAGGAAGGATGTGGCCATGGCACTTCGAATGTGTGGCATATGCTCGAGCTTGAAGGGCCATTGGAAGGCAAGTAACTGGCCGTTGGCGGCCTTGACTGTGCCTAGAATCTCAACTCCCTGGTTCTCCCAATCGAGGCGCCAGCAAAGGATTGCAGATACAACAACGACCACGAAACGATCCGGGATATAGGCAACGCCAGGATATCGAGGCTGAAGACGATTCTTGAGTTCACTAAAAAGACAGTCAGAATCCCATCAGAAATGGAGCCACAAAGCGCCACTTACCGGCAGATCATGATGACCAGGAAGCTGATTCCGGCGATGGCAAATGTCAAACCATGCACTTCGTGAATGTTGTTAATCATGAACCTAATCTTCTCAACGGGACTGCCGTGGCTTACGCCAGCATCGTCAGCCAGTTCAGCGAGTCCTAACTCAGGAATCAACTGGTCAACGGCAATGACGAAACCGATCGCGCTGATGAAACCGCGGAGAAAAGGCCTGCTGAGAACGCTGTCCATGAAACCCAATCGCGCAAGGCCAGCGATGAGAACCATAGCACCCGCCATACCAGCGACAATCCCGCAGATTTGCGCATGCAACAAGTCATTGTCTTCGTCTTCTCCAGAACCAACGTTCTGCTTGACAACAGTTCCCACAAGAAGCGAGCCGGCAGCTTCAGGGCCAACCACCATCTGTGGGCAGGATCCCAGAAGGGCGTAGATGAAGGGATTGAAGACGAAAGCGTAGAGGCCGTGAATCGGCGGGACGTGGGCGAGATTCGCAGCGAGGGAGAGGGCCATTGGTAGGTAGAATGAAGCCATGGTAACGGCCGCAACAAGATCGCCACGAAGATATGAGAGCTTGTACTGGCGCATCCAGTTCAAGCAGGGGACATAGTACGCAAGATACCTGATAGAAGTTAGCATATCATTTAAAGGTTGGAGGGACTGGAGCACTTACATGAAAGCTGTATCCTCGAAACCAGCTTGTTCAGCCAGCATACTGCTATGGCCCATTGTCTTTGTTCGCATTCTCTTCTTCAACCATTTCTTCCAGTCTTCGTGGCCCACGATTGTCGTAATTGCATTGTCTAGCACAGGAATGTGCGTGCCTGAGCCTGCAGTCTCGCTACCATCCTCGTCGGTGCTCCTCATAGTCAAGGTCGGACTCATGGGTCGCGGACTGAAAGTGCCATGGCTGCAAGGACCAGGATGGGCAGGGTGAACGCTTCCTCGGCGTGTGTTTGAACGCTGGTTGTTCCCATCAATTAGAGGCGTAGTTTCGTTCGCGAAGATCTCGTTTATTGTAGCTCCCGGAGGATGTCCTGGAGAATCTGGAGGCGATGCAACCGGGACGCTCGTGGGAGTCGTCGAACCTTCCGCGGTTGGGCTTTCGCTCTCGTTTCGATCATGAGCGCTCAGAGCTTGACGGAGAGCACTGGGCTGAGTAGGACGGTGGTCGGTCCCGGAGTTGGTACGACTGTGAGAGGGTCGGTTGGCCATGATTGTGGAGTTCGATCGAGTCGCAGTTTAGTTTTATGGAGGTTGAATTCGGAATTGAAGTCTAGGGAACGGCATATATCCAGCAAAGTATTCAATAAGCTATGCCCAAGCTTGGCTCGAGAGAAATGCCTGTTTCTGGCGCAGAGCCGAGTCGACAAAGGCCAACGGATGAAAGTCGACTAGAAAAGCGACGAAGAGGACGCGACTGACGATCAAGACGGATGCATGGAACCTATATAGCCAACGATCACCAAAATCAATTTGCGGTGAAAGACAAAAAAAATTGAGGAACAAAAGAAAAAAGATCAAAAGTTCATGGCTCGCTAAGGTACAGTACCTTAGGACTAAAAGATGAAGAGCACGAGTACCTAGTGCAAGTCCAAGGGTTCCATTCCTAGGTCGTGGAAGGTATCAGCCAGGGCAGGTCCCTTGACTCTCTGTGTGCAATCATCAGCATTTTCTGGATCCCAGTCGCCATCAATCTCAGATCTAGCCAAGCTTCTCCGCCAATCAGAAGCAACCGCTGGCAAATGCCACCCACGCAAGCCCAACTTCTGGCTGCGTTTTGAGGCTGTTCGGTGACATCAGAGCGCTAGCCCCAGGTGACTTAGGTTCTAGCGGGGTTTCCCACCGCCCTCCGCCCTCTCGGGGAATGTGAGCGAATGGCTGATCTCGTGTTTTTCAGCGATCCCTGCTGCTTTGACGTTTATGGTGGTGAAGCTGATGCCGGGAACCCGACTTCGGCCGTAAAGTAATTCTCCAAGAATAATATCTAGACTACGATGAACAAGTCAGTCAATACATGGTACGTAGATGCTTGGAGCTTAAGGTACTTCTGGATTATCATTACTAAGATTTACAACAAAACGGTCACGAGTTGCAAAACCCCAGGGTATAAAATTATCACCACCAAAGTTCATGATATTACGCTATCAATTCCCTTGGCTGATACACTTTGATGAGACAACAGCCCGTTCCGGAATCGTTTTACTACTTAGTTAACTTAACTCCGAAATCTAATTAAAGACAAGATTTTATGCTTTCCAATTTGCTAATATCGCTCGAAATCATAAATACATCCCCAACTGACTCGCTTATATCGAGATCTGGTGGTGTTACATAATTAGAATATCTCAGACATGCAGTGTCTGTTTTAGACCTGCTCGTTGACAAACAGACCAGCCATGCCCTGGCCGGTACCAATGCACATGCTGGTCAACAGCATCTTCTTCTTTCGCCGCCTGCACTCGGAAAGGCCTGTGACAATCTGTCGAGCACCTGTAGCGCCCAGTGGGTGACCAAGAGCGATAGCTCCTCCACGAGGGTTGAGCTTGTCTGATGTCAGACCGAGCTTGTCTTGGCAGTAAACGGCCATAGAAGCAAAGGCCTCGTTGATCTCAACAATGTCAACATCGTCGAGGGAGATGTTGTGCTGAGCGAGAAGCTTGGGGATGGCAATGGTAGGACCAATGCCCATGATGCGAGGCGCGAGGCCAGCGACAGTAGAACCGACATACTTGGCCATGATAGGCTGGCCCAGCTTGATGGCTGTAGATCGCTTCATCAGCAACACGGCGGCAGCTATAAAAATGTTAGTGAGAGGCTCCTTAAATCTAGTAGAATAAACTTACCTCCGTCAGTAAGCTGGCTGGCATTGCCGCCAGTTGTCGCTCCACCCCATTGAGGGAAAGCAGATCGAATCTTGCCGAGGCTCTCAGCGGTAGTGCCAGGTCGGATACCCTCGTCCTGGGTAAGAGTAACCTCCTTCTCTTGACCATCGGGGCCCTTGACCTTGGTGGTGATGGGGACGATCTCATCGGCGAACAAACCAGCCTTTTGCGCCGCCTCAGCCTTTTGGAAACTCTCAGCCGCGTACTTGTCCATCACATCGCGGGTGACGCCAAAGTCCTTGCTGACATTCTCGCTGGTCCAACCCATAGGCTGCATGCAATCCACGGACTCCTGGCTTTGTGATGTAACAGCCTCATCGAAGGGCTTCTCGAGCGCATCGCCACCAATGGTCATTTGTTCAGCACCCATAGCAATGCCGATCTCGATGGAGCCATTGAGAATGGAGTGGGCGATATCGGCGGTGGCCTTCAGACCAGAAGAGCAGAATCGGTTGACGGAAGAAGCACCAGCGGTGTTGGGGAAGCCAGCAGCGAGAGCAGAAGCGCGAACCTTGTAGGCAGCCTTGGCATCGGAGACCTATTGATCATCTATTAGGGGAGTTCGATTTGGTTCATGGGGTTGCGACATACGTTTCCAAGGCAGATATCCTCAACAAGGGCAGGGTCGAGGTTTGATCGTTCCCGAACCTCCTTGAGCAGAGCATACACCATGTATTCGAGAGAAGTATCCTTGAAACCACCCTTCTTGGCCTTTGTCAGAGGGGTTCGGGCAGCGAGGGTGATGACAATGTCATCGGGGTTCTTCGCTTGACTATCATGGCATTGTTAGTTTCGGTGACAATAATCAATTAGTTCGGGCGATCGCCACTCACATGCTGTTGAGCGCCGACCCAGGGGCCAGGTGCTTGATGATGGAACCAATACGTTCAGCGGCCATTGTGTATGTATATTCTGTGCTGTGAATCGGCAAAACTTGTGTGTCAGGTTGGATAATAATCAAGTTGAGGCGACAGCGCAGTTGGCTTTAAAATAGGAGAAAAGGATGCCGAGGCGAAGTCCATCATGGGAGGGGTCTGGGGTAAACATTGACGGAAGCTGCAGCGGTACTTGCGACGGCGCCTCCAAATGTGTGGGGTTAAGCCGAGGTAGCGCTTCGAGACTGACCACTTCCCGAGGTTTCGTTCTATTACATAAGGCAGATTGATGACATAATGCTACCGACCTCGGCGAGAAGCGATGGTATTCCACTAACATACCAACAGCCGCTTCAGAAAAAGCCATCTTTAGCTACCTTATCTCGGCATGGCAAATACCCCATGAAAAGATCCCGGGCTTTGATTATTGCTTATTACTCACGATATCAGTATTGAACTGTCCATTACTCTGCGCATTATATGTTATACGCTCCATACACAATGTCGCTTCGACTAGGTAGACAGGATCTTCCGCTTCGAGAACTCATACTACCAAATTCACCGTCGAAAACGACTGGAATGCAAAGAAAAACCCAACATACAGTTGGCTCAACGGATGGTTCTCACTTTCCATGACACTGTTTTCTAGTTCATGCCTTACGGCCTATTCCACTCTCTCCGTTATGTGTCATTCTCTGACATTCTTGAGCAAGACTGAGCACAGGCTAAAACAGTGAAAAGCGAGCGCCCGTGATGTGAAGCATGGGGTTGGCATCCCAACACCAGCCCATTCTTAGGTGACAATGGGTCCGCCAACCTGGTCCAGTCTTCACTCTATCGATTTTGACAGGTATCCAATCCACGAGAGCGTGGCGTAGTGCCGCGCTTGTTCCTGGATCATCACGATGATCCAATAAGGACACTGGACTCTGTAGAGCGTGTCTCGGAAGTCCCTAGTTTCTGGATGCCTGGACCCTGGCTCGACAGACTATCTTCCCGATGCGGCTATGTAAACCAACCAGTAGATCGGATAGCTTCATACCATATCCATTTTCGGCGACTTTCCAGAAGCCACCGCTTACAAGCTGTCCAGGTTATTTGATGGATGAAGAACAGTTCTGGAACGAAATGCTTGCTGAATGTTTCCTCATAAGTCGAGGCTGCGCCTATTCTTGTTCTCTTCCTCATGGATGCGATCTCTATTGTCCTTGGCTGACTCGTCACTCCTTCTTATTGGCAATCTTTCCCACAATCTGCCGAAGCTGAGCATTCATACTTTCTTTTCATACTTAGCTGTGCCAATTTGTGTTTAACTTAGCCGCCACTAGGACATAACATCAGGCAACGTCAGTGGACCGTTAAAAGCTGAGAAGAACAATCCCAACGTTTCATTCGAGACACCCGACCTTTGGGACCTGGCTTGTTGCCTCTCTTTTCTTGAATCAACCACAGCTATTACTCAAAAAAATCCACGATCAAACAAGAGCATGGCTCTGTCAAAGCAACTCCTGGCTCTCATGCTAGCCGGTCTCTCGTATGCCACCCGCGATCATAAAAGAGGGCTTTGCTTCGTTCCCAATACCGAGAAACCTCAGGACGACAAAATCTGGGTCCAGAACGGCGGCGATATCACCTGGTACTACAACTATGGAGACAAGCCCTCTGCTGTATATAAGGATGTTCCTCAAGAACAATTCGAGTTCGTACCAATGATGTGGGGTGTAGGATCCGACTCAAGCGATACGACGTTCCTTCAAAATGTCAAGAGCCTCATGGAAGACGGGGTCAACATCACACATGTCCTGGGATTCAATGAACCCGATGCTGGTAACGATGTGGGCGGAAGCAATCTCGACCCCAAGGTCGCTGCCGAGGCTTGGGTTGCGAACTTTGAGCCACTGGGTGAGATGGGTGTAAAGCTGGGTCTGCCTGCTTGCACTGGCGGATGGGGTAGTATGCCATGGCTAAAGCAGTTCTTGGGCAATTGTTCTGCAATCAAGAGTCAAGATGGGCCTAAGAGAAACTGCACATGGGACTATCTTCCCGTGCATTGGTACGACAACTTCGAGGGTCTTGCGTCTCACATCGGTGAACGCCTTGCCGAGTATGTCTCACCTCTCTATAACCCATACGCATGCTAACAGATTATGAACAGATGGCCCAACTCTACTATATGGGTCACAGAATATGCCTACGCGCACCAAGACCCCCAACCGACAGAGCAATTTTTCAAGCAGACTCTTAAGTGGTTCGACGAGTCAGACTTCATTGGGAGATACACCTATTTCGGCGCCTTTCGCTCAGATGTATCCAATGTTGGCCCTAACGCAGCCTTCCTGTCAAATAGTGGTGGTCTAACAACCATCGGTGCTCAATATTTGGGACTCAACACGACAGGTGAGAACAATGCTTCGCATTCGAAAGTGAGTTTACCCAGCGTGGGTGTGTTGGCGGTGGTGCTAGCTGTTGTGGTTAAAGCAATTATGTAGAGGATAAAATAATGAATAAAAGACGCTGCAATACTTGTTTACAAAACATCACGCAGGACGAAAAAATGGTTCAGTGACAATGTAATGCATTTGCACCAGCATTCAGTGGCTGGGTAGCGGGATATCTATACCCTCTATCAGGGCGGAATAATGCAACTAAAAGCAGAAGTGATATCAATATTAAGATTCGTCATAACCCTTCCCATCCGTCCAAAATATTCTTCAGTTCATGAAACCACATATCCTCCCCCGTATCATTACTTTTCCAAAACTTCCCTCCCCCCCTTTTAAATATTCTTATCGTCAGAGATGCAAATCATAAAATTAGGCCTCGGTGGCTGCAAGGCCTTGAGGCACAATGTGTCGATCGGTAGGTCCACGAGAGGTGCTTCGCTTTCCGAGAGACTCGCCAGTGTCCTTTCGAGAGAAAGATGCCCAGGTCTTGAAGCTGGACAGAGACATGGTTCGAGCAAGGCGACCACCGTCTTCGCCACCCTGGCCCCAGACGCCACGGCGGACAGGAGCGTCCTCAAGAAGGTGGAAGTGTCGCTTGGTCATCTTCCAGAGCTCAATGCCAGCAACGAACACAACAGTGAAGCCAACGGCCAGAGCCCACTCCCAAGTGATGCCGGTGTGCTTGAAGAACTTGTGGTTGAGGACGGGAATGTAGACGACGGGGAAGACAGAGAGACCACCAATGATGACGGACCAGAACAGGAAGCGGTTAGAGTAGATGTCCTTGAACACGGGGAACTTGCTGTCGTCGTCAGGGTTGAGGCGGAAGATTGAGCGGCGCAGACTCTTGAACTCCCAAGCAGAGATGAGGATAAGCCATGTCAGTTCAGCAAAAGTGGCAGCGCGAGCCTTGAACACGGGGATACACTCCTCGGAGTATCGCTGGTTGCACTCGAAGCCGAGGTTACCGCCATTGGCACCATAGACGATGATGACAAAAGTGCACATTGTGCAAGCACCCATGATAATACCGTAGACAATCATATCAATGATGATCTGGTTGGTAAAGACACCGCGCTTCTTGTCCTGAGGAGGCTTGCGCATGATGTCCTGAGCACCCTGCTCGCGACCAAGTCCGAAGGCAGGGAATGATGAGGTAGCCATGTTGATCCAGATAATTTGAAGAGGTGAGACGGGGAACACGGAGAAGCCACTGTCATCGACGAAAGCAAGGCCGCAAACCAGGAGGATAACCTCACCAACGTTGGAAGTCAGGAGATGGAGGACGAACTTCTGGATGTTGTCGAACATGCGACGACCTTCACGGATAGCAGCGACGATGGAGTTGAACTTATCATCAGTAAGTACGATCTTGGAGGCAGACTTAGCCACATCAGAACCGGAACCCATGGCAATACCGACGTCGGCACGAGACAGAGAAGGAGCATCGTTGACACCATCACCAGTCATGGCCATGAAAGCACCACGGCGACGGAGAGCGTCGATCATGCGAGTCTTGGTGTCAGGAGCGCAACGGGCAATAACCAGAGGGAGTTCCTCGAGAGCATCGATCTCTTCATCGGTCATTCTATCAAAATCGGTCGCCTTCTGAACAATGGACTTGGCGACGTGATCAGGCAGAATACTGAGGTTCTTGGGGATAATACCGACTTCCTTGGCAATGGCCTTAGCGGTCTCAGGGTGATCACCAGTAAGCATATGAACTCGGATACCAGCGTTGGAACACTCGGCGATAGAGGGCTTGGTTTCACGGCGAGGAGGATCATAGATACCAGCAAGACCAAGGAGAATAAGACCCTGTTCGACCTCAGTTCGAAGCTTCTCGTCCTCGGCGGGAGAGGAGGCTTGCTTGGCAGTGAAACGACCATCCCAAGGACGGTAGGCGATAGCCAGGACACGCTGGCCCTGAGAAGCGAGACTGTTCATCTGCTCAAGAACACTCTCCTTAAGCTCATCGGTCATGGGCTGCTGGTCAGGTTCAGTGCCGACATAGTCACAGAGATCCAAGACACGCTCGACAGCACCCTTGGTGAATACCATTGAGTTGGCAGTGTCGATGATGGAACCCTTGGCACCCTCGGGGGGATCGTAGATGACGGACATTCGCTTGATAGAGCTGTCAAAGGGGAATTCGGCAATTTGCTTCCAGCCTTCTCCTTCGAGAGTCTTCTTTCCAGAGTTGAAGCGGTGGGTGAAGACCTGGAGGGCAATTTCGGTGGGCTCACCGGTAACCTGCCACTTCTCCTCTTCATCATCGTATCGGACGGTAGCCAAGTTGCAAAGGGCGGAAGAAAGCAAGAAAGCTTGAAGTTCATCTGTCATCTCGCACTCAACCTCAGGCTCAGGCTTCTTGGGCTGGGCATTGTTCTGGTTGAGCTTCTCATCGGGAACATCAAACTTGAGGACAGCAGCACTACGCTCGCGATCGTAGTCACGAGGGGCCTCCTTCTCTTCGGGCTCATCGCTCTGCTTGGAGTATGTGACTCGGCCCTTGGTGGGATCGTTGGGGCTCTGAGAGTCGCGAACAGTATAGATGTGAGAAGAGGGGATCCAAGCCTTGCGAACAATCATAGCTCCTTCGGTGAGAGTGCCAGTCTTGTCGGAGCAAATGTTGGTGACACCTCCAAGAGCCTCGAGGGCGGAGAGATCACGGACGACGACGTTGGCCTTGCGCATGACAGTAACGGCAACGACCATGGTGATAGTCAATACAGCCACCAGGGACTCGGGGATAATAGCGATACCAAGAGAAGTGGCATAGATAATAACCTCGTTCTTCATGTCGAACTTGTTGACAGCAAACACGACGATAGCGAGAATGATAGCACAACCGAAGAGGACATAAGCAAGAGCGGAAAGCTTTCGCTGGAGAGGGGTTCCCTCAGTGAGACCCAAAAACTTGCCGATAACATCCCAAGTTCGCTTGGAAGCACCAACAAAGGGCTGTCGCTTTCCATACTTCTTGTAGTTCATAGATCGGCCAGCCTTGCGGGTCTTCTTGGAAGTAGAGGCAGCAATCTTGCCGACCTCAGTGGACATACCAGTAGCAGTGACGATACCACGACCACGGCCCTTTCGGACGACGGTGGTAGCATAAGCCATGTTGACACGGTCACCAATACCGATCTCATCCTCAGACTCGACAGGCTTCTCGGTTCCGGGAGCGGTGATATTGTTTTCGGTAATCTTCTCGACGGGGATTGACTCGCCAGTGAGTTGACCTTCCTCGCAAGCAAGGTTCATGGCTTCAAAGAGGCGGAGATCGGCGGGGACGGTGTCGCCCATCTTGAGGAGGACGATGTCACCGGGAACGACTTCGGGGCTATACAATTGATTAGTTTTGAGTCTAAATTTGGTTCTGTGTAGGAAATACTTACTTGGAAATGACTTGAGTCTTGCCATCGCGAAGAACCATGGCACTGGGAGAGGAGAGAGCTCGGAGAGCATCCATGCGCTTCTCAGCGCGATACTCTTGCCAGAAACCAATGGTGACGTTGAGGACGATAACAAAGACAAGCACACCACCTTCGATGTAATCTTTGATACCGAAACTAAGAGCCATGGCAAATGCAAGAACCTGTGGCGGGTTAGTTTGGCAAATTGGGTTTGGAGGGGAGTGCCACTTACAATGATCATGGCATTGAGCAGCTGCTTGGTCAAAATACTGTACCATGGCACAGTACCGCCCACGTCAAGCTCATTCTTGGGATATTTTTGCTGAGCCTCAGCTACTTGTTGGCTGGTAAGGCCCTTGTCAATGCTTGTGTCGAGAGCTTGCGCCGTCTCCTCAACTGTGAGGAGAAACGGGTGCTTGGGGTACTCGGCCGCCATGGTCGATGGATTTAGAATTGGCGACCAGGATTTGTAGGAAAAGGCGCGAGAAGAGAGCTTAAACTGTTGTTTGTGTACTCTATGCTCTGGGTATAAGTGACGGTCGTTGTGAGGTGTGTCTTGATGTGTGTGTTGGCGCTGTATACAAGAGTCGATTGACTACTTGAACTTCATTGACGAAGAAAAGAGTGACAGCAATGAAGGAACTAGCTTCAAGGCATTAATCAGTAAATGTTATCTGTTCAATTAGAGAACAATCGGCAAATGTGATTGATAACTTTGGAGTTTATGGGAAATAGACCTTGGCAGGGTGCGGGGGACGAGGTCATATATAGTTGAGGGAGGGAGAAATCTCAAGAAACAATAGTACCGTCATAATTATAGTAAAGCCCCATGAGAACACCGTAATTGCTCATGTTATCGCGGACCTGAGTCGTTGCCAGGCTCGGGGTTTCTTGGCGTTGGTCCCATCCCGAACCCGAACCTGAGCAGCGGTTTAGATCCGCCACCGGACTTGGAGAGCTCACTCACTATTTTCCCCACACACTCCCCCCAAAACTACACCCAACCCCTGTATGTAGGCAGGTGTCGAGCCTCTCCTCAGCCTGCAAAATGCAAAATGCAGTGCTACTTTCTTAGTGAGTTTAGCCTACCTTGACTGTGGTGTGTTGCTATAAATCAGGTGCCGTATCGTCGACGGCCGTCCCCGGAACGGAGAGGAAAAGAAACGGACGGCCCCGTGACGTCAATTCCAGTGATGGACCGTATTTTACGCTCCAAGTGCCGTGCTACCATCGGTAGAGGTCGTTCTATGTACTCAGCCTTCAGTCTATCCATGCAACAGTGTAAGCTTGGATGCAGCACCAGGACTTGGAAGCATGTCACAAAATTCTTCTCAATCTCTCGGTGCTTTTCTTCCAAGTTCTATCATCTCCAGACCCCAGTCGCGTTACCATCCTAAAACCCCAAATAAAATAACAAACAGGCCGGTAAAATGGTAAAGTAGCGTAGCGTATCGTGGTGAGACTGTTTGGTGGTGTGTGTAGTGGGGATCCTGGCGTCTTGGCAGCTTGGCGTATTGCGCAAACGTGCAAATGGGTGCAAAGACGGAGGAGAGACTGCGCGACAAGAGAAATCTTGCTGCTCTTGTCACAGTAGGTATGTACCAGTATAATTGAGAGGTGAGGTGAGGTCATTGGTGTACATTGCAGACTTGGATTGTCGCATGGTCGCGGCGGTCATGGATGGATCCTCCTCTCACGAGGTCAGCGTCTAGAGCGTCTGTCGAGTTTACTGCACTTCTCCAACATTCATTCCCCTGGTCTTTTGATCATCATGGACCGCCGCTTGTTTCAACGGCATCCAAACCGTTGACACATGGCATGGCCTCGATTGCAATGCGAGCATGGTCATAGCTCTCTGTTAGAGCCATGGCAGCATACCGAACATGACCAATGCAACACTGTCATTAACGATCTTGTCTCAAACTCCAACCGTGCCCACTGAACCATGGGTGGTATGCTTTGCAGCTCTCTTACTCGTTCTGAAAGCTCATTCGGCATTCCACCACCGTCCAAGAGTATCAACCGGTACTCGACCATGCCATGCCATGCCATCTTAGCCAAGACGAAAGAGCCAAGGAAAAAATCACAAGTTAGTGATTGCTCAACAAACCGCCATCTCGCCGAAGGCAAGAATGTCTGTATCAAGGTTCAGCTGGTTCATCACATCTTGGCGTCTAGGGTTAGCGGTCGTCGTGATAACCTCAAAGGGCCAACTCCATCTTGGCGGCTCTTGGCGCTTGACCAATGACGCGTATCCAATCAATCCTCGGACCTTCAAGTCAAGATACGCCGAATTATCGAGCGCTGCGCCCCCACATCTCTTCTGACGATCCAGCAAAGCGATGTTCTGATCGCTTCTGAGTTTAGTTATCTCTGCATCTTCCGTGGGGGGATCAGGCAGAGGGTAACAAGAAAGAAAAACACATTTGAAATGAGAGAGAGCCCTTGGCAGAGACACTTCGTTTCTGGAACAAGTTAAGACGCTGGCTTGGCTGTAGACTTTGGACTCTGTCTATTGGCCTGATAAATCGCCACACCCTGTCGGCTCCTCACTCTAGGACCAACTAACCTTGCGCTTATGTTACTTAAGGTTCTGGGCACTTGCGCTAAGCTTATCGGCTACCTACTCCTACTCAAAATCAATCATATCACCTGATCCACACTCTCTAGGTCCATTGCCCAATAGTGACTGCACTTCTTGTCTTGGCAGGCCGTGTGTTCAGTTCATGTTACGTCGAGAAACAGAAAGAATGCTTGTCAAAAGTCGCATATTTTTTTTCTTTTCTCTCTTGGATCGGGTTTGTTCGTATTATGGTTAGTGGTGAGACACGCCGCACTGATAAAGCAGAGTTTGCACCCTCGAATGTTGCTGTCATCATTTCGATGTGATTTATTTCTTTACCGTCTTTCTTCCAAAAGCCTCTTATTGACTTCCCGATGGGCTCATATCCCCTATCAACAATAAAAAGTTCCTCGTTCCTTCACGTTTAATGCCCAGTGTACAGTACCTTCACTTTCTCGGCCTCCCCGGAGCCCCAGTTTCCTCCGCCTCGACCTGCGCCTCCGTATCCACTTCCGCTTCCTTGATGCCAAGACAAAAGTCGTACGAGTCACGTGCTCCGCCGCGGTACTCCACCTTGAGGCTTGGCACAGCCGAGGTGGCGGCTTCGGGCCTCAGCACTCGGCATGCGCGGTCCAAACGCCGAGTGACCAACGAGAAGCATCCTGGTAGCCGACTTTTGCTGCAAGTCTCCAGTAGTGTGACTGTGACTTCTCGGTGAGCATAAGCTGAAAATTTACCCCATTGAGCATTCTTTGGAGCATTGCGTGAAATGCGGCCGTGCGACCTGAACCATTTCAACGCAAACAGTGATACTGAAGCGTAATTCTAGGCGATGTTATTGTTGAGACTCAGGCTGCCTTGGCTTGGAGTATTGCTAATAAAAATCTCCACTAAAATAAGTGATGGTTGCTTTTTGGGCTATCTTTCAAAGACACAATAAGTGATAACAAGGATAACTAAAGGGTATCGAGTACGCCTATCAAAACCCACGGTTAGTTCCAGAGCAGGGGAATCACTGCTGCAGCTAATTTCCTTGCTAACTTAGTAGGAAAGAACCAACATGAGACTGGTAGGGATCCATTGGTTTGTGAGGAACCTCGTTTTGCTTTTGCGCATGGCTTACACATTGTAACCCCAGACCCCGCGTTTTCCCCGGGTGACCCCAATTGGTAATGTTTTTGTACTCGGTGCTAAGGTACAGGAAATAACGTCTGCTTATCACTTTATACAGTAGTCCGTGAGACAGTGACCAGAACTAAACAATGCAAGCCTTCGTATCCTGTGTCCGAGCGAGTTGCATTTATAACGGCGGCTAAGGTGACTCTAGTCCGCGACCGCTTGAGATCGACAACTAGTAGGAATAGTCTTGTTTCTTTTCTCAACGGTCAGATTCCGTGAAGATCCTGGGCATAATATTTATAGCCGATAAGATCTCGGAACGATCATCCATTCAAAGTGTCTGCCAAGATCCAATGCTGTTTGGCCAACTTCTGCTCCGTGAACTCGTAGCTTAAACCGGCCAGTGACTTGGCTTGCAGCTTGCCAAGCACCCAAGGAGGCATCGATGCACAGTGACAATCTGGCCATGTTTTAAGACTATCACTCCCTAACTCCCTATTACGCCCGAGGTGTTACAGCATTAGACGCAGCCAAGGACTTTGGTGGGTCTGTACCGTATTTGATGCTAAGCCTTCAGAAACGTGGATTTTGGCAGATTGGCATCGAACCAAGAGATAGATTCGAGACCGTTGAAGCTTACAGTAATGGTGATGAAGAAATCAGATCAGATTCGCCACGCAATGCTTCAAACTGTCTGTCACATGCGAGGCCATCAACTTAAGATTGGGGCTTAAGCCCAGCGTCTTTCCTACTTGATACCGTACCATTCTGGCTCAGAAGTCACTTCACTTTCCCACTGATTTCAGGTTAACATCTTTTAGTACTTTGATAAGTACTGTACCATTCGATAAATATTGTTATTCCACAAGGCTACCGTCAGTACCTTGTCATTGTCCTCGACACAACCTCAAGCAGGTGGAGTCACTGCTGGCCAAGACTATTATCAAGGCTCTATCAATGGAAGTTGTAGCTATCCCAGCCAGCCAAGAAACAAGCTTCTGACTAATAAAGACGGATGCCGTTCTAATAAGAAACTCTCTTGGCGGCTGCGTGCTGTGACTTGGCCGCATCTATCAACAGCCTACCCCAGATCAACGGTGCACAAGCTCCGCCAAGTTCGCCCAGCCGCCTCTGATTACGTGCATCTTGTATTTATTCATGATCTAGTGTCTGGGCGGAATGGATCTCTTAGTGATTATCATGCATTTTCGTTTAACAATACGACTTGGCTTGGCTTGAAAGGCGCAAGCTTAGTTGCCAAGTTTTCCGCTATAACCATGTTGCTGTCGTAGCGCTTCTTGAGTATATATATTGGAGATTCAATGAAAATTATAGTTAAAATTGATCCATTATTATTCACTGAACATAATCAGGTGTTGAGCTATGAGTTATGAGCCATGATCTTTTCAGATTCAATATTTCTGGAACTGAAATCTATTGCTATGCTGCTTATCTAAGCGCATCTCGCATCACAATATGCGTTTAATCGACCTATCACAATGCTGTATTCACCAATAGACCCATTTTTTCCTAGCCTTGGGAAAATGCACGCTCGGCCCGACTTTTAGCCGGCGAGGGGAAAACCTTCGGGCAACAACCCCTCCTTTGTCACGTGCCAAACCGGGTCCAACAATGATGTACGGAGGTAGGTTTCAAAAGTCTTTGCTGGAGATAACTGTATCTCATAGGTCCACTTTTGATAAGATACCAGAGGTACATCTAGCGAAATTACACTCACTAGTCACAATTAAACTATAGCAGCTGCAGTTAGTAATTAATTTCAAGAGACTGCCTGAAAGGCCTGTACCTATAGGGCTATTATAGAGCAGCTTCCCTATCTCTCTTATCTCTCTTGTATATCCATGTACCTGACAGGGATTAGCAACAAAGGCATAAGTCATCTTGGGCAAAGACTTTTGAAACATACCTCCGTAATCTCCCAGTTAAACCCACTTTTTCTAGCCTTCTCATTGGCCGGCTGGTAACATTCAATACACCAATATTACCAAGTTGGCTTGGTTGGAGCTAGGGTGGTTTTTTTTGGTGGTTAGACCCCGGTTTTTGGATTTTTGGGGTTGGGGGCTGCGGGATTTGAACCCACTACCTTGAGCTGCCTAGTCAGCTGTTAGGTCGGGCCAGTGACGCCTAACCAGCTACGCCACAAGCCCCCTCAATATTTCTGGTAATGGTATATTTGAAAACTGAGAAGTGCATGAGTACAGGCATGAAAGAGTAATTACAACGAAAATTGCAATATTAAAATATGAACTTCATCTACCGATCCAGAATGTAAGAGCACCAAAATGAGGAGCCTGCCAGTCCCAGCAAGTTTCAGCATCCACCTTAATTCCGGAAGATGCCAATACTCAGGTATCTATTGGAGGTCTATTGTATTTTTCCTGGGTAAAAGCTTATATCGGAGAAAAAAATATCGCGTCTCATTCATCACCTGTGTTCGCAGCCTAAAGCTTAACCTTATAGGCGGCAGTCATCCCCATAGTAATTGTATTTTTCTCATCGGGATTGGAGCCTTTTATACGCCTCCAAGCCGGCCAAGGAGTCATCATTTAGGTTCTTATGATATCAGCTTTATGCTGTAGCTATTGGTCAGTCATCATGGTATTGATGTCTAAGTTGTGGGCTAGAAGTGTTATTTGCAGTTGAGACTTGTGGCTGAGAGCTTATTCCGGCAGAGAGAACCTAGTATTTTTCTCATCTTGACATACTACAAATTTTCCACGGAAGAATTCGTAAATAATTTTCTTCCTTGAACATCACTGTAACTTCTCCCGCAGCTACCAATCATTCAGCAAAATGGCTTTCACAATTTACCATAAAAGTTATCGGATGCGCCCGCGCGTGTGTCCTACCGCACCGTTTGCTGTTCCGCAACAGCTACGTAGTTGACACAAAACGACCTTCATAGCCCAATATATTCGAGGGGAACAGGCAAGTAACAATTTACAGCTATTGCAAATCAAACGAGACCAATCGGCGCTATTCAGGACTCTTCCGAATGAGATATTGCTCGGATCACGTCTTATATCGTGGTTGAAGACAGAATCTGTCTTGGACTCACTTGCAAATCCTTGTTCTATCGTCTTTGTTTATCTACCGACCTCCACATCACATCAGCTAGTGGCCATGTCTTCTCTAAGATACCTTATTGTTCACATGTCAAGAACCTACTCAAGCGCATGAGACCTTTGACTCTCCAAGGTCAACCCAAACGGACAATGGCACTGTGCTGCGACTGTCTTCAATATCGACCTAAACGAGTGAAATACTGGGAGGACATGATAATTGAGAAGAATCTACGGTCTCTGGATCGATGTGCCGCCAACGAAGCAGCAGAGTCTTGGTGCACAGGAGAATCCATACAGTGTCCAGTATGTTGGTTCAAGGGCGAGTCAGATTACATCATGGATTGCGTTGAGAGGTAACATGCGGGGGAAGCTCTCAAGAACGGAGGCCAGTGATAGGGTTCCGATTGTTTTAAAGTATTACGATGTGTTTTCTGGCGAGCCGAGTCATTGCAGGTCAAACTTATGTATTGGAGCCTCTCATATATTGCTTTACCAGGGGCTCAACGTTGAGCACCGAAAACTATACTTGATGCCCTGCTTTAGACCAGAAGAACTAGAATCATGAACCCACTTCCTTTATGCTTTTCGACGTGACCTTATCGCGATCCGCTTGCAGTCCTCTTGTGGCTAGATCTGACGTGAAGTTGCTGACGAATCAAGAATGCACTAAACACAGGTATCAGCTTATCTACAACCATCAACAGCACGTTATCTTCTCACATTGATGAAAACGTACACGTAAAGAACGACTTGACTACCCCATCTCCCCTGGACCTCAGAATGCCTGCCTCTACCCGGGGAGGGTCGAAGCTCGAGTTTGTCAGCGTGAGCCACCCAGACGAGGTCAAAAACCGGCAAAACAAGCGCAAAATCCATCAGCATGTGATGAAAGATATAGGATTATCAAGAAGAAAGAACACAAGGAGTAGGAAGTTAAGGACCGAGCAGGAAATTTCAAAGAATCTGGCACTTCACGAAACCCACGCGGCATACACACTCTCCCAACCAGATAATTATAGGCACGATGCGATATCCCAGTCATCAGTGCAGCTTCTTGGGCCAGGCACAGATCGAACATTCTACTCCAGCACTGACACTAGAGCTAAGATGATGGAAGCCTTTCGTACGTAATATTTATCGTGAACTATCAAATCTCACAAAGGACAGTGCTTCGGCCAAAGTCATCCATATGCGACAAGGTCAGAGAGATGTGCTTTGCTATCGGCCTTGTCGACCAGGCTACTCTAAATCTTGCACTCGCGGAGACCGCCCTGTATAGCAATGAATATACAGGTGATATGCATTCCGGGCGCGAAGACTCAACTGCGCTAAAGCACTACAATCTCAGTTTACGTTTCAAAGATCCAAATTTCGAATAGCGTGCCTTCTGACGAAATTCTGATCACTGTTATAGGCCTTGCCAACTATGATGTAATGTTTAAGATCATAGCTGAAAGCCACTGCTAACCACCTACAGATGAGCATAGGTAAAGTCGAAAGATACAGCACCCACCTCGCTGGCCTAGAGACCTTGGTGCGCGGCCGCGGAGGAGTAGAAAGGTTTCGTTCATCATATTTGTTGTTGTCGCTAATTTGGTAGGCAATAGTTGAACCTGTTGCAGATCGGAAACTAACTAAGTTGATATTCACAGGTCAGATGTTATTGGAAGCCTATCTCTGGACCGTCCGCCGAGATTTGCAGCTCCTTCACACCTATGGACTCAGCCTGAGCCGCCCACAGTCACCCATGTTCTGGGGAAAAACCTAAACGCTTTGAGGGAATTGTCACCAGTCCTTTCGGATTTATGTTCGGTTCTTCTATCACTCACAAGAGTTGCTAAGACGTCTCAACACTGGGAGGAGTCGACATTCCCTTACTGTGAGACTATCCTGCATAGCTCATACTTTCTTCTCTTAGTGCCAAGGCACATACCATCAGAAGGGCCAGAGGGGCATTCTTCTGGAATTCCACTGATTCACCAAGCCGTTCGTTTGGCCGCTTTGAGGTTTCTCGTCACGGCCGCTGAGCACAGTCATCACACACTCGGCGCCATCCATTATCGCAAACCTCAGCTTTCAAACCTACTGGCAGATTATGAAATATCTTGGCATGGGTTGGAAGAACTTCAGGTCTGGGTACTAGTCATAGCGACAGTGACCGAAGGGACTCACGACAGAGACTGGATGACAGAGAGGATAGCTATTACTATTGAACGTCTTGGTTTGAACTGGATCGAACTAAAGGAAACGCTGAGACAAATTGCTTGGGTTGATTCCTTTGAAGGCCAGTTCAGGAGGCTGGAAGAGGCCATGAATAGTCAAAAGGGAATAGCCAGGATTGATTCAATACCGCGAAATGAATGAGAAATTATAAGAAATTTCCAACTTTCTGGGTAGTTGATTACAGGGAAATGATTGTCCAAAGTCCGGTAAAAATCAAAGACCAGAGCGTTTAAATTCATGTGATAGGCCAGCTCGGATCAGATATCTCGGACTATGTCTCTCAGACTCTACATCAGCTAACCTAGAAGGCCCCCAATTACGGGATATCAACCCGTTGTTCCCACATTAGCATAAATTGAGCCGTTGATACTCGAGCACCGAATGGTCAGCTCGCTTCCAAACCATGTCTAAGCCTCAACCGATGGAGTAGATATCAAATAGAGTCGCGCCTCAACATTTAGCCTAGTAATGTTCCCCAGGTGAACCCCTTCGATTTTGGGATACCTTCCTAATGACAACTGTGGCGATGCGAAGTTTGGTAGGATTCGAAGGATTCTGCCAGGTTTTAGGTTCCTGTAAGACCAAAAGACTATGGTCCGAGTGAGGGGGGCGTTCCTGTGTGAAGGCACGGCTGTTCGGAATGTATTGTCTCTACCTATTTAAGAAATGAAATCTTCCGAGTCACTTTGAAGAAAACACAAGCACTTCCCTTTATTAGATTCTGAGATGAAGGTCGATAATTTCATTCGTGCTCTTGCGATATTCTCTGCCGGAGTTTGTGCATACAAACAGCTCACTCCCCAACGTGTAGCGGATGATATTAAAGCAGAAGAGTAACGAATAACCCCCTGAAATCACATCTTTTGAGACCAAAAACTAATGATCTGTAGTCTCGAAAAGACGCTTGAAGCTTTATACAAAATTGCTCTTAACAACAACAATAACCGGGCCTTTGGACTTCCTGGTTACAAGGCATCGCTTGATTTTGTTCTTGCTCGCTTAGGTGGTGGTAACCATTTCAATATCACTGTTCAGCCATTCAATCATCTCTTTTCCCAAACTCGAAAGATTGTCTTGACGGGCCCCGATAGAGAACATGTTGACGCCGTCTCGCTACAGTACAATCATGCAACTCCCCTGCCTGGCGGCGTAGCTGCTCCTTTGGCCCTCGTACCCATAGACGATGTTCGTGGCTCAGGTTGTTTGGAGGGCCAGTGGAAGGGAGTTGACGTCGAAGGGAAAATCGCCTTGATCAAGCGCGGAAAATGTCAGTTTACAAACAAGCTCAAATTGGCCAAGGACAACGGCGCTTTAGCGGCCATCGTCTTCAATGATAATCCCAACCAAACGGCGGGATCTGGCTCCCTCGGAGCTGAGAACCTAGGTAAACTTTCACCAGTCGGTGTCGTTACATACGACAAGGGAAATTCTTGGGCCGAACGTCTTAAAGGAGGGGAGAACCTTGAGGTAAATCTGACCATTGACGTCTTGACTGAAAAGCGTGAGACTTGGCAGATCATCGCTGATACTAAGGCTGGTGATTCTAACAGTGTTGTGATGCTGGGTGCTCATCTTGACTCCATCCAACAAGGCCCTGGTATTAATGACAATGGAAGTGGCGTCGCCGCCCTACTCAGTATCGCCGAGTCAGTCAAGAAGTATAAAAACTTCAAAAGCAAGCTTCGATTTGCTTTCTGGGGCGCTGAGGAGAGTGGGATGATTGGATCGACTTACTATGTCTCCAACTTGTCCAAGGGTGAGTCCAGCAATATTCGATTTTACTACAACTACGACATGATTGCATCTCCACAGCCTTACTACATCGTATATGCCGACTCGGACGCACACAAAGCTGGCGCAAGATATCTTTATGAGTTTTTGACCGACAAAGGGTACCCTGCTGAGTACACGTAAATTCTTCCTCATAACATCTCTTCAATGGATTATGCTAACATGCTACAGACCCTTTGGGGCGTCCTCTGACTACGTGGGGTTCCTTGAACTCGGAATTCCTTCATCCGGTATCTTCACAGGGGCTGGTGTTCCGCAAGATGCTTGCTATCATACTCCGTGTTATGGCATCAAGAACATCAACCAGGAAGCATTCCTCGTCAATGCTAAGGCCGCTGCCTACGCTGCTGCAAGTCTTGCCTTGAGTGTAGATGAGGTACCTATGCATGAAAACTCAACTGTCAACCCTTTGAGCAAGCGCGGAGTAACAAGAAACATGGTTCGATGGGCGAATGTTATTCGAGGTGCAGAGAAGGTGCATAGCTGTGGGAGTGAGAGGAAAGTCATTATCTGAGGCATTGGTCAACATATTCAAATACTCTACATAAAGACAGAGGTTTGATTTACGGCATTTTTAACTTTGAAGAATGATGAAAGTTCGTTGCTGGTATTTACAATGTACACATTCCGCTGCCCTGGCTGAAGGGGTTCTGAAATGAACCTGTCTATGAGCTCCATGGTTTCGCATTCTTAATAGACAAACAGATACAGTTTTTCATGAGACTTTTTTTTTTTATCTTTCTCTTCTTCTTATAAACAAACCTAAGTAGACAGAATCTTTGGCTTTCCTTCGGCATCTAAATCGAAAACATCTTCTTCAATCTTGGCCCCATTCTTCAAGGCCTCCTCAAGCCCTCCCCTCAGCATATAGGGATCTGTTGAAAATCCTTTATGCCACTCTCGTCCTTCATATTCCTCCTCGACAGGTTTCTCGCCAGTAGCCTGAATTGCTTTAGCACTCTTTTCAATATTCCCCCAAACTCGGAGAATGTTTTCTCCTGCGAGCAGACGGATCTGCTCATCTGTTGCACCTCGCTGCATGAGCACCTCCATCAAACTGGGATACTTGGAAACATCCTCTAGCCCAATAGGCACGTTTGACATGCCAAAGAAATCTGCACCGATGCCAACGCAATTCCAGCCACATACTTCTGCGATGTGGAAGATATGATCAGCCACATCGTGTATTGATGCTTGTTCAGGATTCTTCATGTTGAAGAAGCGATTGAGGAACACAGCCATAACTATGCCGCCGTTGTGCTTGACCTGTCGAAGAACATCGTCGGGGACATTTCGGAGATGCGGCTCAATAGCGTATGCTCCAGAATGCGAGAAGATCACCGGCGCTCGAGCAATACTGAGAACATCCCTCATTGTCTGATGAGAAACGTGCGATAGATCAACCATCATTCCCAACCTGTTCATCTCTCTGATAGCTACCTTTCCAAGCTTTGCAAGTCCAGTGTCCGCAGTTCCAGAGGCAACAGTTGAAGCTGCCATTGCGAATGCATTGTCACAATTGTGAGTAATGGTCATGTATCGCGCTCCCAATTCGTACATCTGCCGAAGGCTTGCAATGCTGCCACCAACCTGGTGGCCACCTTCAATGCCAATCATGCTTGCGATGCGGCCTGCTTTGAATGCCTTTCTAGCGCAGGCCGCTGTATCGCAATACTCCAAGTCCTTGGGATGCTCTCGGATGAAGCGTCGAGTCACATCGATTTGTTCAAGCGTGTCTCGAACGATCCACTTTGAGGAAATTAGCAACGGTCGAACACGAGAGAAAATTCGGCGAAAGATATGTCACTCACAGAAGGATCCTCAAAGTGCTTTTGCTGTTCATCGCAGTCTACATACACACTCCAGAATTGACCTCCGACCATGCCTTGCCTCAGCCGCTGTAGATCTGTATGGCCCAGCAATCGATTGGTAAAGTCGAAACGTTCATCATAGATGCGGTTCTTGAGTTCAAGACGGAGCATGAATGGTAGATCATTGTGGCCGTCAATCAAACTGTGGACTGTCAGTGCAACCCTCTTAAGTAAGACCAAGAGTTGGCTTACGGTGTCGTCTTGAGGATTCGCTTGGTACGCTCCGCATAATTCGTGGGGTCAATGGACTCTTGGCCAGGCCATAGGAAGGTAAATGGGCTCAGTAAAAGCACGATCCCAGCAGTAATGACTGGATATCGAAGCCGTGACCACCAAGCTGTGGCTGAGGAATTGGCGTGTAGTACCAATGCCCCATCGCGATTGTTATTAGTTGACGTCGTTGATTGGGGAGTGTTCGCCTGCTGGCTATAAAGTCGGGGCAGCGAGGCCACTGTCGGTGACGAATCGGCCATGATCACCAAACTATGCTTGCGAGAATGAATAACTTGAGCATGGAAATTAATGGCCAATTTCTTGAACTTATACGAGTCTAGATCGGAGCACAGTTTGCGTTTGCCATTGAGTCATGATTAGTTATCCTTGCTAACCACTGAACAGGTGGAGTGGTAAGCGGGCTACAGTGAAATTGACACACTACCTTACCTAAACTGAGTAACTCTGCTACATGATGGATGGATCAGCAAATGGGGGGACAGGATTATAGCAGATAATAAGAAGAGGAAAAGGCATCTATCCATTAACAGAGAAACTTGATATGGATTATCTCACTAGGGTATTATCTTTCCTCGATTGAGATTGATTCTTCGTCGTTTTATTGTCGAAAGAGATGGGAACTAGCGGCATTGCAACGGGAATAGTGTCACTGTATAAGATGAGAAGATGTCATATCAGAACAGAAAACTGTAGTCGGCCTAAGTACTGGTACTCTTTTCTTCTCCTAGGATATCTCGCAAGCACCCGTAATGATAGGTTCCAGGAAGTTGCTGTATCCAGGTATTGGACTTGACATCGGTTCTTGAGCATGCATCTCAATCCTGAACCCCTTCAATCAGATTCTTGATTCCCTCACCATTCATAGTCTTCTTCCATGCTTCCGGAGCTTGGTTGAAGGGAGTAATGCTACTGATGAGAGACGAAACCGACACCTTTCCGGATTCAAGAAGCCCAAGAGCAATTTCAAAATCCCCAGGGCCATATCGAAACGAGGTTTTCAATACCATTTCTCTCTCGCACATGGCATGAAGAGGCAATGCCTGCATAGCTTTACCAAGTCCAATTTGAACAAAAACACCTCCGCGTCTCAAGGCATAGATACCAAGTTGTGCTGATGATTCGACTCCGGTGCATTCCAAGACAACGTCAGCACCGTCGACAAGACCAGTCTCTTGCTTCAACCTAGCAGCTTCCTGTTCAGTTGTTGAAGCTGAACTCGATTGGGGCTTATAAGTCTGGCACTTTAGGCCCTCTTCTGCAAACTCAAGCTTGTTCGCGTTGATATCGGTGATGACAACCTGCTTAGCTCCATAGGCCCACGCTGCTGCCGCTGTGAGATAGCCCACAGCCCCCGCTCCTTGGACTATGACTCTATGGCCAGGCCGTACATCGGCGAGACGAACACCATGGACAGCGACACTCAAAGGTTCCACGAGAACGGCCTCTTTCAGGCTGATAGAGTCGGGAACTTTATATGCAAAGTCCTCTGGGATCTTGAAATATCGAGAAAGCGTTCCGTGTGTCGATGGGGGATCCGCAGCGAACTTCATCTTCTGGCAGAGATTGTATCGTCCGGATTTGCAGTATGTGCAACTCTTACAAGAGAAGCCCGGTTCAATAGCCACGCGATCACCAGGTTTGAAGTTCGAAACCGCTGGGCCAGCTTTGTAGATAATTCCGGAAGCTTCATGGCCCATCACCAGAGGATGCTCCTCAGAAACCTTTCTTGCAAACCCGCCTTCTGTCCAGAAATGAACCTGCTACTGTCAGCGATGTATCCAAGACTGTTGGGTTGATATTCACATCGCTACCACAAACACCTGTGTATGCAATCTTCACAATTACATCATGAGGATCTTCAATCTGAGGGATTGGCCTTTCACCGAAGCGAGCGTCTTCGGGGCCATATAGAAAGCATGATGGATTCTGTCAACCTTTTTTCAGTCCATTATTTACCAAAAGCTAGGGCGATACTGACCGTCTCGCTCATGGTGGAAATTAAGTTAGAAAAGGCCGGAATCAAAGGACTGAAGACGCAACTGTATGGATGTTTTTGAAATTATGACATCTTTGCTACAATATATATGTGTGTTCTACATGGCTATTACTGTAGTCGCAGTCAGGTGATAATTCTCTTCGGGTCACTGTCCTCCGAAGGAGGGGAAGCATGACTGCATTAGCGATGTCACCTCTCCATCGTGAGCAATCAGAACAGAGAATTGAAATGTTGGAGATGACTTGGTTGTGGCAGGCCAACCCAGTTCAAAATCATGAGAAGCTCATCTGCATCGTTGGCTTGGATATAACAATTTCGACAACATCTTGAAAGCCGATCGACAGTATATACAAAGTTTGATTTTCGTGATTGTAATGAGAAAGGTAGTTTAATCAGCTATAGACTCTTAATGGGAAAAATTAGATTGAATAGCAGCAGGCTTTCTGCACTAGATAGTCTTTCTTATACATAGATTTCGTAGACAGATGATAATATGAGATCATCTTCATACTCAACTCAATAGCCATTACTCTATAGATATTTATATTCTTGTTCAATACCGACCTCTGTAAACTAAATCTATGTTGCTTTCGAGTCTCTTCTTCAACTGTCTTAAGGCAACACGTAGCCTCCATCGATCAACAGATCACTTCCAGTCATATAAGTTGAAGCGTCACTAGCAAGGTACAAGTAGAGACCCTTGATCTCCTTGACATGTCCCTGCCTTCCAAGAACAGCCATGCGATACGCCTCATTAAGCGCCTCGGGGCTCGCACCCATCTTTGTGTCGAAGAAACCAGGAGATACGATATTCACACGAGCAAACTCGCGCCATTCCCTAGCAAGAGATTTTCCAAAGTGTGTTATAAATGCCTTGCTCCCGTTATAGACTGGCTGATCAGTTGGCACGTTGACGATATGGGCACTCATGCTGGAGGTGATGATGAAGTTCCCGAAACCCTGACGCTTGAAAATCTCACCGGCGTATTTGGCAGAAAATACAACTCCATCAACTACATGATTGTTAGGACGACCAAAGACGTAGGGAGTGATCACTTACCATTCACCGACATCTGCTTCCTGTATTCTTCTAGGGTTTGCTCAAGGATGGGTTTTGAAATTGCCATTCCTATCACCAAGTTCTTAGCTCTATCCAGAATACCATGATCCTTGGCCCGGAAACACTCACCTGCATTTGCAACATAGACATCGATCTTTCCAAAATCATCAAGAACAGCCTTCAGGGCATCTTGAATCTGCTGTGAGTCGGATACTGAGAGAAACATTCGTGTTAGCTACTGCTAGAGGCTCTGTCCAGAGAAAGGTACGCACCGTCGACCTTGTAAGCGGATGCCTTGATGCCATGTTGCTCTGAGAGTAGCCGAGCTTTTTCAATGGCAGCGTCATTCCTGAAACACGTATTAGGCCAGTTTGTTGACATCGATCGAAAGGATAGCATTATAAGCAACTCACGAGTTATACCAAAGGGCAACATTTCCACCTGCCTCAGCGTAGCCCTCAGCTACCGCATACCCTAGACCATCGGCAGCTCCGTTAACAACGAGAACCTTTCCATTCAAGCGAAGCTGCTCAACGACATTGTTGGGAATATTAGGAAAGGGTTTAGGGAAACCCTCTCGCACTTTGGTGGCATCTTCGACTGACATAGACATGATGGATGAATTCTTGGTAGCCAACAATGACACAAGCACAAGGGCAATCAATATAAAAAAAAGTGAGAAGAGGAGGGGTATTATTATATGAGTGACTACGTGCGTTCACTCATCTGCTGTATCTCTCTCAAGACCCCACATCGGAGCACTAAATACCGACGCTGGCCCCTCTCACCAATCGCCGTCATTCGAACAAGAGGACGAATCCCCAAATTACCATGATTCGATGGATAATGTCAGTTTTTCCCCATATTTTTCAGTCCTATGCGCGCCAGTCACACGGTCTCTTAGTTTGAATCGAACCACAACCCGCCTTCCCTGATTTGGAGTCTAGACTGTAACGACATCGCATTGGGTATTAAACCTTGTAAGGGTTGAGGTAGATATAGTGTCAATACTGCTGAAATGCATCAACTTGATACTTGTAAGGCAAAGGTAGCTGCGATCACCGCTGATTGATCATTAGTTTTAAGGTACACGGCAATTAGTGATAGCGGGGCCTTATTTATCATTGAACGGCTGATTGGCCAATTTCAACCAGGATCTCGTTTTTGTGGCTGTCTGACAGCAGGAAAGATATCTTTCCCCTGATGACAATGCAACCTGGCTTTCTCAACGTTTCCCGAGCATCCGCAATCTTCAATTGTCGGGAGTTGTAAGTATAGCGGACCCCATTGGCTAAGATGTGGCTTCTTGGGCTTCAGGATGACGGCTCCTCGCTCCTCACGCGCCTCCTCCGCTTCTCAGGCGTGATACTGATCGCGTTACTCGTCCACGCCTTTCGAAAAGGTTATCGCGTTCGCAAGAAGTTCCAGGCCCTCAAGGATCAAGGAATTGTATGTATTCCTGTTCTCACTAAATAACTTTAGTTTCTGATGCAAGAGATAGCCCATCATGAAACATTCTATGATTCTCGGTCACCTTGAAGTCATTGGGAGACTCGTCTCAACACTTCCATCTGATGCCCACGGCGATTATCTGATGCTGAAGATCCAAGAGAACTGGCGAGAACTCTTTCCTCAATGCACAAAATGCCCACCTGTTGCTTACATCGATACGTGGCCCTTCACGGCCCCAATGGTTATCTCTCTCAACGCAAATGTTTCGGCTCAGTTCACACAAGAACACTCACTACCCAAGGCTTATGAACAGAAACATGTTCTTTATCCCCTCACAAAGAACCGCGATTTGGCCTCTATGGAGGGCGCGGAGTGGAAGGTCTGGCGTAAAAGACTGAGCCCAGCTTTCAGTATTCAAAATATCAATAGTCGTTTACCAGACATTCTTGAAGAGGTGGAGGACTTTTCCAATGTCCTCAAGAGCAAAGCAGGCAAAGACGGAGAATGGGGCGAGGTCTTCCCACTTGGAGATGCCACTGCCAATCTCACTCTCGATGTTATCATTCGCCTCTTTCTGTAAGTTCCACTATGTCTCGAAAGATTTGCCGACGTCAAGTACTGGGTACCAATAACGTCACAAAGGAACATTCGCATTCACGAGCAGTGGGGAAGAAGCTCACCTGTCTGTGCCGCCCTCCTTGACAGCATCTCTAGGCTGTACTTCTTCGTCAATCCTGCCAACTTCATCCAATACTGATCCGTGGCGCCATTTCAAACTCTGGCAGAACTACAGAACTCTTGTCAAAAGCTTCACTCCTGCCCTTCAAGAGCGCATGAACAAGCTTCAGCAGGATCGCACAGCGAAAGGAAAGACACTGGTCGATCTAATCGTACAGGCTCTCGATGCCGAGAGAGCTGAACAGAAAGGGGTGGGACAGGACAGCAAGGACCAATCGAACATGGAGCTTGACGCTGACTTCCTGGAGATGGCCATTGGGCAGATCAATACTTTCCTCTTTGCAGGTTTTGATATCACTGCGGCAACTATTGCTTGGCTTTTCCGCCTGCTCAACCAATATCCAGAGGTTTTGGCCAAATTGCGAGAGGAGCATGATACAGTCCTTGGCCCGAATGCCTGGGGTGTTGCAGATGTGATAAGGGAGAACCCACACTTGCTGAACCAGCTCCCTTACACCCTAGCTGTCCTTCGTGAATCTATGCGTTATCATACCAACGTCGGTTCAATGCGTCGTGGCGAGCCTGGGTTCTTCCTCGTAGGCCCCCCCGGCTCAGATCCTGGATTTGAAGGGAAGAAGCTGCCAACCGAGGACTTCATTGTTTGGGATGGATCATATGCAATCCATCGCGACCCTGACATCTGGCATAGAGCCTGGGAGTTTCTTCCTGAACGTTTCCTTGTCACTGATCCGGAGGATCCCTTGTACCCGCCACCCAACGGCTGGCGTTCATTCGAGGCCGGGCCACGTGTTTGCATCGGGCAACATCTTGCCACTGTCGAGATAAAACTAGCCATGGTACTGGTAGCGAGATGCTTCGATGTCGAGTGTGCATGGGAAGAATGGGATCAGATCAAGTAAGTCTCCTTGCCTCTCAATCACGCCGCGGGCTGCGTTACTGACCAAAGCCTTTCGTACAGTGGAACTACAAACTCTGAAAAGGCACGACCGACTGTCTGGAGTGATCATTGCTATCAAGTTGGAACAGACTCGCCACCACGAGTCAAGAATGGTATGCCTGTGCATGTCAGAACGCGTGGACTGTAGAGTTGAGTCGACGTTGAGAAAAGTGATAATGACTGAGCGAGCAAGAGGCTGTTGCGCATTGTAGTTGATGGGGGCTAAGCCAGACCGGTGGGTATTGCTAGCAAAAGACTCAACTAAGCATCTGTGAACACAGCATCCTGGGCTTGGTTATATAGGAGCGACAATCGCAACGCAGCTCTACCTCAGGCGTTACGTCTTTGAACTAATCTAGTATATGGCGTGGTGGCCTTGCTCGTCATTTGGCCAGACCCCCTAGAGCAATGTCCTTCCTGTACACCATGTCCTCGAAAGACACGCAGTCGACACCCATATATGCCCTGCTACGTGCCTCTTCAAGGTTATCACCGTAAGCAGCAACCGAAAAGACACGCCCTCCCGCGGTCTTCAATGAGCGGTTCTCCTTACGGGTCCCAGCATGAAAGATAACCACCCCCTCTGGTGGAGAACTCAGCGTGGCAACCTTTCCAGTTTTGTAGTCCCCTGGGTATCCGCCAGATGCAATAACAACATTGCATGCAAAACCTGGCTTAATTCTGATGCTGGGTTTCACTTGTGCGAGTGTCCCATTTGTACATGACAGCATGACACTTGCGAGGTCGGTGTCTTCGTGAATAAGAAGCATCGAGCTTTGGGCTTCCGGGTCGCCGAAACGAACGTTGTACTCGATGACTTTAGGTCCCGATTTGGTGACCATGACTCCAGTGAACAGCAGGCCACAGAAAGGGCGACCTGGTAGGGTTGTTAGCGGCCGAATTGAAACGAGATACGACGGGCAGCTCACCTTCTTTTGTTAGAGCATCAAATGTAGGTTTCAAGATGACTTCATCAATCTTCTGTAAGACATCTGGGGTCACCATGGGCACAGGTGAGTAGACCCCCATGCCTCCGGTGTTGGGTCCCTTGTTTCCCTCTAGAATGCGCTTATGGTCTTGCCCAGGCGGAAGAGAAAAGAAGGTCTTGCCGTCGCTAAAGGTCAAAATGCTAATTTCGTACCCGTCCATGTACTCTTCGATAACGACAGAGGAGCCTGCGGTAGAAAATTTGCCGTCGCTCATGATGCTGCGAAGATCTTCCAGTGCTTCTTCTGGTGTTTCAGGGAGAACAACTCCCTTACCTGCGGCGAGGCCGTCTGCCTTGATGACGATGCGGCGGTCTTTGTCGGCGAAAACATGGCGCACGTATGCACTGGCAGCCTCGAGGTTGTCAAAACTCTGGTGGTAGGCAGTCGGAATGTCAAATTTGTTCATAAATTCCTTCGCAAAGACTTTGGAGCCCTCAAGTTCTGCGGCCTCGCGCGAAGGTGCGAAGCAAGGCACGCCAACTAAAAAGAGGAAGTGTCAGTCAGGGTTGATGGATGGAGGTCGATAGCTGCTCCCTGACCTTTGCGAAAGAATTCTTCGATGCCATTGACCACGTCATCATCAGGCCCAACAACTACCAAACCTATACCGATTTCTTTGGCGCGCTTTGCTAAATCGTGATATTCCGAGCTGTCGACGCCATCAAGGGCGGAGATCCCGGCTGTGTCGTTGCTGGCTGCAACCTCATGTGTGCCAGCATTGCCAGGGAATACGAAAACATGCCTGACTGATCTGGCTCGACTCAGCTGCCAGGCCAAGGCATGCTCTCGGGCACCTTTCCCGATAACAAGCACCTGGAGGTCTCTTTCAGTCATTGGATAATGCTAATGAGACGACGTGATCCGCGGCCAAAGCTGATATCTAGGTACACGAGTGGGTGGGATTAAATGGCAGGGAGAGGGGGGGGCGTGTGAAGGTGTAAAAGGACGAGACGGGATGGGAGGCTCAAGGAGGATGAGGAGGCTGTGATATGAAAGGGCTACACAGTGAGTGATGGGGGTGGGGTCCAGTACCATACGCAGCCTCGAGAAGTTAAATTTAAGTAAGTACCTACCTACGTGCATTTCGCTTGCTCTACCTTTTTATGTTAGGTACTGTTACCTCTATCTACTTTAGCCTTTGGATGACTTATTAGAAACTTTACATGTATTATGAAAGGTACACAAAACCCTGAGTAACAAAAAACACTTCTACGTACAGGTACGTATTTCATATTTCCTTGTCAAAGCTTTTAGGCGATACGCTTCAGTACCTAGGTAGTTATGTCAGTCCTTCACTCCATTCCTTCAAACTTTACTGCTTCCTTGCCAGAATATGTATGACCTAGGTATGAGCTTCGACATGGAGGTTACTACCTAGGTATGCCACATATACTAACTCTAAATACCCGACCGCCTCGTACCTGAAAACCGGGCTGGCCTGGCTGTACACTTAGATGGAAAGTATGGCTATGGTATATGATCGTATCTTCGCTGGAGTCGATTGCAATATCTAAGTACCTAGCCAGACAACAAGCAGGCATATTGTGAGGGCATCAGTTTTGGTAATAGGAAAAGGTGTGTTTCTGTGTAACAAAAAGTAGGATGCCGAGCATGCTGCCAACAAGATCAGGGTTGAGTGTACTTCTGGCGGAACTGGAGAAGAAATCGTCATCGAGTAGCTCCTGGTTGGCCGTGAATCGAGTGTCATCATAATCAAGGATGGAAAGATACGGAGGATGTTCCCAGTCAGACAAGGTGCATTGGGAATATATGACGGAAACCTTGGACCTGATACAGGCGGTATTGGAGTTTGTATCGCATCAGACTTTTTCATTGTCGAGGAAATTCTGGAAACCCAGTAGACGATCCTAGAACAAACCATTAGGGGGCTCAGGAACGAAGGCAAGGTAACACCGTATTCGTCCCCATCAATCACGCGCTGACAAACTCTCGATAATAAGTCCGTTGGGTTTAACTGCACTGCAATAATGCAGACTGTCGATGGCCCAAAGCTCCTGGAATACAACGCCTGGTTTGGTGATCCTGAAGCACAAGCCTTCTTTCCACTCCTCGGAGATGCCTCAGGTCTCGCAGATATAATGATAGCATGTACTGAGGCGCAGCTGGAGCGAGTACACATGCAGTTCGAACAACCTAAAGGTCGCCATATTGCCAGTAGCGGCCTGTGTATATCCGAGGGCGTATCGAGTAAGCGAGACATTGGCTTTAGGAGCATTGCCACAAGGTAAGTTGTTACCCATTGTTCCTCTAAGCGTTCTCTTTGAGGTATTAGTCTTACATACAGGCACCTAGTGGGCAGGAAACTGCCTCGTGACTCAAGGTAGCAGCGTTTTGGCAGTGGTTTGCATACCTAAGGAAGCCCATTCTAAGTAAGAAGCCATCAATGGAGCTCACGACGGCGCCTGAGAGATCATTTCTAAGGGGAAATATGTAAGTACGGGCATCGGTTAAATTCTCTCTTTCTGCAAATGGACTTGTAGTGGTCCATAAAGAGAATGCTGAATTTCCTACATGTTAGACTGAAAAATAATGTTTTCAGACTCACTCACATACTCTTTCTTAGATTGGCTATGAGGTAGTCTAGAGAGCCATGATGTTATAGGTCTTTTGAACCATTCAGCCTTGTTTCGTCAAAAAATTGAGATTGTTACCTTGGTTAACTTCGGAACTCTGCTATGTGCATGCCGGTGTTTCTATTCTATTTCCGATACGTGATCGGTGATAAGCAAGATGGTGTGGAGCTTCATCACCAAATGCTTGTCGCCCAACGAAGTTAAACGGGAATAGAGAACCATTAAGTCCGGGATGCCAACATTATAAGACACAGTACAGTATCAGTGCATATGAATTGAAACTTACACAGCCTCTAGCATTGAGTCCCATCAACAATCAGATCAAAATGACGACCCCAGTTTGGTTCATCACCGGAAGCTCCAACGGTCTTGGCCTGCTTCTCAGCTTGAGAGTCTTGAAAGCAGGACACAGAGTCATTGCAACTGTTCGGGACACTACAAGATCAGCCGATGCTGTCCGCCAAATCGAAGAAGCTGGCGGAAAGATCGTCACCATTGACCTGACTGAATCCAAGGCTAGCATTACCAAGAAAGTCCAAGATGCAGAGAGGACTTATGGGAGGATCGACTTTTTGGTGAATAATGCTGGGTACTCCGTCTTGGGAGGTATCGAGCTCTTTACGTGAGTCGGTCCTGTATTGTTAAAATGACTGAGCGCACACTAAAGCCTGTGATAAGGGAGGCCGAGGCCGAACATCAGATCCAGACAAATTTGTTTGGTCCTCTCTACACCATTCAGGCTGCACTCCCCGGAATGAGAAGCCAGGGCTCCGGTACCATCATCAACATTAGCAGTATTGCTGGCCAAGATGCCCAACCCAGCTGCGGACTCTACAGTGCCAGCAAATTCGCTCTCGAAGGTCTAAGCGAGAGTCTGTCTAAGGAGGTCAAAGAGTTTGGCATCAATGTTTTGCTGGTTGAGCCCGGTGCGTTCCGTACAAACTTCCTCGAGGCCAGCATTAAGAGCAATATTTCTGGCGAAAAAGCATATCAAGGAACATTGTTGGAAGCAACACTTCAGAAGTTTGAGAAGGCAGCTGGAAAGCAGCCTGGAGATCCCAGTAAGGCAGTGGACATCATCTTCGAGGTGGCCGCGGGCGAGGGAGCAGCAGGTCATCTTAAGGGAAAGATCCTGAGATTACCCCTGGGCCAAGATTGCTTTGCTCGCCTGGAGAAGAAGCTTGTTTTTCTTCAGCATGATATTGAAGCAACACGAGGGATTGGTATCACGACCAACCTAGACGAGAAGTAGACTGGCATCGCTCAAATCACAAGGTGGTCAACTAAAATGCTGCAAAAAGACGACCAGTTTTTATCACGAGTACACAATTCAAATTGTCAGCTAGAGTCCCATTTAAGCAATCCAAGATATGTCTAAATGAAAGACACTGCATACATACCCATTAGCATATCGGCCCAGGCTGCAATACAGATGGCCTGGTTTGATGTCATGCACAGCGAACTCTTTGTCATAATGAAAGCAATTTCCATCCAGTCTTCAAAAGTGCATTGATTCGCAGGTTTGTCAAGCCACAAGTAAACATACAAGAAAGCACAAAGACCGACTTAAAGGCCGGCATTGTGGAACAAGGCAAGTGTCGAGTAAACACCATGGTGTCTTTGTTCGGAGATAGCAACAATGGGCCTAGCAAGGCCAGATTGTCAGCCCAAGACGTGTTTACATACTGAACACTTGATATTTTGTCTTATGAAAGGGATGAATGAACATTGTAGCCACATAATAACGTATGGGACTGAACGAGCTTATAAGGCCAGGTGACGAACCATGAGTTTCTACTGAATACTAACCCAGCGCAATCAATACGAGCATTTCAGTTATTACCTATTCAACATACCAAATTGTTCTTATTAGTAAGAAAGAATGTATTCCGAGAGGCCACAGTCAGTTGCAGACTTGGTTCCGCTTCCGCAGGGCAATGGCCCCAAGATAAAAGCCTTCGACTTCCAAGGCCCCCAGCAGATCGAGTTCTTAGACCATCTAGGATCAGGAATACATTCCATTGTATTCAAAGTGAAGATCAGGGGTCAGATCTATGCTCTCAAACTTGCAAGTATCACAACCAATGGACAGAGTACAACCAAAGACTAACAAGGAGTAGTTCAGGTTCCCAAGCGACGAAAGCTGGGTTTCACCAGCACACGAGGACAACTGGGATGATCCAAATGCGCTCGGAGCTTTTTATCCTTATTCTGAGCCTTTCACCTGCGAATGCCGTGCATTTGGCCGACTTCAAGAGACCGGTTACGAAGAACTGGCAGTCAAATGTTTCGGCTATATTCTGCTGGATGATGCACACGAAAGAACCATGATGAATCAGTTCGACCATCTCCCCGCCCACAAACTCAGCTTCACCTACGATGGCTATAATGATGACGATGAAGAAGAATATTACCAAGACCCTAATCTTCGAGATATGAGGTCTCGTTTTCGTTGCAGCGATGGTAGCCTCCCGCCACTTCGAGGTATCGTTAAGGAGTTTGGAGAGAGCAAATACTTGGATCACAAAGGCGCCAAAAGGATCCTCAGAGACATAAAATTCGTACAGCAACTTGGAATTACGGACCTAGATATTGCATACAGGCAGATCATCAATGGTAAGCTGTCTGATTTCAGCACATCCATCACGGTTCCTCACTTTGCCAGCAACCCAGAGTGGAATCTACATCTCTCACGACGTTGCAGATCAATGATCGAATTTGAGCTCTTCGCTACCTGTTACAAAGATTTTCGAGACTTTGATATAATGATACACGACTGGAACAAGGATCACAAGGACAAGCAAATCAATCTTAAAGCCCTGCCGGAAGGATACCCCCCTGAGCGCAGGCGGTTGAGAAACACTTCGGCCCAAAGGCGCCTCTATACTCATGTTGATCCGAGGAACTACACAAGGTATCTTCCATACACTAACAGACAAGGACAGATTGTCCAGAGAGAATTTCGCGCTCTTGCAAGGAAGCCATCCGTGTGGTATATGGAGTGCTCAGCCGCCGCAGTACGCAGACTCAAAGAAACCAGGAAGATTGAAGCTGGTCTTCATTGGCAGTATCAGAATGGACATATCGTCCCCTTGGACTAGGGCTAGCGTTCATTTAACTAGATGCATGTGAGGAAGAGTCAGAGGCTAGCGAGTTCAGACTTCGTAAGAGAAAACCAGTATTATTAGAATCTTAGACTTGGTTTTTATTTATTTAGCATACAGAAGGATATCCCATCAGAGGTAGAGGTATTAGAGATAAGACTCTAGCTATAAAAGGCATGTGCTGGTCTCCTAGACCTTATTTTAAAACGATTTGCTCCCAATTGCATGGGGTCTATGCTTCAATTTTCAATAACGACACGAACAGGCGAAGGACATCATCTTAACACAGTCATGAGTGCTAGGAGTATTGTTCGGGTATATTGTTGGAGTATTTGGTCGGTTCGAGGCGACGATCTTAATGTCTCACGATGTCAACAAGTAGCTTGTGGTGGATGGAGCAGCTCGACGCTTGGCCACTGCCGTTCACATTATTTTTGTGTCGTATCTGCAGAGGGCGAGTAAGAGTGAATCTGTAGAAGTCAGCAACAGGTTCTTGTCTAGTCGATATCGAACCATACCCGATCGGCCATCTGAAGCCACTCTTCCATACTGCGAACATAAGGATCTGCACTGGCATCTGCCACGGTCTCGTGTCCCCAAACGACCATTTCGTCAAACTCGGCAGTTATTTTCATGCTTCCTATTTGTTCTGGCTCTTGGTCGGCATCGAGATCTTCTGCCACGTCCTCGTTGGCACTTTTGAGGTCCTTGTCGGGGGCTCGTTCGACAACAACACCTCGACATTGTTCTGGCATTTTTACCACCTTTCCTTGAAGTTTTCTACCTCGGAAATATGCTAGCTTTGTGTCCTCTTTTCAGACTGTCAGTAAGCTCATGGCAACGGGACTCGTATCCAGAGACACAAACCATCGGTAGTAGTAGGGGTCCAAAATGTCGATGCCTGGTCAATTGGCCCATCATGGTGTATACGGCATGGCAAAAGATTCGCCACAGCTTTGGCTTTGTTCTCGTCGGGTGTTAATGAGAGTATTGGTTGCGACATTGTGGTAGTGTTGAATTGTTCGTTGTCAAGAGCAGGAGACGCGTCGAGACGCGTAAAGAGCTCCGAGGGTGACAGGCTTATCTTATCTCACGCGCAATTAGTCAAAAATGGGACTAGGATGTCGGTTGGGAACAGATTAGTACTCTGTACCTCTCTTACAAAATGAACCCAAGTTACCTTATGGATTGGACCTCTATTCTCATTTCAGATAGTATAACCTGGTGAGAAATTGCGACCAAATTGGGCTTCTTCTGTACAAATTGATCTCGTAATGCTAAGGTCAATGGTTGGTAAGATAGTTCCCTACCTCTGCAACTCAGGGCGCACTTCGATGAACCATGGTTGTCCGGAAAATAATAGTTCTTGCTCTATGGGTATCTTAATGAAACTTTATGAGGATGTACTTGTTTATGCCGCTCCATCACTTTCTTTTCTTTTTCGATTTGGCGCCTTTCTGGCCGCCTGATGCTGGTTTCGGCGCATATCGATTTGCGTGATTAACGTCAAACGCCTGCTTGTGCTTGCGAAACAGCAACATGGTTGCTCGCGCATCCTCAATACTAGAATGTGCGCCTCCCTGTATCTCAACGCCCAGAATCTTTTGAGCGAGAACCCGCAGTGCTGGCTTTCTTCCATTTCCATATTTCTTGAAACCTGGGAATTTGGCGGTATCGCGGATGTCTTTTCCAGGGTGGCTGAGAATGAGGGCGTCTAGATCATGCTTGAGATCATGTCCAATCAATATTCGGCCTTGGAGAAGCTTGTCGATGTCTGCTTGAACTTCTTCGAATTCCCTTGCAAATCTCATCTTCTTTTGGTCAATTCCACTAACCGCTGTCCTCCAGTTTGTGACCTTCTCCTTAGGTTTCACATAAGAGTCGTAAATCTGCACACCATGAAAATCGACGATGCTCACACGAGCGAGAGCTGATTCATGACCGCCTGGCCCCACGCCAACCATTTCGCAATCGATAGCAATATATTTTCCAACCTCAATCCCTTCTGTGAGTCCATGGTTGATTTTGTCCTTTGCTGAGGCGAGCATCATCGAATTGTCCTTTGCGCCCAGACTGTATGCCTCTGCCAGGGCTTCTGCAGACACATCATTGTCTTCTGCCCATAGTGCAAGAGATGTTGAGGTCCCGGGTACCGACTCCTCAATTTTCGAACTGTGAACACCACCCATTGGCTTTTTGGCTGTTGTTTGAGCTGCTTTTGCTGGTCTTCTTGGCGGTTTTGGGAGGGACTTTTGCACCTTGGACTTTTTAGGTGGTGGATTCGTTGTTAAGGTCTCTGATTTGCGCTTGAGAGATGGCTTTGATGCAGACTCTTCCTTGAGTTTTGCCTGGAGCTTCTTCCAGTTGGAAGAAAGCGCCGCCATCTTCTCAAAAGAAGATAACACCCGGCATAGGATTTCTACAAGAAAAATTGAACTGTTTGTACAAGTCGCAAAAAGAGCACCAGATGGAGCGGGCGGCTTTCTTTCTGAGTGATGAGTCTAACAGAGTTTATGCGTTTAAGAAGGGATAGATAGGCAATCATCGCTCTCACCGCCTTACCGATAAGAACTCCACCATTTTCTGCCATGCCCCTCCAAGATTATTTCCTTCCGTTTTCTATCTTGCGACACGAGTCCATCAACGCGACAATCATCAAATATCATCCAACCATCTTCTTTCCATCATGGCCGGCGGCACACCTAGCGGCGAGCCCACTGTGGGCTCAGGTGAGCCTCGACTAAAAAGCCTTGCGACCCCAGAGACAATAACAACAGGCTGCATTGCCTGGGTCGAGAAGGAAGGACAACCACGACGCGCCGAAATCCTTAGCATCAAGACGACAAAAAGCGGCAAGCAATTTTATTGCAACTTCGATAACTTCAATAAACGATTAGATGAATGGGTCCCTGTGATTAGGCTAGACTTTACTCGAGAGGTCGAATGGCCAAACCCAGAAAAGGACAAGCCCAAAGACCCCAAAACGAAGAAAGCGCCCGCTGCACAATCCAAGAAGACACAACCTTCTAAGAAGTCACAAAAGAGGCCTGGGAGGCGGGAGCAATCGGTTGCTTCAGAGGCAAATACCCCACATCCATGGACTGGTAGGTATTTCAGTTTCCGTGACTCGATTTCAAAGCTGACGTCCCTTTCGACTTCGTAGAATCCCAGAATCGTCAGAAGTCTGCCTCGATCGGGCCCGATGGGGAAAGCCAAGCTCGCACCAGTGTTGATGGTGCAACACCTGCTGGAGGTGACGACATGGATGTAGATGAGAAGGAAGCTGAAGTCGAAAGGGAACCAGCAGAATTCAGCCGTGAAGTTGAGATCGAGAAGCTCCGCACATCCGGCTCGATGACACAAAACCCGACCGAAGTATCTCGAATTCGAAATATCTCCAAGGTACAATTTGGGCGTTTCGATCTTTACCCCTGGTACTTTTCACCTTATCCCGAAATCTTCAGTCAGGAGGATGTGATTTTTATTTGCGAATTCTGTTTGAGTTATTATGGAGATGAGAAGGCCTTTACGCGGCATCGACGAAAATGCACACTACAACATCCACCTGGAAACGAGCTTTACCGGAACGAGGATATATCATTTTTTGAAATCGATGGTCGACGACAACGAACGTGGTGCCGCAACCTCTGCTTGCTGTCCAAGATGTTTCTTGACCACAAGACACTGTACTATGATGTGGATCCCTTCCTTTTCTATGTCATGACTGCGCGAACCGAAAAGGGATGTCACTTAGTGGGATATTTCTCCAAGGAAAAAGAGAGTGCGGACGGATACAATGTTGCTTGTATTCTAACCATGCCGCAATATCAACGCAAAGGCTATGGTCGACTTCTGATTCAGTTTTCGTATGAGCTTTCTCGCATTGAAGGAAAGCTCGGCTCTCCAGAAAAGCCATTGTCAGATTTGGGTCTGCTGAGTTACCGACAGTATTGGTCAGAGAACATTCTGGAGCTACTTATGGGATACAACGAGCGTGAGGAGAAGGTCACGATCGAGGCAATATCAACAGCGCTGGCTATGACAACACAGGACGTGGAGCACACCCTGCAAGCTCTAAGGATGCAGGTATACCACAAGAGCGACCACAAGATTGTGATTCCTGAAAAGTTGATCCAGCAACGGGAGAAGACCAAGTTGAAGAGGAAACGAACAGTGGATCCAACCAAGATTCAATGGAAGCCCCCAGTGTTCACAGCTTCAAGCCGAACATGGGGTTGGTGATTATAGACATGAAGTAGAATTGTATGTATAGATAGCTTTAAATGATACCCCCGTTCCATCAAAATTATACATACCGATTGGCTGCATAAGCCATGATGCACGCACGCACGCTACGCTACATAAGTTACCTCGTAGTTTGGCCCCACGCTGGAGCTCTGGCCGAGCTTGTCTCGCCCTACGTAATCGGAGGGATAATAATGCGACAGCTGTAACACCACAACTCTGACGACAACTTCCATTCTCATGTTGACTTTGACCTTTGACGCCCAATCGACACCGACCTAAGTTCTAAGAAATTGCTATGTTCCCATCCTAATATTCCCCCACCTAAGTCAACAGCATATCTTCTAGCCTCCCACCATGTCACTTCGCATATTGGCATCAAGCTTGCTTGGCTTGAGTGCGACCCTTGTCAGCGCCAGTCCAGATGACGAGCAGAGGCCCCTTGGCGACTACCATCGCATATGTCCCGACTATACACGATATGCAGCATATCCTCAGTATGTTATTCTCATTGCGCAACATACTGAACCCTTCTGACATCACTTTCGCATAGCCGGCCTTTCAGTACTGGCCCTCGAGAGCTCCCCTACCAAAGACCAAGCACGAAATGCCGGACATTTCAATCAGACGCTATCGAAAAGGTCATTGAAGATGTCACGTCGCGTATGAAAGACTCCGACTTAGCACGACTCTTCGAGAACGCATTTCCTTCGACGACCGATACAACCGTCAAGTTCCATACCAAAGGAAAAGAAGATACAGGGTTCTTCCGCATGGGAAGCTTTGGGGATTTCCATGATGAGGGAGCTTGGCAGGGACCACAGTCCTTCATCATAACGGGTGACATTATCGCGGAATGGTTACGCGACTCAACAAACCAGTTGCGCCCTTACCAGCCGCTTGCGAAGAAGGATCCAGCCATTCACACATTGCTGCTCGGTGCCATCAACACTCAGGCCGAGTATGTGATTGAGTCCCCATACTGCAACGCCTTTCAACCTCCACCCATCAGCGACTTACCTCTCTCGTCTAATGGGCAAGAAGACAACGTACACCCAGCGTATGAGCCGCAAGCAGTATTCGAGTGCAAGTATGAGCTAGATTCTCTGGCACATTTCCTCGCTCTTGGCAACGATTTCCACGATCATACAGGCTCGACCGAGTTTCTAACCAAGAGATGGTACCGCGCTGTTGACACCCTCCTCAACGTGCTGACTGAGCAATCGAAGTCGACCTTCGACCCCAAGACTGGCGAGTTTCAACGCAACGAGTACACATTCTCGCGGCGCACCGACATTGGAACTGAAACACTCAACCTGAAGGGCGTTGGTAATCCTCTAAACTGGGGGACAGGCCTGGTTCGATCAGCCTTCCGACCTAGCGACGATGCAACAATTCTCGGTTTCTTCATCCCCGCCAATGCGCAAATGTCTGTTGAGCTGCAGCGAGCGTCCAAAATTCTTATGACGGCTGGTAAAACAACACTAGCTCAAAAACTAGAAACTTGGAGTGCAAAGCTCCGCGAAGGCATCATGGAGCATGGTGTGGTCAAGCACAAGAAATATGGAGATGTATTTGCATATGAAGTAGATGGTTATGGCTCGTCGATCCTCATGGACGACGCTAATTATCCTTCGTTACTGGCACTTCCTTTGATGGGATTCTGTGAGGTCAACGATCCAATCTATCAGAACACAAGGAAGATGTTGTTGGAAAAGAGTGGGAATCCTTACTATCTTGAAGGGAATGCATTCAAGGGTATTGGAGGTAGGATTTCTCGCTCATACATACATGATGATTAGTACTGCCGCTGACAGTTTACAGGACCGCATATTGGACTACGAAACGCGTGGCCGATGAGTCTTCTCATTCAGGCTCGAACCTCTAACGACGACAAAGAGATCAAAGAATGCATTGAACTTGTCCTCGACTCTGCCAGGCTGGGCTTGGTCCACGAGAGTATTGATGTCCAGCACATTACACAATACACGAGAAGTTGGTTTGCTTGGGCAAATGGTGTATTTGCATCGACAATCTTGGATTTGGCTAAGAGGAAACCGCACTTAATCTTTGGCGAGGGCGCTGCACCGTATGAGATATGATTGACGAGAATGCTGAACCATATGGTGTTTGTGGCAACAAATAAATCAATAACAAATGCGCGATGGTTCCTATACCAGCCTGAAAACAGACAAATGTCGTGATCTTCCACCCAAGAATAGACAAGCTTAACCACTGATATCGGGTCCTGTCTCGTTACCCCGGGCCAGATTTTGAGCTAGAGCACCCCATGTAACTGATAGAAAGAAAGGTCCACAGTTATCCGTCTCTAACCCTCGCCATTCTAGGCAAGTTAGCCGTCTGAACCATTGACCATCGTCTTCATCTCCATGAATATCCTCCAACCGGTCCGACGTCGCTCAATTGGGCTCGCTGTTGACGTTGGTGTCTCTAGAAATTACGCGATATATAAAGGAGGGCGACACCGATATCACTGGACATTGCGTTGTAGTTCTTCTTTGCTGTCTGATAACACTGCAGCTTCCCCTCTATGTCGCCATAATAGTCATTGCCCCTCAACACCATCATACATCAGCACAGCCAAGATGACGACGAAACCAACTCATGCCTCTGAAGTCCCTTCAAATCCTCAGTCGGGGAAGCATCAGATCAATCTGATTCGCGGCTGGCCGAACCCAGGTCTTCTACCTGTTGACCTTCTCTCGGCTGCTGCTCAGCGCAACCTTTCAGATCCTGCTATCTATGTTCCCGCGCTGCAATATGGTCCAGATTCTGGTTATCAGCCGCTACGTGAGGCATTGGCGACTTGGCTGTCGGAGCACTACCGTGTTGAACGGGATCCGAATCGTATCTGTATCTCTGGCGGTGCAAGTCAGAATGTTGCTTGCATTCTCCAGAGCTTCACAGATCCTAACGTCACTCAGGCTGTTTGGTGCATTTCACCCTCATACCACCTCGTCTTCCAGATCTTCCGCGACAATGGCTTTGAGGGACGCTTGAGGGCGACTCCAGAAGATGAGGAGGGTGTTGATATTGAAGCGTTGGAGGCCAAGCTAGCTGAGTTTGAGAAGCACGCCCCAGAAGCCAAGGTATGACACTCGCGAATGCTGTGAGTAGTCTGTGAACTGACGCCAATCAGGCTCCTGTGAGTGACGCTGGAAAGTACCGTAAGCATTATCGACATGTCATCTACGCGGTTCCCACTTGTTCGAATCCCTCCGGCAAGACAATGTCTCTCCGCCGTCGAGAAGCTCTTGTTCAGCTTGCGCGCAAGTATGATGCCCTCATCATTTGCGACGACGTATACGATTTCCTCCAGTGGCGCATCGACAGCGACCCTAGCAAAATTTCAAGCAGTCTGAGCCCCAATGAGCATCCAGAAATGCTACTCCCGCGCCTATGTGACATTGACTTGGCCATGGGTCGTGCGAACAACGATCCCCATGGCTTTGGGCACGCTGTCAGTAATGGATCGTTCAGTAAACTCACTGGCCCTGGGATGAGAACTGGTTGGCTCGAAGGATCTCCTGCTTTTGCATTTGGATTGGCACAGACGGGTGCAACAAAGTCTGGTGGCTCGCCGAGTCAGTTTTCTGCATCTATCATGGCCGATTTGGTTCAGTCAGGGGCTCTTCAGGAGCGACTTGCCACTACGCTCAGGCCTCAACTTCAACATCGACATCGGATCATGATGCAAGCTATACACAAGCATCTCGAGCCTCTCAATGTTGGCATCCGAGACGCTGGTCTTGTCAACGGCAGTGTTTATGGCGGTTACTTTGTGTGGCTCACCTTGGAAGAGGGTATCTCAGCCAAGCTTGTTTCAGAAGTCACGATGACCGAGGAGAATTTAGTTGTGGGAAATGGAACTATGTTTCAAGTGCCTAGCGATGAGGCGTCTGTTTATTTGGACAACGCCGTACGGCTAACGTTCGCATATGTCCCCGAGAAGGATTTGGTAGAAGGTGTCGAAAGGTTATCAAAGGTACTTTGGAGGATAAAGGCCGACCCTGAAAAATACAAGGCGCTTGCTAGCACAACGACCGATAGCGATATCATAGATGCCAACAAATGATTAGAATATGTTTTCTGCAGTCGTTGTCCTCCCTAATTCTTTTTGATGGTCCTTCTAATGCATTCTACTTCTTCGAAAAGAACGACATAATGTTACCTTGTCCCTTTGGCGCCGACTTCTTTGATTTGGAGCCTGTAGATGATGATGGTGTAGGTGTAGGAGCAGGGGCTGCTTTTTTGGTTACTGGGGGTGCCTCATCCTCAGAAAAGGATTCCCAGCCAGGTTCCTGAATGGTAACTTTTGGCAATTAGCATGATAGCCTAGTAAGATTGTAAGCAGGACTTACCCATATATCCTTGATCGTCAAGGATTCGCTTCTTCTTCATCACGCGTCTTCTACCCCTCCTGCGTCCATTACCAGTGCTCGAGATCACTTCTGCCGGTTCGCTCTCTTCCTTCTTGGCCTCGGGCTCTGGCTCAGGCTCTGGTGCTTCTTCCATCTCTTCGTCGGCTTGCTCGGACTCCTTGTCGGACTCTTCCTTCTCCTCTTCCTCTTCCTCGTCATCGTCTTCCATCATTTTTCGTAGCGCATCCTCACGTTCCTGACGCTTTCGCTTGATATCGGTAGAATCCACAGTCGACTTCGACTTGGTTGCCACGATATCAGAGTCATCTGCCTCACCGTCATCAGAGAGAGTCATGGTTGTATCCTCTTCCTTCTTGGGGCCGGGCTTGGGTTTAGGTGGCCGTGCAGCCGCTTTTGCGAATGATTGCATGATACCGCCAGATACTCCCCGTTTAAGAGATGGCGCTGGCTTCTTCCCGCCACTTGGGGCTGGTGTTCCCTCCTTGGACGATGGAGCTGAAGACTCCTGTTTAGCAGACTTCATTTGCTTTGCCTCGGGCTTCGCCGTTGACGTTTCTTGCTTGGCCGTTGTCTTGGATGTTGACTTTGATGAAGCAGGCTCTTTCTTGAGGGCCTGGGAGGGAGCTAAAGTAGAGGGTTGAGGCCGGATCGTCCGTTCTCTCCTTCGGGCGTTCGGGTTACTGATAACGCCATACTTCTTAGTGATGTCCCCATTTGATGAATACTCCGAGAGTTGAGATGCAACATCCGACAGGAGAGAAAGGTCTTTTTGGGGATGAGGTGAAAGACTGTAGACGTGGATCGAAACTACCTGCTCATAGGCAGCTAGAATATCTAGGAGACAAATCAATTCGGGCCCGTCTCATGAGTTCCCCTTGATGGGTTCGTACCGTTTAGCTCTTCTTCCCGAGCCAGAGTCAGTGTGGAAGTCGGAACCTCATCTGAAAGGGGCTCCTCGGGCGATGAGCCTGACATCTCAACATCGCCGTCAGATTCGTCCTTCTCTGGAGTTTTGGTGCCATAAATTAGGTATGTCGCATGAACAGAGTTAGCCTTTTGCGCATTTTGATAGCTATGAAAGTCATAAAGCATCCTGTCAAATGTTAGAGCCTATTGCAGAGCCTATCGAGTTCTCGAGCTTACTCTTTGGCAGTGTTGACATGTACATCCAAAGCTCTACTCAAGACCCGATATGTGATCTACACTCCATCAGTGAGTGGCTGTACTCAGTGAGCGTGACAAAAGGGTTGAAACAAACCGGTTGTTCTTCACTGAGCAGACGATCTGCCAGAAACTTTTTATGTTCGTCCATGTTGCTTTTGGTTTTTGGAGTCTTGACATTTGAGTTAAATTTGGGGGCAAATAACACGAAAAATGGTTGTTTATACACAGTGAGACTCAATTGACAAAATCGCTGTTCCTCATTAAAGATCCATGCCTACAAGGTAGCTCCTAGGAAACAGAAATAGAAAAGTACCTTACGCGTTAGGGGGACGCGACATCACGTGGAGTGCTTCGAAAAGTCTGGCTAAATGCATAGCACTAACTCAATCTGACCGTTTCAATGGCGTTATTCTAGAATCGGGTTCCTCAATCACTGCCAGCGTCATCTTAGTGATCGCGTCTCCAGCGCGACCACTTTATTCTGGGTCTGGGATCTTTGTCCTAAATTTACAAAGTCCAACTGCGGGTATCAAGACCATTTCAACCTCGAAGCCATCTTCGCCCTCTGCATCATATTACTCATTCGTTTTAGCCCCTGTTCGCACTGTTGCGCCCCTCATCATGGCCAACCATGATGTCCCCGACTCTACAGACTGGCTCACGACGCCACTGACTGCCCTTGCCGTAGTCGAAAGCGCTTTGCGATGTCAAATATGCAAGGACTTCTACAAAACCCCCATGATCACAACTTGCTGCCATACATTTTGCTCATTATGTATCCGACGGACTTTGTCCAATGAGGGCAAATGCCCACTGTGTCGCGCATCAGAGCAAGAGCTCAAGTTGCGTAGCAATTGGGCAATGGAAGACGCTGTGCAAGCATTCATCAATGCCAGACCAGCAGCACTAGAGCTGGCGCGAAACGCAGATATCAATAAGACGAGCTCGAAACGAAAGGCAGTCCAAGATCATCATGAGTCGGGGGATGCACCAGATGGCAAGCGACTACGGTCATCCACGCGACTGCGCAACACTCGGTCCCACCCCTCATATACAGTTCGTGCTGAAGAAGACGAGACTGTCCAAGTCTCAGAGGGTGACGAGGATTTTCAACCGGAGCCAGGTGAGTTTAGCGGTGCCAAAGGCGCATATTTCTTCCTAACAATGGCTAGAGGACGGCCTTGTCGCGTGCCCAGTTTGCGAAAGTCGAATGAAGGAATGGCAAGTTTTCAAGCACCTTGAAACATGTACAGGACCTGTACAAACGCCACGGGGAACTCCTGGTAGTAGTTCAAATACCAGCTTCAACCAACAACGACATCAGACCAAGGCTCCGGACCGCCTCCCTGCAATAAATTACTCCATGTTCAAGGACCAAGCTTTGCGAAAGAAGATGTCGGATCTTGGTATCTCAAATCAGGGCCCTCGAATTCTTCTAGAGCGCCGGCATAAAGAGTGGATGACAATATGGAATTCAAATTGCGACGCTGCACGCCCAAGGAAACGTCACGAATTGTTACATGATTTGGATGTCTGGGAACGGACACAAGGAGGACGGGCTCCAACAACAGGGCGATCTATACAGAATGCAGCAATCATCAAAGACAAAGACTTTGACGGTGCAGCATGGGCAGCTAAACATGACTCGTCCTTTAAAGACCTGATTGCAAATGCAAAGAGGACTAGGCTTGAGGCCAAAAAGAAGGCTGAAGAAACTGCTAACGAGTCGAAAATGGACGGAAACACAACACCACAGGAGAACCGCGATCGAATGCAAGACCATTCTGTAGACTGGCGGGCTGTGTCAAGACCCTCGGCTTTTCCATCAAGACCGGCTGAAGGAATTCCAGGTCGGCCGTCGCATTCCGATAGTCCATCGCCTAAACCATCGCGCTCTCAATCCAAGGGCCACCGAGAAAGCAATAGGGGTTCGAGCAAGCGTCCACCAGACACCCGCAGGGACAGGTTCTCACAAGACTGAATACACGGCAACCCCTGGCCTGAGAACTACGATCGCGACTTGTAAGTCGGTGAAGAACGGCGTACTGATGGTTGGAATGGCATATATAGAAGGGCATGCATTGAGATACCACATAATGATATTATAATGGCACAACAAATGTGCCTTTGGTGTATAGATTCTAATGAACAAAAACCTAATTGCACAATCTTAAGTCCAAAAACGCCAGGGATATCCTACTATATCATCATGTACACGTATGAACCATCCTGCCCGCATTGAGCTTGGTTCTCTTCCCAGTCCGTTCGCATGGCGTCTGCTATATCGCCAGATTTGCAATTCCAGTCTCGGATGTCGGTGTCTGCTCCTTCTGTCGGATCTCCTCGCCATCAGCAGGTACATCAGGCAATTCGTTGAGCTTCTTCTGCGCCTCGGCTGCCTCGCGTTCGTCGCGGGCTTTCTGTTCCTCGGCCTCCTTGCGCTTCGTCTTCTCTTCTTCCTTTTCGCGCTCTTGCGCCTCCATAGCCTCGAGCTCGTTGTCGAGCGCAGTTTCGTCGATGGGCTCGCCTGTTGATTCGGCCAGAATAGCGCTCACCTCGTCGGTCGCACTGCTCTGCTCCCGTAGGCGATCCATAACTACATCAACGCGCTCGGCACCACCGACCTGTGCATTGAGGCTTGCCAGTGCACCAGAAGAAGCCTCCATGACGTTGACAAGCTGCACATTGTCAGCAGCCTGCTCGAGCTTGGCGGAAACTTCTTCTAATTGGTTCAGAGTCGCGTAGCGAGTAGCTAACGAAGTCTCTGCAATCTTTTTTGATTTGAGCGCTGCAAGAGCTGCAACGCGATTCTTTTTAGTGACAGCATCCTTGGCTGTTTGGGAGAGTTCGTCGATGCGTGTGTTAAGGAGGTCGGTTTGGTGCTTCAGACTTTCTGTGAGTTCCTTCAGGGATGCGATCGCAGCGTCCTCCTTTGTGATACCGCTCTGCTCCCCAGAACCCCTAATTCTGATCGTTTCCCCATCATATTCGATGACTTCCTTGTCCCGCGACAAAAACTTCAGTAGAACGTCAAGGTCCGAGTCCGTCAGATGTTGGCTTTTAACGAGAGCCGCGGAAAAGGCTTTTTGAAATTGTGCTCTGTTGAAAACACGATCGAATCTTGACGCTTTTCCGGCCATCAGATCGCCCAGCTCCCTCGCAGCAGCTTCCATATTCTTGACAATGACATATTGACCTGTGGGCAGCTCATCGTCGCCCCTGGCAGGGTCTACCACGCCCAGCTGTCGCAAAGTCCAACTCATCACATTCCATGGTAGACCTGCCCAGCTGCGCTGATAGATGCTCTGTTGCGATTTCTCGAAATCTTGTAGTGGGATAAAGTCCCGGCCGGCGGTCGCTTCGCGCACTACAGTTCCGAGGGCCAGGGGCTGGCCAAATTCCTTGTATTCCAGTGACCGCAGTAAGGAGTCGTCGAGTTTGAGGACGAAGTGATCGGGGCTGGATCCGCGGTGGGAAATCTTGCCGTTGGCGACAAGATCTGAGAGGGCCTGGCGCCAGGCGGAAATGTTTGCCTGGTAGCCATCGGGATTCAAAGTGCGCTGTGATCGAAAATCCGAGTATCTGGCTGCTAATCGCGACCTCGAGATTTGTTAGGCAAACAAACAACAGTTATCGAGGTACGCGGGACAAGATGTGTTACCTGCTGAAGCTGGGGTCGTTATTGATGAGGTAGTCGGCGAGCTCGCCCATGATGTTGTTTTGCAAGCTGAATCAGTGTATGCAGATAAGAATCGCAGAAGATAAACCGAGAGGGATAAAAAGTCAGGATCCTTCGAATGGCTGTTTTTTCTTCACGTCATAGGACGAAATGATGGGTGTTCAAAGAAAGCTTTGAAGAATGACGACACATTTGGAGGATGAATGCGCGTGGTGAATGCAATGTGCGTCCATCCTGGATAAGTAGGTACATTGACCTCGCCCCGTCCCGTGGCTTTGGTGGGCTACCTTAGGTGCTAACGTTAGGTAGCTATCTGTCCAGGTCGCCAGGAACAATGACAAGCTACCTACCTTGGGTACTCCGTAGTGGGGGGTTAGTGTGTGTAGATACTGGCTAGACTGGACATGTCATTAGATGGCAACCAATGAAATGAGTTCATCTCAACCGTCAACTTACAGCTAAGTTAAATTGCTTCGTCGTGTGCTTGGGAGCATATGGTACCCAGGTAAGTTGTCCAATCCTTTATGAGAGCCGCATTGCCTTTTATTAGCGTTATGAAGAACATTCTCTCACTTCTAACCCACTCAGTTTTTGCACTCCAACCCAAAGAGACGGTGAGTTCAGCGAGGTATCGTTTCCTAACAGCGACTTTTCATGCAAGGACAAAGTTATCTTATAATAAAGATATATTTATTTCCCTGCTGTATCAGTACCCAAAAGCAGTTTCGTTTGATTGCAACCAGGTCTATTAGACAGACAGCGCCGTGAATAAGTCCAATCTCTGGGCACGATTCAGAAAGTCCTCAAAGTTGTATCGTCTAGATGAAGCTGTAAGCAAGCGGATAGAGGCGGTACTTGAGCTCAAAGCCGAGGTCTTTCGTTATGTCAAGCTCTGGGGGTCCGAAATGACGCTCATTATAGGGCGTTCTCGTCACTTTGGCCAGAAATATAGCAACGTTTATAGCTTCTGATAGGACAATTCCTAGACTCATGCCCTGCTCGGGACCCCTCTAGGTACTCCAACTCCAACACCCGACCCGACCCCACCTCACTGGAGCACATGCCGTGTCGAATCGCGGGGTAAGAAAAGGCCGCTCCTCTAGTTAGATGACAGTTTGGAACGTTGGCGGCATTGGATCTTGGAAAGACCTTAATTCCGACTCTCATGGTCATGTTCTCTTGATCTGTTTGCTTGTTCCTTTTTGTCTGATCAGAAAGTGCCTTTGTTATATAGATAGATATCTAGATATCTTGATGACCTTCACGTTAGTAACCAACATGGACCTAGGTAGTTAGTCTAGATAACATCATTCACTATCTCTAATACCCGAACTGAACCCTTCCCAGTATTTCAACTCTGACTCCTCCCAATCTTCAACCTCTCTTATCAAGTCCAATCATACCATCCTCATCTCCGTCTTCCCCACCATCTTAGTCAACAAATGAATACCCATCGCCTGCTCACTACCGCATACAAGACCCTCAACGTCTCTTTGTCAACCTCAACCTCCTTCACTCCCCTCTTTCGTCCCCTCTTCGCTCGTCGTACAATGGCTTCTGCTGCTGCCAAACGTCTCACTGGCAAGACAATTCTTGTCACTGGTGCATCCTCCGGCATCGGCCGCTCCACGGCTCTCGAGTTCGCTCGGACTGCGCCCAAGAGTGATCTTCGTCTCATCCTCACTGCACGCCGTGTTGATTCCCTCAAGGAACTTGCTGAAGAAATCAATAAGGAGGTCGGTGATGGCGTCAAGGTTCTGCCGTTCAAGCTCGATGTGAGCAATCCTGCTGAGGTAAAGGGTATTGTCGGCAACTTGCCCGAAGAGTGGAGGAACATTGACGTGCTTGTCAACAATGCGTAAGTTCCTGTCTATATGTGAACAACTTCGGTGAAAGGTTACTAACAACACAATAGAGGCCTTGTCAAGGGTGTTGCTCGTGCCCCTGAAATTGCTGAGGAGGACATCAATGTTATGTTCCAAACAAACGTCACAGGTCTCATCAACATGACCCAGGCTATCCTCCCCGTCTTCCTCGCCCGACCAGACGGTGGTCACGGTGATATCATCAACGTCGGCTCCATTGCTGGCCGAGAGCCTTACCCTGGCGGCGGCATCTACTGCGCCACAAAGGCCGCTGTTCGCAGCTTCACTGACAGCTTGCGAAAGGAGCTCATTGCCAGTCGTGTCCGTGTTATTGAAATTGATCCCGGTCAGGTCGAAACTGTAAGCGTAACCTATGTGTGAGCCAACATGACGAGATGCTCACGGCTTAATAGGAGTTCTCCGTGGTGCGATTCTATGGCGACAAGGAAAAGGCCGATGCTGTCTATGCGTAGGTTGTCTTGGACTGGTCCAAATACACGGTACTGACTTGCGAGCAGCGGATGCGAACCTCTGACCCCCGACGACATTGCTGAGATCATTGTGTTTACCGCAACTCGCCGAGAGAACGTTGTTGTGGCTGATACGCTAGTATTCCCCAGTCATCAGGTAAGATACTGAATCAAAACTCGAGAGTCCAAAGCTTTGGCTAATCTCCTGGACCACAGGCTGGTGCTGGTATTATGCACCGAAAGACTTAGACGGTCGAAAGTAAACATAATAAACAGTCCTCACAACAAAGTTTCAAGAGCACAGGTGGTACAATTACTATGCATGAGCTGTATTAAACAAAAGTCTTAGTTATAGATAGGTAGTTATGGTCATTTAAACAGCAATATTTGATACAAACTGCTATCAAAGGGCATCCTGTTTACAGAATGTTCGGAAATTTCTCTTGCCCACAACTCATTTGTCCCCGAAGAGACACGAATCCATGACGGTTCTAAGTTGCAGGCCTTCTAAAACCGAGAGATTATTCTACCAACGTTCCGTTAAGGACCCATTCTGGGATGAATCAGGCCCCTGCCATCAACAAGTGACAGCACCGCTGGTTTGCATTTAACTAAGCCTCGACAAAAGGCGAGCGTTACATCACATCACATCACATCACGAACCCAAACCAAAAGACCAGGAACTGAAATCGTAATTCATCACCTACTCTGCTTTTTTGTCGTAATTTCCATCCTCGGATTCAATGGTCCAGCATAAGGGTACCAATATGTCCTTTCCCCTGACGCCTCGCTAAAAATGAATAGTAATCATCAAAACACAAATAATAGTGTCGATATGCACTTAGCTGCCAAGGCAGACTAGGCGCGATTGCGTAGCAACGGGTGACTGTGTGAGATTGGAAGCATTGCGATGCAGTCCTGTCTAATCACCATAATGTTGGAAGAGGGGCGAAAGGGCCTCGCCATAGTGGTTACGTCGAATGGCCTCCGCCAGTAGGAATGAGAGGTCAAGAACCACGAGCTTGCTGATGCTGCGTGCCCTGTCCTTATCAATTGGAAAGCTGTTGGTCACAACAATCTGGTCGATGCACTCGCATGCTTGCAGTTGCTCCAGGCTATCGCCGCCAAAAACTCCATGAGTGGCCATGCAATAAACCTTCTTTGCTCCGCCTTTCTTGACCACCGTCTCAGCTGCAGCGATCCAAGAGCCAGCCTTGTCAATCATGTCATCCACGATGAAAACGGTCCGATTCTTGACGTTTCCAACTAGAGTGATAAGATGTTCGGCGCCTGGATCCTCGAATGCGTTGTCCTCCTCGTCGGAACTCGCCGCAGCGTCGCCAGATCCTCCGAGAGATTGAGGCTCAGGGACGAAGAATGATGAAGCATGAGACATAGTCATGGGATCATCTTCCACACTGCCGTCAACAACAGATCGATCAGGAGACGGATAATCATCCTCGACGATACGACCTTGAACCAAACGGCCCTGTGTAACTTCAGACGCTTTATGGTCATCATAATCCGCCTCACCATCGGCCGAGCCGTCTGGTGATCCAGCAGGGGGGGTAGTGTTGGGGTCCGCAGCCTCGGCAGCGTTGGGAGTCACTGAACGGGCAGAGCTGCTGACCCGTGTAGGAGAGCCCTGTGAGTTCGTCACAATTCGCGAGGCGCGAGGGGGGGTTGTCTGCCTCTTAGGGGTAGCCTCGGACTCGACAGCACGTTCGGAAGCCGGGGGTCCACGGTAGGGAATGGGTCGGTTAGACTCCAACGGCGTAGGTTGACGCTCTACATTATGATCAAAGTGCCTCATGATCATGCTCGCTGTCATGTTACTCACACGCTTCCTGTCTGTAGTAACAATCCCGAAATTGAGCTTGAGAGCATCCGCAAGGGATGTCACCCGCTTGGTTCCTCCAGCGTTCTTGGAGACCACGACCGCTTCGCGCCAGTTAGACACGTTGTGGCGGATCCACTTCGCAAGGATAGGCTCTGCGTGCAGGTTGTCAACGGGACACTTGAAGAAGCCCTGCATCTGCGAGGCATGAAGGTCGACAGTGATAACGTGCTTAACGCCAGCAACACCCAACAAGTTGGCAAGCATGCGAGCAGTAATCGCACCTCTATGCGACTTCTTCTTTGACTGACGGCTGTAGGGGAAATAAGGAAGGACGGCTGGACGTAACAAGTAAGCCGATTGAGGTCTCAAGCAGGGGACGAGAACCACGAACCAGTGACTTTGTTAGCAGAACCGCCTTTGCAGGCCGAGATCATGATGAGTAGCTCCATGATGGAGTCATTGATGCTGGGGCTGCCTGATTGGACAACGAAGACGTCCTTCTCTCGGACACTTGTCAGAATTCTGACGCTCGTTTCACCCTTGGGCACTGGTTAGCTTAAAAGCACGCAGCTTGTTTGACTGCCAAACATGGGCCTGCAGAGGAGTGATCGTGATGGTTGGCCAAAGAAGGGTCATGTTGAATGACCATGGCTAAGATCACGAGGGCAAGGGAAGCTCACATTGGAGAACTGGGTAAGCTCAGCGCTGGCAGGATGCATGCCCAGGTTCTCGCAGATTTGACCCGTGAGTACTGGGCAGGAATTGCCTGCGAAGATAAGTGTATTGCGCATCTTGACCAGCCCATCGACCGACGTGGAAGGGTGAAGCTTTGAAAACAACGGAGGAAGAAAGAAAAATTGAGGTTGAAGGAAAGCCGCGTTCAGGTTGGAGCTTTTTTTTTTATCACCCCGGCTCGTTGCACTGTGTGTCGGAAAGCTGATCCGTACTGTAGATTCTCTTATAGTGGGGTCAGAAGCCAATTCTAGCACCAAACCAAGCATCCCAAAGCCGGAAGGCCTACAGTGCCTAACACTGTATTGCTACCCGCAGTCATTAACTGAGCGGGGCATCCCGGAAACTGCGTCACAGCCTCGTTATTTCTCAGTTAAGGAAGGCCCTTGAAATTCTTTAGCTGAGGTGCCTTGCCTGTCCCTTTTAACATGAAGCAGCAGCCCTGGAACCTCTACAACTGATTTCTGAGCAACAACGACATTGAGGGGCCCAGAAAGAGTTACTTGTTCTCCTGGACAATAACAAATTGGGCTTTTTTTGTGGGTGGAAATGGGATAGAGCTTCACTAACCTTGAAACCCTCCCGCAACATGGGGATTCCTCGTCTCATATCTACCCTAGAGCCTTACGTTGTCCATGGACGCCTTAACGATGAACACGTAGTCATCGATGGGCCAGCATTGGCGTATCATATTCTGTACATCTGCAACAGACACGGTATTCCTCAGCCGTCATACGGACTTCTCGGCGAGACCGCTGTAGCATGGTTGGATGAACTCACTCAACGTGGTGTAGGCATGTAAGTGCGGTGTCCCTTGTTGTTTGGATGAGACTGACCATGACAGCGACGCCATATATTTTGACGGATACCTCCCAAAAGGTAAAGAACCCGTTCGCATGGAGCGCATGATCAAAAGTCTCAATCAATTGAAGGCCTCACATTCATCCGAATCCAATGGTTTCTTCCCGTCGTACTTCTCGGCTGCCAATGAAGTTGCTCCAATCCTCTTCTCTGCAGTTAAGCCACCAGGAAAATCGGCATTGCCACCCAGTTTTCATGTCCCTGCTATAATTGATGCCTTGAGGTCTTCGCCGCGCTACACCAAGATAGTAATTCTTGTTCCGGGCGAGGCAGATGCATACTGCGCACAGCATCTGTCGCAATCGGGCGGGACGGTTCTCACCTCCGACTCGGATCTTTTAGTCCATGATCTTGGCAAGGGAACTGTCGTCTTTCTTCGCGACATTTATCTTGATGATCAGTCCAATCTCGCATGCACAAGCTTTAGTCCCTCCCACATCTGTGAGAAACTTAAGCTTGCGTCTTCTGCTGAGATTTGCCGATTTGCTTACGAACGAAAACGGTCCGCCCATTCGACTCTTCCACAACTCTTGCAGGAGTGTGCACAACCAATCACCGACCCAACGGGTTACACTGAGTTCTGTCACGAGTATCTAAACCATGTAGTTGCACCAATTCCCACCTCAACATACGGAAAAGCAATAGAAATCGGCTCACTGGACCCCAGAATATCGGAGATGATACTGCAACTGGGACCCCAGAGTGGTCACATGCACACTACAAGCGACCCCAATATGTTTCTTCCCATTCTGCTTGAGAGTCCTTCGCGTGGAAGTGCCTGGGAACAGAGCACGCCAATTCGACAATTGGCTTACACAGTAGCCAGATGGATCATTCCTGGTGCTTTAACAACTGTTCAGGAGTACCGGAGGGTCAACACTCTGGCGCAAAAAGGGCGACAGGTTCCTTTGCTGCCCCAGAAAGAAGCAAAAGCTTGGTCTCAAGAGTTGGCCAGACTAATGACCATGATCAGAGCAGGATCACTAGTCGACATAACCCGGGCTTGGTACATCCTGTGCCTGACTCTTGATATACGATATAGCCATGAAGTCGACAAGCGTTCACATTCACTGCAGATTTTGGAAGAGAGTTTACAGGCCCCAACTTTTAGGAAAATTACTTGGGATACTCTTCACTTTGTTGCTCATCTTCAAGCCGCTTTTTACTCGTTTCGACTCTTGAAGCAAATCATCTCACTTGGACAGCTTCAAAGAACCCTACCAGAACTAAACGACATACTGTCATCATTACCACCTCTGGCGGACTTTCCTGATGTGGAGAGAACCATTGTGTTTCTGCAGGGAAGCAATGAGGGCCAGATTTACGAGACAATTTCTAGGCTTGTCCCATTGCCAGATGCCAGTATCGATGTAGTGCCAAAAAGAACTGCCAAAGACAAGAGAAAACGAAAATTGGGTAAAGATGATGCCCCCAAAAGGCAGAACAACTCTGCCAAGTCTTCATCTAGAAACTTCTTTGACGTATTGTCTCAATGAAGTTGAGCATCACAAATAACAATGCATACTGTTACCAAGATCAAAAGAAGCTCACTACTCTTGTGTAATTTTCTACATGGTGATTATCGAACCGACAATAAGTTCCACTAAGCCTAGCCATTATCAAAGACTCAAATATTGAGCCACACGATTACGTCTCGTTGTGCCAGCACCGATCCTGCCCCTGACCCGTCCGTAACTTCGTACATCGTCTCAACGTCATTATTGTACAATCAAGTGTTCCGGGATCGACCCGCTCCATGGATTTCATCCAGAAGACGAGATAAAGGACTGCCTTCTTCGTCTACGTCGGTCACATCCCGGAGTAAGTTTTCCTGAGGGCTGCCATCGCCAGCCGACTTGATAATCTTCCACGCCCGACGGAACTCATCGCGGATTGACACAATACCGTTATGTGTGACAGTTCGAGCAACGTTGTGATCCAGCTCGAAGGGGTCCTCGATAGCAAAGAGATAGCGATGACGGACTTCCTTGAATTCTCCATTCTTACCTGTGACGCTGCCTTGCGTGCCCTGCTTGGACTGTGCTCCTGTATCCTTTACATCATTCTCCTTAGGATCTACTACCGTGGAAGACGCTTGGTCGGGCTGAGGCGGCGGATGAGGCCCGACATTTTGAGCCTCGATGACTGTTTTGGCGCCAGTCCAACCCTTGTCTTGCTTTGTCTGCAAACCACCTGGCGTCCGCAAACTGAGCACATCTCTTCCCCAGTCAAATCCTCTGCCCGTGGAAGTGCTGAGCATACTACTATGGGCATAATACTCGAAGAAGCCACGGAGGAGGTGGCCGATGGTAGCTTTGTTACCATTTAGCTGGTTTGCACGTGCCAGCTCCAGGATTTCCTCTTCGTTACGCCAAAACTGAACGTTGTGGCCACGGCACATAATCATATCCTCGAATTCGACAGGCGATAGCCCTGGAGGCGGGGGTGGAGCGAGCTGCTGGAGATTTGGGCTAACAAAGGGCTCAGCGACGTTGACTAGATAATGAAGGACCATCAGAACGTAGCCATAGCTGCTAAGGGTCCCACGATATCCCGAGTTGATCCCACGAGTCTTCGCCCAATGCTTGACGAACAAGACCATGGGCCGGACGCGCGGATCGGTGTGAGAGTAACATCGTAGGAGAGCCGTATTATGAAGAGCCAAATGGGCAGAGAAGTTGATGTCACATTGCACACCTGCGCCTATCTTAGGAAACTCTAAATGATCTCTGTATCGATCGCGTGGCTGGTTCGGAGCCATCTTGTGAGGGTCTGGAAGTTGTCGGATCCTCGCCACAAGGTCTACCGTTGTTGGTGTGAGGGGAATGAAGAACCCGTCGCCAAGCCTCAGGGGGTCATTTTGTTGTAAAGGTGACCGTAGTAGCGCGATATAGTCTTTAACATCCTGCACGACGGACTCATCGTACGAATCCTTGTCTAATGCTCGTTCGAATTCCCATGCTAAATGGATGCATTTGTGTAAGAGCCCGACTCCTCTGAGCGACAGGGACTCAGAACATGTAGTTATGCAAGTCTGTAACATTTTTCGAATCTCCTCCTGATGGATACCGCTGACATATTGTGTGACAAGCATACTCGTCCACGTTGCGATGGCTTGCTCATTAGCCGGCTTCAGTCCGTTAAAAATGTAGAGTGCCCTCGTATAGTATGATGCAGCCGCCTCATGTTGACCCTGTTCCAAAACCACAAATTGCACGGAAGGGGCCCTTTTAAGCCTGTCAAGGGCTAATTGAAGGTCTTTAGTGAAAAAGATGGGATCGGTACCAAAGTTTTCTCTGTATTGAGCGTCCTCCCACACCTTTAAGGCCTGCCCAGTCAACGATTGAGAAGCGGGGTTACGCTCTTCGACACCACTCTCCTCCCAGCGCTGCCGAATATGTTCGCCTTCGACCTGGGTGTATACCCCGAGTAAAGATCGTTTGGTGGGACTCTCTGCATCTTGCACAAAGGAGAGAGACGGGTACGTGGACAGGCGAGCACGAAGACGAGTATCCGCAAGACCGCTGATGAAGGCCTCGCTCACTCTGTTCAATATAATCCAATCTTCATCGGAGAGTACGCGATAATTAGAGATGGTAGCATCACGGCCACCGGCCCTACGAAGAACTCGCTTGGCTAAGCCATAGTACGAGGAGAGAGAGCTTTTGAGACTTTGCTTAAGTTCAATTGCTTTCACGCCGTCTTGGATGGGACCCAGAGATACAGGCTCAACGACAGTTGTGGAACTGTTTTGAATCCCTGCAATGTGGTCTTGCTGACTGTCATGCTCACTGTTTGCTGCTTGTGGATCGTTTTCATCATCTTCCTGAGCTTCATGGGCTTCATCAAGGCCATTCTCCCATCGAAATCTCTCTTCAAGAAGTCCTTGCCGAAGCTTTTCCGGCGGGGACTGGCATAGCTTGATGATGGGGACTCTAGTTCGGGTCAGAAGCCTCGCCCCTAGACCAGCTTCCAAGAAAGCCTTCTCCAGGAGACGCGGTATAGGAGATCCGGGAGCATCAGGCTGGGATGCAGACATTGGTGAAAGAAGACCAAGATCCATGTCTGAAGCCTTGGTTGCGAAGCCTGAAGACAAACTACCAAAGCATTTCAGCTGAACTGTGAGGGGTTGAAAGTCTGTTTCTGGCCTTTCCTCCTTTTCATAGTTGGCAATGACCTCTCGACTAATCTTTTCAATCCTGCAACGGAATTCCTCCTTTTCTGCGATTTCTGATCTTTCGATTTCAGAATTGGAAATGACTTGAAAACAAAGCTGGTCAAGTAGGGCATCCTGAGCTGCAATTTCCTCGGGATGAAACTGAACTGCGCGTCTGGCGTTGTACAAGTAGCCAGAGCCCCGGTTCGATTGGATAGGCATAGAGTTAGGGCGGCCACGGGAGGGGGGAGGAGGATTATCATAGCCTCGATACCTAGACTGCTGAGGGCTATTCCAGTGGCGATGGGAAAACGAGCCACTTTGACGATTTCCGCTGGGAGCTCCCCATGACTGAGAGTCAGTATTCATATGGCGCTGATAAGGCTGAGAAGGGCGAGAGTATTGAGATGTCGGACTTTGGTAAGCTCTATCTGGGGGAGGTTGCTGGGCCCGAGGATCAATAGATATGGAGAGTTGAGAGCTCATTTGGCGTCTTTGTGCCTGGTTCATTCGCTTCCGTGCGGGTCTGGACTGATGGGGGGCACCGTCGGACGTTTCAACAGCGTTATTCCTGTTGGTTGAGTCGCTGTGAGATATAGGAGCAGATTGTAGAGAAGCCCTGGGCACAGAATCGTGTAAGGGTGGGCCATTGGAGATGATCAGATTGCGCAAGTGATTTTCAAGACCTGCTTGGGAGTCGCCAGGGGCCTCCACTTGAGGCTCACGCCGATGAGGAACCATCTGTGACTCGAGAAAAACACTATGCGATAGAGCAATGGAATTGGCCTTGCCGTTAGGCTTCTTGCGACAGGACTCTTTGTTGTAAGAATGTCGACCAGAGTGTGAATAGTTACATTCCGCTCAGCGAACACTATCCCAACGTTCGCTTCAGTAAAGAGCACTTTTTTGTGTGATAAGGCGCATAAAACCTAGCGCGGTAGACTTGATGCATACAACAACCTCAATTCGGTTCTGCGCTTTCTTTCAACTGGTGAAGGGAGGGGTCCTGGCAGGCAAAGAAGTGTAGAGGTTTTGGCCTCGTCCCACCAACACGGAGTGAAAAGATGAACAAAGAACGGAAGAAGTGGGAGACTAGAGAGAACAATGGATCGGGAGCATAATTGTTCGTTTGGGGTCCGTGACTGCGGCAATGAAGTCGTACAGGTGTGACGTTGAAATGTGCTGGGCGTGGTTGGAGCTGGTGATCTCCACAAAATGCAGTTATGAGTTCACTGTTCCAGTTTGCCAGATGCATTCATACCTAGTGTACTACAGTGTCGTGTTCAGTATTACTCACTGTGCAAACCACTAAGTTCGTGTGTAAAACCACAAGTTACCTGTCATACCAAGATTAACATCCCCATACTTCTGATAGCTAAGTTATTATTACAAATGATAGTATTCGCATGTCGACACTATGTATCAAATAAAAATTCTGTGATAGACAAGAGTAGAATCTAATTGTACCTATTCTCTTTGTCCTTAACCAACCATACGCCATTCCCACGCGATCAAGAAACAGTAGACTTATAGGAAAACTCTACATATGACCTTTTCGCTTCAGGGCCAGGGCATTCGTTTAACAGTATTTTTCGTCGGATACTTTGTCTGGGTAGGACTCAAAACACGCGACCTGTGGTCTAACATGTACCTAATGCTCAGAAACACTGGCAACTGGAAGCAAATTGGGGAGCGCACAGCCACATGTGGCTTCTTACTTCACAGCCTTTGTCATCGTCATAAGGTAGGCGCACTATCTTGCTCAGGACCTTTGTCCCTGCATTCAGCATCATCTTTGTCCGGGCATAAAAGCTCCTTTGCGTCCTCGCCTGGCAGAACCAGTCTTTTCCTGTATTGATAAAACAAACAGCATCAAACTCCCATCTCTTTAATTCACGAACTCCTCCAAATACGCGCGTTGATTCAGTCCGCCTCGCGCTTTGCGCAGAGCTAGGCTACAGGCTGTGACCTGTTGTTGTCAGAGCATTTCCGGGATTTCTTTCACGATTGCGCGACCTCTTCATCAACATGAGCGCGCCGCCTCCCCCAGGTAATCCGCCCGCTAACGCGCCTGGGTATCCAAATGGTGCTCCGAAGAAACAGAAGCCAAACCCCCTTCGGCCATTGCGTAAGAATCCCAAGGCAAATCCCCTTGTTTCTCGGAGACCACCACCCAGGCCGACAGCGCAATCTGTTTCGGGTAGGCCAAATGGAACAAAGCCAAACATTGAAGAGATTCGACGTCAAAATGGTGGCTGGTCAGAGCCACCGCCGCTTGAGTACAAGGACATCCCAATTATGACAACGAAGAAGGATCTTCTCGACGGCATTCGATACCACATGATGAAGTTCACTCAATCTAAAGCAAGAGGAAAATCCATCGATCCGACCGACCAGGACGACTTCGCACGACCCGTAACATTGCACCGACGAGATGCTCGCCAACCCCCTCCGGGAAGGGCTGTCAAGACCGAAGCACCTGAAGCGCCTCAGGCTGACGAGGAAGAGGTGGAAAGACAGGCACAGAGGAAAGCTGAACGGGAGGCTCAGCGCGCCATTGACCAGGCCAAGATTGCGCCTGTGGCCAAAGATCCTAATTCTAAGCGACCGAAGAAGCAAAAAGAGGAGAAAACAACGTTCAACCGGGCCCCCAAGACTGAAACTGCCAAGAAGGCATCCGACCTGCGATACGAGGAAGCTCTTCCATGGCATCTCGAAGATGCAGAGGGTAAAAATGTTTGGGTTGGCAACTTTGTGGACACACTCTCTGGATCTAACGTGGCTTTCATGATTGATCAGTCTGTTTTCCGCATGATCCCCCTGGAGAAGTGGTACAAATTTACGTCTAAGCCGCCCTTCCAGACTTACGACATTGATGAGGTGGAGGCCTTCATGAGTAAGAAGGTGGATGTGGGCCGTTGGGTCATGAGAGATGAAGAGAAGAAAGCTGGGCGAAAAGACCTGGAGGCCACAAGAAAAATGTTCTACGGAAGCGGCCCGATGGTCAAGACTGAAAGTGCCACATTCAAGGCCGCCTCGAGGTCAGAGAAACTGGAGCATGATGAGATTGATATGTCGGGCGATGAATTTCAAGATGATGATGAGGCTCCAATGTTCGAAAGGAATGACGACGAAGACACAAAGGACTCCAAGGACCGTATTCGTCGGGAACAACTCGGTGCCAACTTATTCGGAGAAGGTGACGAGCAAGAAGTGGACAAGGAACTAGATGAACAACTCCGAGAAGAGATCCTACGACAGAAGCTCGGCAAAGCCACCAAGAAGGCATTGATCAAGAGAGATCGAGAGGATATCTACGAAAGCGACGATTCCGAAGAGAATCCATGGAGCAGCTCGGTAAAGTCCTTTTTGTCAACTTGGGTCACAAAAATGCTAACCGATCTTTCAAGTCTGATGACAACTCGTCCGACGAGGAAGAAGAGGAAGACAAGAAAGATGACGAGAAGAAGGACGTCAACAAGGACGACAAGAACCAGAGCGGTGCCGGATCCAAGGGCACCAATACTCCCTCTGGGAAGAAGCCTGAAGGCTCTAAGAAGAGCAAGTCGCTCAAGCGAGCCGGCTCGCCAGCACTCTCCGAGTCGAGTGGAAACGAATCTTCCCGCAAAAAGCTCAAGAAGAACGTCCCATCTGCCACGGGAAGCAGGTCCGGCACGCCTCTTGTACAGGGCGGAGCCGCTCGTCGACCCACGGCTGCTGGATCTGGCAGTGATGGAGAGGCAACTGCTGGCGAGATGTCAGACGGAGCTGCACCCAAGAGGAAGAAGTTGAAGTTGGTTAGTAGCAGTGCTCGGGGCACTCCTTCGGCATCCAGAGCTGGCAGCCCCAACCCAACCCAGGCTGGTAAGTCTTTCTTTGGAATGGTTTCAGACAAGAGTTACAACTAATATTGTATTGCAGCTGCTTCTCCTGGCTCACCTGGAACTTCAGCTGTCGAACCATCTGAAATTCTCGACAAGATCCCCGCCGAAGGCATCACCGTTAACGAGTTGATCAAGCTCTTCAACCACCGCCTGGGTGATAGACCAGGCCAGATGTCCAAGACTGAGTGGATTCAGCTTGTCAAAAAGCTTTGTGACTATGGACCTGACAAGCGACTTCGCCGAAGATCGTAAAAGAATAGATACCCGATCAGGGCGGCAACATCGTGTCTTTTTTCTCCTCTGGAGTTTTATTTGCCTTGCGACTTCTTTGTTAACGCACCCCGAACCAGACGTATTTTTGGAATCCAACAACAGTATACATCTTGACATTAAGATTATCACTTAGGTATGGAGGATAAGGTCAATTCTTTTAGCGATTAAAATGGGTATATAATAGAATATCTGCATCAAACTCTACCCTTTCATTCATCCATTTGCCAAGAGTACTCAAGTCCTTTGTTCCGTTCTCTACGGTTAAGTGCCTTGAACCTCTCGGCTTCAAAGCCATTGCCGCGATCGACACCATCCCAGCGATAGCCTGGTTTGATTGCGTAACGATTTGGCGGCGCTGCGCCAGCGTAAACTGGCTTGCGTTTTGACCTTTTGCTCTGTCCTGTGCCAGTTTGCTTCTTCTCGGCCATGAACTGCATCATAGGATCGTTCCAGCGCTCCTGCTCCTTCAGTTCCTTGTTCATTTCTTCGTCATCGGCTGTACGCGCGAATGACATAAGCTTGGCATCTTGTAGCTTCTCTCGACGCCTACGAGCCTCCTCAAGCTGTATGTCACCCTTGAGAGCTTCTTTGGCCAGGCGTTCCTTTTCCTCTGCTTCAGTAACGGCCTCAGCAGCGGCACGTCGTGCTTCGGCGCGCTTCATTGATATGTCGATTCTTCGGCCTGTGGCGTCTCGATATATTGTTTCTTCCTCCTTTGATTTACGGTGCCGCTCGAACTCTTCGCGCTCTTCTTTTTGCCGCCGTTGAAGTTGCGCTGAAACAGTTGCTGCGCTTTGCAGTCCTGCATGTGTTCCGTCGCTCATCTTCACAGCTGATCCGTCATCTTCAATGATGGGCATTTCCTCGTCTTCATCGCGAGCTGCGTTTTGCTCCGCTGCTGCTGATGCTAGAATCGCGTCTGCAGCCGCAGCCGCAGCCGAATCATCTTTTGATGTCGCATCGCCTCCGACTGACTTCCAATTGCTCTTCTTGGTTTTTCGAAACTCAGCAGATCGCCCTGATACTGTGACCGGAGCATCTATTCCCTCGTCATCCTGCTGCGTATTGGTATTGCTCCAGCCTGAATCGTCATCGTCCGTAATAAGAAGGCCATTGTTGGCGTCGGCGTCGCGCCCGCGCTTCCGTTTCTTCGCTGGTTTTGGGTCGGCGACCAAGTACTTAGAAGCGAGATATGCTGATAAATCTGAAGGCATGTTATTTTTGATGCGATAAGGGCTGCGTTGAAGGTAGGGCGACAGGACTTGTCTTCAGGGTTGGGAACCTTGAATGTTCCTGTATAGATATGCAGCTATCCCATGTTGCCGGTCTCGCCTCGGTAGAGCAATTACAGTGGAGTGGAGAGCTCAACGTTCCGTTATCCGCTGGACTGTCCCTGCCCCCTCCACTGGCTGGCCCGGTCTGAGGTTGGCGCATCCACCATGAGGTAAGGATACGTACCGCCATCATATCCCGAGTTTCCACATGGTCGGTCGCCCAACCTTTGTTGCTAATCTAAGATCAAAGTTCCAAGGCGTTGGTTAACTACCTACGGAGTACCTATATTCACCTAATGTCCCATTTGCTTCAGTGACAGGATCATGCCGAGCCGAGTTGTGGCCTATACTATTCGCCGTTCACCCTCATCTTCTTACGCCTCATAATCCTCCGAAGCCCGGCCCTATATTATACCTATATACCACGGATAGGACCCCTCCGATTACGACCCCGTCCGAGATCATCACCACCGCAAGCCGCTGCTCACTATCGCCTTCATGCCACAATCTGTCGCGCCGACGGAACCGCTCCAGGCGTTGCCCGCAGCCGCGTCTGCTATGAAGCTCACAAAGTCGCGACACTCCACACCTGTATTAGAGTCACTACCATTATCGCAATCGGAAACCAACCTAGCCTTTCGTCGATCCAACCCATCGGCTGCTTCCTTGTATGCCTCGACTCTCTCTCCACCTGGATCACGCTCAATATCCCCAGCCGGCCGAGGATCTCCCTCTCGGGTTCTTTCCCATACCGTCTTCGATGCCCGACCAAGCCGCCCACTACCTGAGACCGGGGGCGATGAATCCGAACCTTTGAATCTCATCCTCCGAGCATTCGTACCTCATGTCTCCATCTACTCTTCCCATGATACAGACCATTTGATGGACGAGAAGGGCTTTCGAAATGGTCTCTGGGAATTACTTCGGCCCTTTGGTGAAGACGTGCCAGGCAAAGTTGCGATCAGGGATAGCAACGGAATGAGCAAAGCCGCAGAAGGCTTCTCTATCAGGTTTACGAGATTCGGTGACAATATTGAACACCCCGACCCCACAGTTTCGGGCTTCAGGAATCCTGCATCCTCGCCAGGTCAGAATGGCAGCCAAGCGAGCACATCCAGGGACAAGCAGTTTCTCATGGACGCGGAAGCCGTAGTCAACAGCCATCTGTCCTATGCAGAGGAGTCGTTCGCAGCGCTGCCCCAGCATGGCTTGTTCGCGAGCCCAGACACGGGCTTAGAAGAGACATCACCATATTACGGTCTTTATTTGCGAAGGTTGCTATCTGGCCTTCCTATCTCACTCCATGAAACCTTTTCACATCCTGTGGCATGTGTCGTTGCCATTAGCTCACGAAATCCGAATCCTCTTGAAGAGTTAAAGAAACTCTACACAGAGACAAAGGAAGGGAACCGAAAACTTCCGCCTTGGGTAGACAGTGAATTTATTCGATACTATGTGCTAGTCCACGATGAAGAGAAGGACGACATAACGAGATCTATGGGGCTGTTTGAACAGATGAAGCGCAATATGGGACCCCATTGCCATCTTCTTCGATTGAGAAGCAGCCAAAGTGCCGAGACAGACGACGACAGTATTCCGCTTCCCCGCAGCGACTGGATGTCAGCGCAGGAGGAACTGGAAGATATCCGAAGGAGTGAAGACGACGAGGACTTTGAGGACCCAACACGCTACATATTTGAATCTGATGCTACTGCCATTCGTACATTTGTGCGTGAGATGGTGACCATGTCTGTCATCCCTACCATGGAACGAAATGTGTCGTTGTGGAATGACCAAGTTGCTTCTCGCCGAAGAGGTCTCACGGGTCGCTTTATGAATTTATCCAGGAAGTGGGCGTTCACCGGCAGCTCTAGGAATTCCACAGGCACAAGCAACGCAAGAGACAACTACAATGCTGCTGGGTTTTATGGATCAGAAGCTCCTGAGGCTATTATGCGAAAATTGGCAGACTACGCCTTTATGTTGCGAGATTGGAAACTGGCGCATTCAACGTATGATCTTTTGAGATCCGATTTTAGCGATTCTAAGGCCTGGAAACATCACGCCGCTGCCAATGAGATGGCTGCGCTAAGTCTTTTGCTTCTTCCACAACAGATGTCATCGAAGAATCGCGCCGAGACAATAGATCAAATGTTGGAGGCTGCGTTTTACTCCTACAACACCCGGTGCAGTGCCCCCTACGGAGCGCTCCGAAGCTTGCTTCTGGGTTTGGAGCTACTGCGTTTACGGGGCGGGACCAATATTGATGATGCAGGCCGCTGGGGCGTGAGGCTTCTTGAGTCTAAGATATCTGGCAGCGTGGGTGATGCATTGATAAAGGAACGACTCGCTATTTGCTATGGTTCGAAAGAGGGGGTCGGCAGTTGGCACTGGGGCTCGCGCCGTCGAAAATCAGCAACTTGGAGCGTACTCAGTGCAGATGCCTGGCTTCAGCAGTCCAAGCACATCCAGGCGAGGCGATGTCTTGACGAGGCCCAGAGGATGTACTCGACTTTGCCCCATAAGGAGGGGATCACCAAGTTTGAGGCAGCGGGTGACTTCATGGCATCACTGCAGCACAGTCTTGCAGAGTCGCCAGACGCGTCGGATAACGACGGCGAGGGGGATGACGATGACGATATTGATGAGGAGAGTGAGGCCCTCAATGATATGAAGCCGAGGAGACCAAGTACAGCAGCGGTGGACATGTATCGGGATACAACGAAGGAGGAAGGTAGTAGCATGGATGGTGGCACATAGATAATATAACGACCAACGACTCAGATGCTTCCATTCGATATGATGTAATGTATAGCTAGCTCTTCTGCCCGTGGTGGCGGCTATAGTGGTGTGCAGCTCGTGCTTCCCCATGGTTATAAGTGCGGAAATAAGGTGTGTCACTTTAGCAGGCTGAAGTGACCTGACCCTTTGTTAGGAGATGGGGGGGGATAAGATTTAACAAGAAGAAGTTCTGGACCCCTATCGATTTACAATACAACCCTGAAGATACTGAAGTCAAAAGACTGTCGTCAAGATGCAACCCTATGTGTCGTGTGATATCCTGTTTAAAAATATGAGCCGAGGTTGTCCTACACAACCTGTGCCGTTTGTGCACGTCGGCGGTCTTCCTCTTCTCTAATAATTATCTTCCTTTGCTCGGCTATCAAAAGACGCCCTTTTCGAAAGGCGCCAAATGCGGATATGACTGAGCAAGCTGCAACTGCTGTCGCTATCTTCATCTCTACCTGAAATGCATCAGCGTAGGTATAGCGGACAACTGACCACTGTGCACTAGTGAGATGTGTGTTAGAGCCGCCAATTGTTGCTTGCTCATAGGCCGTAAGAACGCCCGAAAGATATTTTGAGCTTTTCTCGTTCAGCAAGGCCGATGATGCTGCGATGCCCAAGCTACCACCCAAGAGCCGAACTTGAGAGAGAATACCCTGTGCGGGAGCTGATGATTTACTGTTAGCAACAGCCTTCTTCCACGACCCAAGCTGTGATGCATACCGTAGTCCCTAATGGGTACCTCTACCGTCGATAGCATTGTCGAAGACGCGACGGTTAAGCCAAAGCCAAGACCACAAAATGTCATGTAACCAAGAAGTTTTGCATCATTGGGCTCATGTGACAGTGACGTGAGCAATCCGCAGCCGATTGTCATTACACTTGAGCCAAGTACCAAAGACTCAAAAGTGTAGTTCTTGGTGGCGTTAATTTTGCCTGCTAAAAGACTGCCCATGGCGGCCGTCCCCAACATGGGAAGCAACATGACCCCCGAGATGAGAGCAGACTTGCCACTAACAACTTGGAAGCGTAGGGGGATGGCATAGATTAGCAACAAGTAAGGAAAGCCGTTGAGGAGGGTGTTGGCAACGGCAGTAGAGTATATCCTATTGCGAAAGATGTTGATTGGGAATGCGGGGGCAAACCGATCGTGCCATCGATGCTGAATGAAGATCTGCCACGCAATGAGTAGACCGCAAGCAACCAGGCCACAAATCAGAGGTGCAATGAAAATGGGAGTTTTCCATCCATCGTTAGATCTTTCTGTGCCAGCATTCTGAAATGAGAAAACGACCAAAACTGCAGCAGCAATAACAAGGAGGGATCCAAGAAAATCAAGTTCTTTCCAAGCACGTCGTTCTTGTGATGGTAGGTATTCCGGTTTGGGCCAAGTCAAGATAAATATGACTAGAGATAGGAAGCCAACAGGCCCACTACAATTTGTTAGCTACATGATAAAGCATGTATCTCAAGGAGGAGAAATACTTGATCCAAAACACCCATCTCCACGAAGCATAGTGTGTCAAGATACCACCCAGAACAGGGCCAAGGACACCTGACATGGTAATGACCAAGCCTACCAGAGCCGCTATGTGCTGCTTCATGTTATCTGGGCTGATTTCAGGCAGCATGATCATCGTGAGAGAGTACAGTCCTGACTCTGTTAACGATCTGGCGAATATGACGGTTCAGTAGAGCATACCTGAACCTCCGATGCCCTGTAGAGCACGAAAGGCGATGAGTTGGTTAATGCTCTGTGCAAAACCACAGGCAAGAGAAAATATGAAGAAGATTATATAGGCTGCGATAAAGGCATCCCGACGCCCAACAATATCGGATACACGAGCGAAGACAATGGCGCATCCGAGATATCCAAGGGTGTATGAAAGAGCAACCCAGTTGACGTTTTCGAGGACCTCGAAGTCGACTCCAATACTGTGTAGACTTGTTGCAACGATGGAGGTGTCGATCATAGACAGGAACAAGCCTAGAAGGACTCTTGGAGTATGTGTTAGCAGCGGGTTACCACAAGAGACGATGGGACATACCCAACACAAAGGCCCCAGAAACGAGCGGGTGGGATTACAGGGACTTCAGTTTCTTCGGAGTCTGAAGCGGGAAGTGATTGGTCTGTTTGGGAGCCAGAGATGGTATCTGGTTTGCCATGATCCAGGGTGCGCGTATCTATATCATTTACTCTTGCATCCATGATGAATGAGTATGTGAAAGGGGATGAGAAAGGCGACAAGATTCCTCTGATATATTCCAAAGAAAATTACAAACAAAACGGTGAAATGAAGGAAGGCAGTTAGTTGACTGTGGGAGTTGGGTAGTTTTGATCCTGATGGAAGCCCCAAAATGTGGAGGAAATTGTTGCACTGCGAGCAGGTTTGGCTGAATCACTGGCGCGTGGGGATCCTCGATCACCAAACAATAAGCAGCAAGTACGAGTAATGAATGAACAGGTCTTTGTTTTGATGCTTTGTTTGTCTCGACCAGTCTTGATATTTTGATTCTACTAAAACGAGGTAATCAGGAGTTTCCGTCCCTTATATGATCAGGATGACAGCTGCAAGTAGGTGGTCCCGGAGATCTGGATGTAGGCACTCCGCTGACGATGATGCATCTCTCGCATACAATGACCCCGGTCAAAGATTTGCGAGACATCCATCCTAGGAGAGAGTCGCTAAAAATGAGAATTGGGGACCAACATGACTTTCCGGCTGCGAGTCCGACTTATCTTAGTGAAGCAGTCAGTCAGCTTGAGGACGTTGAAGTGGAGTGATGGAGGGTCCACTCTCGCATTCGCTTAAGATAGTCTCGAAGAATCATTGGCAGATTCTGAGGTGTCATCTCTGGGTGTTTGATAGAACCCCACTGAAGATCTTGTAATCCAGCGCTAGGCGTAAATGGGAAATCAATTCGAAGAATGGAAGCCAATCCTGAAGCTTGAAGAGAAATGAGAGTAAACCGCTAGATACCTACCTCCTGGGTAAGTTACCTTGCGTGCGGCTCTCTAGTGTATCGAAAAAGTTGTTTGCTAGAATCTGAAAGTCCGGTTGTGCAGAGAAATGAATGCTTGTTTGGCTGCAAGTGTCGATCTCGGAGTTTTTATCAGCGAATCAAGCATCTTCCACCGTATAGTGTTGGGAGCCGACGGTGAATTTCAGCACGGAATTCCGTTTCATCTTCAAACGTCTAGTCTAAGGCCCATTCAAAAGGTAAGCGTCTTATCCTACTCCATCTCTTTGCTCAAGGATTCTGCATTCCCTCGTAAATTACCTACCTTAGGTACTTATAAAGGGCCTGGGGTTAGTCACATGGGAACGAGTGGGACGGGTCAGCTCTATCCAAAATTCAAAAAGGGTCACATAGGTAAATTTAAAAGACTTGGTAAACCTGAACCAATTATACCTTTGACACTCTTCACTCAGCTTGACAAGCAGTTTAGTGACCAAAATCCCAGAGCACACGACAAAACTTTATTGACGTTAATTGCATGAAGAATGGCTGGCCCAGCGCTTTTACTTTCGTGTCCTGAACTGTACCTGATATACTTTCGATATTGTCCTGTCCCCAAGCTGATACAAACTAAAAAGCCAAAAATGATTTCATTTAAATCACTAGCTCTATCTACTTACCTACTTCCGCCCTATTTCTTTCTCGTGCTTCACATCTGCCTTATCCAATTCCTCCAAAAATCATCACAGGGCAAGAGCACCATTTCAACAGCACAGCTCTGACAAAGATAGCCCGTCCAATCACGAGCTTCAACCATCCGACTACCCCACTTGAGCGGCTACTCCCAGTCGTGACGTAGCGCAGTTTCGACCCACGTCGAACTGTGAGTGGTCGGAAATGGTTGATCCATCACTAGGCCACTACTTCAGCAACAGGCAACGATTATTCAACACCGTCTTCACCCACTCCACTCGAGGGCTTCATCAGTATCATCTATACTACTACTAGCAGTCTCTCACATCTTATCAGGGGTCTCGCAACACTCGTTTATCCAAAGTCCGTCTGCTTGCTGTTTGACTTCTTACCGAGCAAGCTACGCGGTGCCACATCGCATCATTGCCTGGACAGTCACAGTCACAGTCACGTACAAGTACAAGTACAAGTACACTCTCGTTCATCAGCATCGGACCTCAATATGGCCGATGTCATGATCCAGACCCCTCCGGTACTTCAAGGCCCATCAGAGAAGGAGCGGAAATATGACCGCCAACTCCGACTTTGGGCTGCCTCGGGTCAGGCTGCTCTCGAGTCGGCCAATATTCTCCTCGTCAACTCCGGTGCTGGTACCGTCGGCGTTGAGACTCTCAAGAATCTTGTCCTGCCTGGTATTGGCCGATTCACCATTGCCGACCAGAATATTGTAACTCATCAAGATCTGGGTATCAATTTCTTCGTAGATGATAGCTGGCTGGGCAAGTCCAGAGCTGAAGCTTGCACCAACTTTCTCTTGGAACTTAATCCTGAAGTACAGGGCGAATGGTATCCAAAAACCCAGGTATGTCGTTCAATCTGCCCGGTCGCAATAGCCCATCCCATTGACATATCTCAGGACGAATCTTTCCACCTAGATCACTTTCTCAGTAGCTCGCCAACATTCACTATGATCCTATATGCTCTTCCTTTGCCTCAAGACCAGGTTCAGCTAATCCGGGATTATTCTCACCAACATAAAATTCCTACAATTGCAGTTCATTCTGTTGGATACTACTCCTACTTCAAGACCACATTACCTGGCACATTTCCTATCGTTGACACCCATCCCGACGAGACCGCCACTACAGATCTGCGACTTCTAGCCCCTTGGCCCGAACTCCTTGAGTTTTCCCAGAGCATGACTGAAAACATAGACAACCTCGACAGTCATGAGCATGGTCACTTGCCTATGGTCGTGATTCTCCTTCATTATCTAGAGCAATGGAAACAAGCTCACGGCGGCGCGTACCCTACCAGCTACGTCGACAAGACCACATTCCGCAAAACTGTCTCAGAAGCCATGAGGACAGATAACCCTGAAGGAGGTGAAGAGAATTTTGAAGAGGCTATAGCTGCTGTGATGAAACATGTCGTAAAGCCCTCTCTTCCTAGTTCTCTTCGACAAGTCTTTGACCATGTGCACCAAGATCCTGTAAGAACAAGTGCAACTATTGTCAACTTTATTGCTAATCTTTGCCAGGAGGAGATCACATCAGGCTTCTGGGTCATCACAGAGGCTGTGAAACGATTCTATGACCAACATGGCCGTTTACCTGTTCCTGGAGGACTGCCTGATATGAAGGCTCAATCCAACGTGTACATCAAATTACAGAATATTTACAAAGAACGGGCTCGCCAGGATGTTAGTCAAGTTCTGGAAACCGCTAGAAGTCTACCTGGCGGCCAGGACGTGGATCCCGAGAAGGTCGAGCTCTTCTGCAAGAATGCTTCTTTTATCAAGCTCATCAATGCCCCTGGAGACAAGACTACCAGTCTCGATAAGCTTGTCGGTAAGTACAGCTCTTCCTGGTCAGGAGGACTTTTAATAACATATAGCGTACAGAACAAGAGCTAGCAAACGACGAGATATCAGCCTCTGCTGGGCCCGAGATGCCTCTATCCCTGGTCCCACTGTACCTCGCCCTGTTGGCAACATCAAATACCAAGACTGCGTCTGCAGATGAGATTATGGGTTTCGTTGGCAAGGCCGCACCAAAAGCCACGGAAAACGAACGATACAAGAAGACTGCCGAAGAGGTTGAGCGCGCGGCCGGTGGCGAGCTTCACAACATATCAGCCCTTACCAGCGGCATGGTCGCTCAAGAGATGATCAAGATCATCACCAAGCAATATGTGCCCATCGACAACACTTGCATCTTCGACGGTATCGACAGTCGTTGTCAGGTCCTCCGCCTGTAAAGGATATCGGCCCTTGGAGGTATCTCATGGGAAAGATGGAAACGGAGTAATGTCACGATTAATGACTGGATAGAAGGATTTACAATAGAAACCATCGCATCGAGCGACTTTGAAAGCATCGTCGAGTAGCTCAACGTGGTAGGGTCTCCTGACGCCATCTTCTGAATAACAACAGGTTTCGGTTTCCATATCGCGATTCTCACTCAACCCCAACCGCAGCCATCGACCACGTGTTCGCCCCAGTCGTGAGCAAAAGACGATACTTCCCATCCGAAGCAAGAAGCCCAAGACACGCAACCAGCAAAAAGAACATACAACAGCGGGGATTCGCTGGTCGTCACCGACCCCTAATCCGCCGGTTAGTGGCTTGACTATGGGAGAGCGGACGGGATCCCGTATTTTCCACTACCTGTGGTCGTATGTGGTCAATATGATGATGGTGTTGCTTATGGCCACTTCGGCTTGCATGTTCTATGCAATGAAGCTCTCGGGATGTTTCCCGATGTTCCTGGTATATGAGCAGGTCATGTTGCTTGACTAAGACAGTCCCACTATGAGAACTAGTCACGTTTCATCGAAAGACTGCGTTTCCGCAGTCTCCTGAAATCATGAATACGTACAATCAAGGCCTCATTCGGTGACAGTTGTGGGTTGCGGGGGGCATCGACACTCCTGGCATCAAACATGTCATCTCGATATCAGGCCAGGAACCGGTGAGGAATTACGTTCCTTTTTGCCATCGTAAGATAACTATACTAAAGTCTAGCTACCTATATTCTGGCAAGGTACATTGTGGCCAACGAATGAGCGCTGCATTTGAGTTCGCCTGCCACGAGCTCCTTGCCCCAGCAAAACTGATCAAGTCCTCCACCGTCAGTCACCCTTGCTGAATATTGCCAATTGCTAAAAGCCTCTTCCTGACGAAAACTCTCTCTCGCATCTTCCTGAGATACCTGTATACGCTAGCAGGGTTACCTGAGTCGCATCTGTCTCTGGATCGACGCTCTTGTTGCCGGTGTGGAGGCTGTGAGAACTTTGACGGGAACTCTCTAGAAACGACCGCAATCATCAAGGTACAACCTAGTTTGCTAGTCTCATAGGGCTACCAGTAAGTCCTCTTATTGCTCAGCTTTAGCGAAGAGGGCGGGAGCTTCAATGAAGGTGGATTGGGAGGGAGTGTTTCTTTACCCCGGACGTCAGGTGGCAAGCGCTCTACCACGTCTCAAGTTGATCAACAGTCGTATCAAGGGCGGATCACGGAATGATTTACCACTCACCGCTTTATGGCAATACGACGTCTTCTTTCAGCAAAGCTTCTGCTCTTGCTAGACGTTGCCACCGCCTCTACATCGACTACCAAGTTCTTCAAGCCTAGTGCTGTCTGACCTCCGCTGTAAGGTACGCACAACCTGCATGTCCAGGTAGCAGCAATTGAGGCCAAGAGTGTAACAAAGACTTCATGTCCAAGTTTGTACAATGTAGTTGTTGCGTGTATTGGTGGCGGCCTGTATTCCTATGAAGCAGGTCGCCTGTCCAGCACTGCCCCTATAATAAGTCCGGAGGTTTATTACCAGGACAATGACAACATCATTAGACTCATGGCTAATAACAAAGTTTACCTAACGCGCCGGATTTGCTGTGGATCTCGCAAGGAGTACTGTCTCCAGCCATCACTCGGCTAAGCTATATTTGATGTATACAATGGCCTTGTCAAGCTGTAGGCTTGGTGACCTCTGGTCACATCTATACATGAACCACGGGATATTAGGCGAAATCGAATCAATATTCGGCATTATTTTGGGCCGTCTCTGCTAGTCTACACTTGGCACCGAGTTTCGGCGGCTACTAGTCTGAACGAGTGCAAGCTCATGGGGTCTCCAGTGCCGGATTTGAGGGGTGCTGCCATGACAAATTATCAGATCGAGTCACATAGTCTATGGGGTATGTGTGCCACTATACTGTTTTCTTCACTGCTACTGGTGATACTACAGGGGCTCTCAGCATTCTACAAGTATTATGATCGACGGACATGCAAAAGGACCGTGACCGGATGTTTAACGGCGTGCCTATCAGAGGACAGAATGGGGTTCTTTCTTCAAGATTGTAGTATCTAGTGTGACAGAGAACCCGAGATTTCCGAGATCTTTTCCAGAGTTAAACACGAAAATCCTGTTCCGGCGAGGGAGGCATGAAGCAGAGTTACAGTTAGTGTCCAGAGCTTGTCGAGTGTTGCCAAAGTCAAAGTGCTCATGGCAGCAGAGTATTCAATATTCATGCAAAACGTCAGCAAGAAGCAAAGAATAGGGTGTTGAGCTGCTGATGGAGGGTTAGTTCGGGGTTGAGTTTGTTCTTGATAGAGACAATGTCCGATGTTGAATCCGGGCATGATGGTAACCACGGATTTACGCTCCGACTGGCCGCTTGACCTGGCATCTCAGGCGTGGCTTTGAAGTGTCCAGCGCATGCATACAGACAGACAGACAGACGTATCCGTACATATTGATGAATTAGATGAGGGTAGAATCACCAAGCTGTTTGGAATGGCTCGTTACAGTCGACCCATCCGGCCGGAGGGGGCAGAGGCGGCCATATCGCGCGCCGAGGCTGAGGACAGCGGGCGAGGGCCTGCCAGAGTGTTCCGATAGCCAACTCACGTGGGAACATGGTCGGTAAATCAGGCCGGCTCATTCTGAAGTGGATGAATCTTGGCGCCGGGAGAGCAATGAGCGGGCCTCTCTCTGAAGGGATTGAGGGAGTCCTGAGAGTCTCGTGGAGCGTGACGAGCAGTGGACACGGAGTTCGGTATCAGGACTATTATCCAGCCGGATCACGGTCACCTTCCCTGAAAGGTAACCAGGGTCCGAAACAGTTGGAGGGCTTGGAGGGGAAAACCCGGGGTATAAGTCGTGGAGCTGGAGGGGATTCAGAGAAACGGGCCGAGGATCCCAGACCCTTGGTAGAAGGAGTATTAACCAGAGTTCTGTGAGTGGTATGAAAGAAGTCTCCGATGGGTCGATTAATGATCACACGCGCGATGCGAGGCTCATTTTTGACAAGAGTGCGTGCGTTCTGTACTCGGTTCCTTGGGGAAGTTGGGTGTCCCATCCTCGGAGGTTGTCCATGTGAACGAATCGCTTGCCTTGCTTGATTTGATTTGGTTTGGTTTGATTTGCTTGTGCCTGCGTGTGTGCTTGTGTGCGTGCGTGCGGTGCGCGCTTTTGTTCTAGTTGGTAAAAGCAAGCAAGGTGATGTGTGATGTGGTTAATTACTAAGGCAAGACTAAGGTCAATGGGGAGGCGAGTGGTAACATCGGATGAATACCTGCATGATATAGCGCTTGACGGAAAATTAGTCAGGGAAAGCGGAATTACATTTGATTTTATCATTATTTTGTTGTTTTATTTTAGTTATTGTGTTGTGTTGTGAGAGCTCCAAGATTGACGGCAGCCGATCTGGCAGATAGATAGGTAGATAGATCTCTTACATGTAATCCACTCTATGTAGTACACGATCTCGCTTGTCAACCCAACATGTAGGGACGTACGCCTCAATTGTACAGTCAAAGCAGATCATTCAGTGAGTGTTGGTTCATCGATTGAGTCTCTTCCCCAGGAATTCCCTGTAACTTGTCAACTTAACCATAAAATTGCTAAGTCCGAAATAGGAAGCTTGAGATGTGGTTCCTGGATAAATGCAAATCGACCAGGTGGCCAGGGCATGGATAAACGTGATAGGGCAGCAATCGGCGGCTCGAACTACATGCACACTTGGATGCATGCATGCATGCATCTGGCCCCTTCATCTCGTGGCCTTTTACTGCCCTGTTGCCTGTCGCATTAAGCCACCGTCACTTCTCCATTCATCCATCCATTGACTTGCTAGACTTGGACTTGGACTTGGACTTGCATGGGGCCGCCGATGTTGAAGAAGCATGACGAGGGACCGACGTGTGATGGATGCGAGGCGATGCTACTGTTACTCTTCGGGAATAAGGGACCTACCGCAACGCCGAGGCCTCTTGGAGATCTTGCTTACAAGCTTGGACTCTGCTGCTGCTGCTGCTAGTACTCCTCCTCCTCCTCCGTTGCAGCCATCAGTCGACTGCCGTGAATGCTTCGGGCCGCCCAAGCCAATATGCCCGCCATTAAGGGCTGGGTTGGGTTGAATTGGCTTGCAATGGTGAGGGGATAGCGTTGGGCTCGGCTGGGCTGGACTCGACTCTGGAACTGCAGATACTCCTGAATCGTCACCTCACATCACCATGCCTTGCTTGCCCTGCCCCTGCCCTGCTCTGCCCTACCTCATTGCGATTGTTGGTATGACTGCCTTGAGGGTATTCGTGTATTCGTACGGATACAGATATTGCCCGTGCTGTCTTTCACCAGTCTCGCTGCAATGCAGAAGCGTCTAATTAACCTCGGGTACAATACACGAAATGACGCGCAGAAACTGATCTGTCGTTGAGGCGGCCCAGCAGATCACGTCCTGTCTCGTCCTACTCTGAGCAAATCTCCTCTGCGGGCATTTCCAAATGGGTCGCCATGCCCGAACACAATCGTCAACAAACAGGACCCTGAGTTTAACCTGCTTTTAATTTCACGTCCCATCATTACTTGGGCATAGTCAAATGTCATAGCCGCCCCCCTCTCATCTCTCCGGGCAAACCCAGTCGTCCGTCTGCTGCGTATCCGTAGTGTTGTGTCGTGTCGTGTTATGCTACGCTACCCCATACGCTCTGGATCGTCCCTCTTCATGCGTCCATTTCAAGGACTTGCATCATCCCACGAATGAGGACCCTGCTCTCCTGTTCCCCACGATCCATTCCCGTACGTCTAGCAGCGTTACTTCTCCGCATTATCTGCTAGGGGTGGCGCCGGCTCGACCGTAACATCGTCGCCGCTACTCTAAAGTCCTTGGCAGACCTGCTTCACTAACAGCACTACTTAATAAGTGTGGTGTCCAGCCTTACACAGATCAAAGTTTGGGGGCCCTTTCTCTTCGTGGCTTGCACAATAGGATTATCTTCCTGACTAGCGCTGTCAACTCCTTGTTAACATGTCTCCTTCAAGTACCAAGGTTGCCGCTGGTGGCTCCTTTCACACCTGTAAGTCAACCTCAACCTCAACCCAACATCATTGTCGTTTTCATGGCCTAACAGCATCATAGTCCAGGGCATCATTCCCAAAAAGCAGCCCGCTGCTTCCAGTAGTGCAAGACCCAGAGTCGCCGGCACACGGCGCATAACAACTCCTCATGCTTGTACTGAGTGCAAACGAAGAAAGATCCGCTGCGATGGCAAGCTGCCATGCGGCCAATGCATCACCAGCCGAGCTCCAAAGAGCTGCTCTTACGATAAACATCGCCAGCGAATGATTCCGTCCAGAAAGTAAGTGACATGTCAAAAACTGAATACCTCTTGGGCTAACCGACCTCCAGGGCTCTGGATAGCTTGGCACAATCTCTCGAGGAGTGTCGATCAGTGCTTCAGCGCCTTTACCCAAACCATGACGTTTCTGCCCTGCGGACCATGGACAAACAGGAACTTATCAACCTCCTGGCTCAATCACAATGTCCCCTTGGAGATCCTCTTCCATCACCACCTCTCGAGTCGTCATTTCCCAAGCCAGACACATCTCTGGTACCATCAGACTCCCTCCTGGAGCTTCAATCTTCTCTCGAGGCTGACCTCGACTCGCTCATCGGAGAGCTTGAATTTGAGATACCCGCCGAACAGCTTGAAACCAACGATGGATCCGGCTATCTCACACAACAAACCTGGTGGGACTATAGCTCACGGCAATGGAGCTCGGTGCCTGTGCCATCTATGATGGAGGGTCAGCCATATGGCCATGACTTGGTCACTACAATGCAACACTCGATGTATGAGGATGAGCGTGGAATCTACGGCTCACTTGAAATGAGATGACGAAAATGTAATCTTTCTCAATGTATTTTTACATGCGATTCCCGACTCTGAGTGGGTATAGGGGCATCATGCACCCCCAGGGACGCAGGTCGTCTCCTTGGCCGGATCACAGCTTACGACAATGAAACGAGGTCATGACCCTTTACTTGCTTTACGTTGCTTCGCTTTACTTTGGGTACCTACTATCTACATTATGACTATCTACCTAGTACCTACCTAGGTACTTTACTTTGCCTCTCTTAGGCAGTATATATATATACCTATACAAACACATACATATCTCTTGATGTTTGAGTACCTTACCCTAGTACGTAAGGTCCCTTGGCTTAGGTACCAACTGTCTCTGTGTCAGCTTCTCTCCAATCCATTGTCGAGGTGATTTGAAGTGCACCTACTAGTAGGTAAGGTAGGTACCTACCTATATAGTGCCTTTAGGTAAGCAAACTTGAAGTTCCACATCTGGAAGGCATTATCGCGGTGGTCCTCCTTCCCACGTCTGTTGGTATCGACCATGCCGGTCTTATCGTCAAGATGAACCGCAAACCATCCCCTTTCCATCAGAAAACAACCATTCTTGGGTACGATTCGTTTGCGTGAAGCGGGCGCAGAATCAAAGAGGAGCAGACATGGAGCACGCACTCACATGCAATAACCTCAAATGTCGGAGAGAGTTGAGCGAACGTGCACTTGTGACGACATGCAGGTAAGCATATGACATTCAGAAGTCAGCGATGCTCTGACATCAAAATTAATAGCCATATCTTCTGCATGGAATGCGCCCAGCGACTCGGTGTCAACGGACAGGAAGCTGATCGTCGCAACACATGCCCTGCCTGCCACTCGCAACTAACCAACCCGGACGACGCCGTGATTACGAACCTGAATCCAAGTGAAGACTACAAGACCAGTGTTTTAAGCGGACTGAGCCCCAACGTTATCATGGAGTGTGCCGGCCGGGCTCTCAGCTTCTGGGCTTACCAGACCACCCAAGACATCTATTACCAGCAGTATTTATACAAAACCCTGACCGACAAGTACTCAAGTCTCAGCGTCCGCCTCGAGAAGACCGTGAACGATGCTAATTCGGAGATCGAAGGTCTTCACCACAAGTTGTCAAGTTAGTGCTCTACTTCTCCCAAATTCGCACATATTCAGCTGACACAGAGTAGGTCTAGCAGCAGAACAGGATGCTCTGCGGCGCAAGAATGACGAAATCTTCCGGGCTTACAAAGACAAAAGTCGTAAGGTCCTGCAGTTACAAGAACTCTACGACAAAGTCAAGAGAAAGGCTGAGCTTGGTCAGATTCAGAGGGCAGCATCGGATGCTGTTGACTCAACCTTACAAACAACCCAGATGGACTCAGGCTATGAAGTTAACTTACCTACACAAAGCCATGCTGAAAGTATCCCTCCGCCAGCCTTTAGCCAGAGTCATCGCATTGATATCTCAGGAATGAACACCGGCCGCTCACGAAACTATACAAATATGACAAGAGAAGGAAACCATTGGCCGCGACTGGTAGGGTCATCCCATCGTGAGCATTTTTATTTCACCAACATACGGTACTTGCTGACGTATGACAGGCGATACATCAGAAGCCCCTGTTGGTGGCCTCCGCCGATCTGGCATCAACACAACATCCGTACATCAAACGACGGCATTGCCAACTCTCGCGAGAACCCCAATCCCTAGTTTTGGCGGTACTAGGCAGGCTACAAACACGTTTGCTCCGGGCTTCAGTCATCATCGGGGTAGTCTGGCAGCTGTTGGACTAACATCCGGCATCAAAGTCAGCCAAGCAAATAACCCACCAGCGTTGGATATGCCCTCAAGGCATCTATGAAATGAACAGGACAGTAAGAAAGTGACTGCCTTCAGTGCATCAAGCTTATTGCGCTATCTTCTGTCGCTTTGTTCTCAAGGCCGGCATTGGCGGTAGTATTTGATGCTTCAGAACAAAGGAGGGGAGATTCAATAGTGGTTTTGCTTTTCATGTACTCAATAGTGTTCTGGTCTGGCGCTTTGTTCACACTGATAGATAATCTATTCAATCAATGACTTTGATGGGAACACAGTGACCGTTGAGAAATCATATATGCATTTTCTTGTGTGTGGTGACTGAATCGTAGACATTAAAAGCAGCAGCTTCCACAGCATTCTAGACTCGATCTCCTCTTCTCCATAGGGAGCAGCACTTATTTCGAACATCATATAATTTTACAACAGGTGGTCAAACATGCAAGACAGCTTCATCGCTAAAATTAAATGGCATACCCAATCGGCACTGGGTTTGCCGTCATCTGAGCCATCAGGTTCGGGAGATGGCGGCAAACCTGTGCAAATATTCGCGCGCATCAGGGAAAAAACCAGGGAATGGCACAAGCTGAGAAGGACTGGGGGTAGAACTCAGAATCTACGGGCACAATATCTCGCTGAACAAGCCAAAATCCAAGGTACGGTGTCGCCTCCAAACACCATATCACGTCCCGCCATGGGACTGCAACGGCTTCCCCCTTTACCAGTGGAGTTACCAGGTGACAACACACATACACATTCCTGGGCGAGACTTGAGCGAAGTCAGTCAGCGCAGCAGCATGAAACCCCTGGCTCTCGTCCAGTTCCTGTCACTGATGACTCTCATCCACCCGGAGAGAGCGGCAAGTTCATTGTTGCTACTGATCCTGTACTCGATAATGCGAAGGGCTCTGGTCACCAACACAAAGACAAGCCTCATGAACAGAGAAACGGAACTGTTGAATATGAGCGGGATCTCAAGATACTATCGGATGACCCTTGTATTCCTCAACCTCGGATAGGTCCAAGTCATGTCGTCCAAGATGGTATTGAAGTCCTTCGTCTCGAGACACACATACAGACGGTCCAGAGAAATTGCGAACAGCTAACGGAAATCAGAACAGAGCTAGAGCGCCAAATACTTGGAGCGAAAGAGTTTGCCTTCAAGCTGTACTGCCAGACACATGAATGGGAGTATTGGAGTCCAATCCTACAAGGACCTGTTCCCCTGCTGCAGATATTGAAGGGACTTCAAACGACCATGCTGTGGCTGCAAGCCCGGGTTCAGTGGTATGAGAGAAAGTACCCTGGACTTCGTGAGCAGTACAACACGGATATGGGATTGCAGAACAAGACTTCTGAGGTGGTAAGGCTGGAGGATAGCGACATTTAACTAGCTGGGCTACGCTGAAATGGATCGTTCGTAACATCGACGGACATTAGGTTAGGATCCCTTGGTTTGTTCATTATCCCGGATCATTCATATCTTGGCTTCTATTTATTTATTTATTTTATTTTTTTATTCCGTTTCACGTCTCTAACATGTGCCATGGGCAAGAGAGTATGTAGATTGCAAGGACGGAATGCGAATAAAGATGATCCATTTGAATAAGTGAATATTTCTTCTCTGACATAAACTGTGGATCGAACGAGACTGTAAGTGAGTGAGTGTGATCGATCAATTTGCGACAATGTTCGTATCGGACCTCTCCTCATGCGGATACGTAACTGTCTGTCTAGGGTATATCTATTCTTAGACTCTCACGTGATGGAAAAGCTTCAAGATCGCATGGCCGCGTAAGGTACCTAAGGTGAGGTATGCACTGCTGACGCCATTCCGCATACTGTATGTATGTGGACAGAATCCATTCCAGCAAGCGAGCCAACAATATTGAAGCAATGCCCCCTGTGGTTCTGTTTTCGTCCCGTCCCTTTTCCCCCCTTATCATCTTATCAACGGCAGCCTTCCTTATCTTGAATCACCAGCTGTCCTACTGCACTGCGCCGTACGCAATAACTTGGTCCAATCAATTCGACACCAAATCCACTTCCCGTCTCGTGTCTTCGTCGAATCCTTGTCAAACTTCATCCTCGCCAACCCTCTTTTGGCCTTGATCACTTCTTCGTCCTGGTCCTTGTTGGAATCTTGCTCTACGACTCTTGTTTGCAACTTTATATCTCCAACTTCCACTCGCTTACGCATCCGGTTGATGCTCGACACTCGCTTCACCCCCAAAGTTACACCTATTCAACGATATCTTTTCGGGAGCCGGCCTCTAGTTTAATCCCGTTACATCTTCTCGACGCTCTCGCTATCGTCAAAGTCCAAACATCATCAACTCGCTCAATTGAGGATCCGCCCCGTATCGCAACATCACGAACCATCGCATAACGGTTGGAACAGCTCGTCCAACGCCGATTGCGGTATAATTATCAAGAAGAACATTCGCGACGACCAAATACTAAGTTACGCCAACTCATTTCTAATTTGCTCCATCCTTATCGTCGCTGTTGCACCTGCCAGAACTAAACAACCCCAATCTTCTACCCTAATGGGTAAATCATGTCGGTATTCGCCTTCTCGCTGGCAAACTTTGACTGACAGTTGTGTCCCATACAGCACAATATGGCGTCATTCTTGACGCTGGTTCCTCAGGAACTCGAGTATACATCTACAAGTGGAAGAATCACGCCAAAGCTACCAAAGATGCGTCGGCTGCCGAGCTCAGGTCTCTCCCCAAGATCAAGCTCAAGGAAAACAAGAAGATACATCCTGGAGTGTCGAGTTTTGCAGAGAAGCCTGCGCAAATTGGTCCCGATCATCTACAGCAGCTGATCGATATCGCTCTCGACGAAGTCCCCGACAGCAAGATTTCCGAAACCCCCGTTTACCTAATGGCAACGGCCGGCATGCGATTGCTACCAAAGCCTCAGCAGTCGGCACTCCTCAAATCAATGTGCACGTACTTGCAGTCGAATACGAAATTCATTCTTCCGGATTGCGATGCCCATATTCAGGTTATCTCTGGCGAAACCGAGGGTCTGTACGGCTGGATAGCGGCGAATTATTTGCTGGGCGGCTTCGATCACCCTGAGGAGCACGACCATGGCAAGAATCATCACACCTACGGCTTCCTCGATATGGGTGGCGCATCTGCTCAGATTGCCTTTGCTCCAAATGCAACTGAATCCGCAAAGCATGCGGATGATCTGAAGATGGTGCGCATGCGAACACTCGACGGATCACCATCGGAATACAAAGTCTTCACCGCGACATGGCTCGGATTCGGTGCCAATCAAGCCCGCAGCCGCTATGTCGAACGTCTACAAGAACATTACAATACTGACTCTACCCACGAGCTGCCTGACCCCTGCATGCCTAATGGCTTGCGAACTACTCTAGACGGTGAACTTGTTGAATCAAAGTCGGATAAGACAGTTTTGGTTGGCACAGGAAAGTTCGACGAATGTTTGACGGTAACCTATCCTCTGCTGGGCAAAGACAAGCCATGCAAAGACCAGCCCTGCCTTGTCAACGGCCAGCATGTACCCGGTATCGACTTCGATATTAATCACTTTGTTGGTGTTTCGGAATATTGGCATACAACTCATGGCGTCTTTGGTGGAAAACACAAAGCTTACGATCTGGCGACATACCAAAACAATGTCATGGAATTCTGCAGTCGCGATTGGTCAGACATTGAGGGAGAGCTTGATAAACGCAAGAAATCTCCAGAAAAGAAGGCAGCCGAGGCCCGCTTGGCTTGTTTTAAGGCCTCATGGCTGATTAATATGCTCTACGACGGAATTGGCATCCCTCGTGTCGGTCTCGAAGGTGGTGCAGCCAACGACACTGTTAAGGACGATGGTGAGAAGTCATTAAACGACCCTTTCAGGCCGGTGGACACAATCGATGGCATTGAATTAAGCTGGACTTTGGGGAAAATGGTCCTATACGCTGCCGGACAAGTTCCTCCGTCCGGTTCTGAGCTGCCTGTCGGCTTTGGAAGCAATGTGGACAAGGGGATAGCGAAGGGTTTTGAGCACGCCGGCTCTTCACCTATCGCACCCCACACAGGGGACGACGACGATGATGATCACCTGGAAGATCTTCTGAAAAAGCCTGGAAAGTCAACTGGTGGACTGGTCGCATTTGTTCTGATAATTCTGATGGTCGCGTACTTGCTCCGCAAGCCTGAGCGAAGAAGAAAGATATTCAGCATGATTAGCCGGCGAAAGCGATCGGGGAAACCTGGCCGCGGCTCCTCTCTTGTCCACAAACTCTTCGGACGAAGCTCGGGGCCATCTTATGAGAGAGTAATGGAGGAGGGTGACTTCTCTGATTTTGAGTTGGGCGATGTCGATTCGGATGAACATGATCATTCGGACAGCAGTAGTAATGGTTCGCGAAAGGGACGAGCATCGGGTCTAGCAACACCTAGCATCTCTGCAGGCCGCGCGGATGAACTCACTCGCCCTCCGTCAGCAATGGATCGTGCCGGACTTGTAGTGCGGACTGAAAGTCGAGAACGGCTATCGCCCTCACTGTTGAGTGCTGGCCGAAAGAGCCGCAACGGCAGCCCAACTCGTGCGAAGAGTCCATTCATGTCGCCTGTACGGGAAGATTGAGCGCTTCGATATGATCCATGGGGACACATTACTGCGAAATGTATATTTATCTGGTATTTTTTCGGGGGGCAACATCACGGCGCCAGGGAGTTTGTTGGAACTGGAGGAGCATTAAAGATATGGCGTTCAAAAGAACGCATAAGTTATACCATAAAACAGAGTCGTGGCAATTGTTGATCTGTTGGTTGAGTTTGGCGACGAAATTGGGGTCTCTCTTGGATATCACACTACGTTATTTGCTTGGAGCTTCTGGGAGTGTTTCACAACGATGTTGTTTGTCGGTAGGGGCGTACGCTCAGTTGTGCGAATTGGTATTCAATTAATCGATTTTGTCAGTCGTTCAAAGCAGGTGCTTTTGTCTGTTGGTTTATTGCTATGACACCCCCCCCCCCCCCTTGATACTATACCAGCCAGACTCGCCTTTTCCTCGTTGAATATATTCCCTGCCCGAGTGTTATACACCTTGAAGCTCGGATGCTTGTAAGCCAACACTAATCTGACTGCTTCTCCAGGAAACTAGGATCTGCCCGAACTCTTGATTCAAACTTGCGCCACCAGTTTTCAAAGGCTTTGAGCGGCACAACCTCAACACCGCCAGGTCCTGCTGTGCCGCTAAAGCTTGATAGAAAGTTGAATGCGTTCTGGATGATGCGTTGTGCGAGTATAGCCGTACTGGGCTGGCCGCCTGATGAGTTGCCAGACTTGGTGGCAGCGAGCTCTTGTAAGCGCTGGCCAACAGACGCTTCTGGCTCAACTGATACACCAATCACTAAATCGCTGGCCTCTCCTCCCCCGCTGACCTTGAACATGGCGCTCTCCTTTCCAGGGCCTATACCTCCAAGAAAGCGGAAGTTGGGTGTGCCACCTGACTGAGCTGCTGCTGCGACATCGGCGGCAGTTGCTAGGTAGATTGCTGCTGCAGTGTTCGGCGGGAGACTTATGCCTGGTAACATAAAAACAACAATATGTGAGAAGTGTTTTGTGGTGGGGAGAGCGTAGAGTAGTGAGGTTGGCGAGGGGATTGAAGAAGGTTCTGTAATGAGTGGTTGGCCCGCAGGGACGATGCCAAAGAGTGGGCTTGACATGATGATACTAAGATATAGTCAATCGTAAAGATCGATCAATCATACAAATAAATTAAAAAGGATTATTGATTCTAACCAGGGATGGAAGGGGAAGGCTGTGGTGAGTTCTTTGTATAATAAGGGTCCTTTGTCGTTATTTCGCTGGCTGGTACGGACTACGGAGTAGTCTAGTGTGAAACGATTGGTGGGTGTTTCGAGGGTAATCTAGAAACAAGTGGAATTTTAATTGAGAACGGAGTACGGACCTGATCAGCAGTGACCTCATATGGTACCTAAGGTACCTAGCCAAACTCCTGGGGTTGCACAGGGGTCTTTAGGGTAGGGACAGGACATTGCATGCCAAGTAGACCCTTGATGTTTCAATATACCATAAGTAAAGTAGGTAGGGTGACAGAAACATTGAGGATTCGGCTATACTATACGAGACTGAAGATATAGGGGAACGTGTCCCTCAGCCTTCTGGAGTATTTGGAGATATATCTAGAGCCAAAGTTAGGGGTACTTGGTCTCATCGAGCGGCGTGGGGCGGGCTACCCAACATCCAGTGTCACAAGTACCTATCTCGTCGTTGATCCAGTAAAAGCAGAGCCACCTTGGTACTACCTTATCTACCTACCTTACCTTACTTCCTGATGTAGGTTCACCGAGAAGCCCATACAGACAACAGCCGGCGCTCCATATCATATCCATCTAATCACTCTTCGAAGAGCATAGTCTACAGTACATTTCGAGGGCAGGTGCTTGCTCTGCCAATCTCGCGTATAAACCAGGCAACATTGGGAAAAGCCCGCAACTGTATCAGCCTTCTACTGCCAAACAGTCGGTACCCTGGTTACTCAACATTGACTCGGTCGTCTACTTATCTATTTGAATATATACGATATCAGATCAGATACGAACCAAGGAAATCCCACCAACACAACAATTCAAGCATCCGTCCTTCACTGCATCAAAATGGCCAAAACAAGCATCGATCTCATCGATGAAGTCGACATGTATGACTCAAAATCCCTACCATTCTCATACCTACAAGTGTAACTCATCTCTCAAGGTTCCCGTATGCCGAGACTGATCCCGATGCTTTCACCAAAATGAATGCCGGGCTCTATACTCTGGTATGGAGAGATAGCCAAGGCACATACCCTATTGGGTACGTCCTAGACCGTGTGGCCAGAGAGCTGTACCAGGTTCCTGAAGAGGTCAGGGGAGAGATGGAATGCGATGATGAGAAGAAAACTATTGTGCTCTTTCAGGAACCTACGGAGGAACAACGTACTCGTCGCGCGGCGAGCCTGGCCGACTATTGGCGGAAGAATGGGACATTCCCTTTTCTCCGTCGCTGGCGCGACGAACTCTGGCCTGTATACGGACGTAGTGGCGAGCTATTGTTCAGCATGGAACGAGCTGCGATAGGCTTGCTTGGTATGGTGCGTTACGGCGTTCATATGATCGCGTATGTCAAGGACGAGGCCGCACCTCACGGCATTCGCCTCTGGGTCCCGACGCGTGCTCGGAACAAGGCAACCTTTCCCGGCATGCTTGATAATACCGTGGCAGGTGGTTTGATGACAGGAGAGGACCCCTTCGAATGCGTCATTCGCGAGGCTGACGAGGAAGCCAGTCTTCCTGGTGATATCGTTCGCAAGGGTGCCAAGTTCGTCGGCAATGTCACATACATTTACATCACGGACGAGGGACAGGTTGGCGAAGGCGGCTTCATTTATCCTGAGTGCCAGTGGTTATACGATCTCGAGCTTCCCAACGATGTGATCCCTCAACCCAAAGATGGTGAGGCGGAGAAATTTGACCTCTGCGATGTTGATCAAGTCAAGGCGGATCTCGCCGAGGGTCGATTCAAGTCCAATTGTGCCCTCGTCACACTCGACTTTTTCATTCGTCACGGAATTCTCACTGACGGAAACGAGCCCGAGATTGAGCAGATCAAGCGGAGAGTGCGCCGCGACATTCCTTTCCCAGGTCCGCATCAAAGCAATTGGCGCTCATTGTGATTCTGATAGACCAGGCTCACAGAGGCGAGATAGAGTCTTCGACTTTGAGAATCATTGGGGGCAACACGGCGGTTTTCGCATGGGTATCATTAATGTGGCCTGGAGCTAGTGGTAACACAAAAGCCCATAGTGGTGGCGAAGAGCTATAGTCTAGATAAATGGACAAGTCTAGGCGCTTCTGATTATTTCTTGACGAGTAGGTAGACGTTGTCGACACGGAGGGGGGTCAGTTTCTTGATAGGACCTTGAAGCGACATAAGAAGACCGCCGAAAGAGCAGTAGGCATTGCTGTAGGTTAGATTCAGTCAGCAAACGTGGGTGTTCCAGACTCGGTGACAAGGGGGGCTTCATGTAAGAGACGCACATGGTATTTCCATCGAATGTCTCCTCGAACTTGTAGATCTTTCCATGGCACACGTAGTCGTAAAGGTCGGCGGCTGTCGCTGGCGCATCACCACCTTTGCCCACGTCTCGCCAGCCCTTCTCGTCCTCCTTGCTTCCATCCAGAGAGAGAGTAGTAGACAGAACTACGTGCAGAGTATCGGAAACAGCACAGGGGAAGAGCTCGATGTTGATATCTAGAGTCATAACAGTCTGAGAGTCGCTTGAAGTGCACGAAATGCGGGCGACACGGTCATACTTGGACTGATCATACTCAGTCACAGTAAAAGATTCTTCGAACAGAGTAGCGTCGCCGCTCGCCATGTTGGGCAGTCGAGAATATGGCGGAAGAACGGATGGGATATCTTGAGGGAGGAAGAGTGAGTGCTTTGTATCGTTATGATTTTCGCGTTGTCGTTGGTTTGCATCAAAGAAGAGAAAATGTTTGGATGCGGCTCGGAAAAAGTTGGTGGATACGGTAACTAACGTTAGGTGGGGCACACCTCACACAATAAGGTACTGATATCACACTCCAACTCTCTCTATCACCCACCGCCTACTACTAGGTACCAAGGTACAGTAGGAACTTACATTCAACTTCTTGGAGGATTATCCATCTATTAAAAAGAGGAGAAAGAAAACTACTCACACACGAAAGACAAAGACGATGTCTTTTCGCAAGCGCAATGTCGTCATTGGAGCTGCCGGGTCTTCATCTCCCATCATTCGACAAGAGAAGTCTCTTGCACCCGGAACAAGACCATCTGCGTTAGATGGACGCCTGACTACCTCTACAGGCACGCAGTCTTTGGATCAGCTCTTGTCAGGTCATGCCGGGATGCCAATGGGAACTTCCTTGCTCGTTGAAGAGACAGGGACTACGGACTTTGGAGGAGTACTGTTAAGATACTATGCCGCCGAAGGACTTGCCCAAGGACATCAAGTTCACCTCTTGGGGTTTGGTGATGCTTGGAGAAGAGAGCTTCCTGGTCTCGGCAGTCCTGATGGCTCTAAGAAGAGCAGCAAGCCAACTTCATCATCAGATGAAAAGATGAAGATTGCTTGGCGCTACGAGACACTCGGACAGCGCAACGTTCCAGTCAGAGGTATGCTCTGTGCGCTTCCTATAAGGACGCAATGCTAACCTGCGACTTATCGCAGATGTCCAAGCACCAACAACTCCAGGACAAACACCGAGCACGTTCTGTCATGGCTTCGACCTGACCAAGCGTCTTGAAAACAGTGCCATTAAGGGTCAGCTGCACACAACCACAGTGGAAGGTCCCATGGCATCTCCAACAAACACGCCGTTCTGCAAGTTCATTGCCGATACGACATCCAAAATCAAGAACTCGCCACCTTCTACAGTTCATCGGATCGTGGTACCCAGCCTCCTCTCGCCTACACTGTATAATTCTGCTGCCAGTCAACCCAAAGAGGTCCTCAAGTTCCTCCATGCTTTGAGAGCACTCCTTCGACAGTACTCCACCCAGCTTACGGCATTTGTGACTATCCCGGTCACTTTGTTCCCTCGATCTACCGGACTAACGAGGTGGATGGAGTTACTATTCGATGGAGTTCTCGAGTTGATTCCTCTGCAACACCAAGCTCCGGTCGTGCGTGAGCCGGGAAACGAAGATAAGGGCCAAGGACTACTACGTGCCCATAGCTTACCTGTATTCCACGAAAAGGGCGGCGGTCTGGAAGGTACCTGGAACAGGGAAAACCTATCTTTCAAGCTGAGCAGTTCCAGTGGGATGGTAATTACACCCTTTAGTCTACCACCGATTGGAGACGAGGAAGAGCCAAATAAAGCCTCCAAACCTAATGATCACAAGAAGGAGACTTTGGATTTTTGAAGAGAAGGTAATCAAATGACTGACCTGCTATTATGACCCTGCCTTAGAGTCTCAAGATCAGGAATTTTATCTTATCTTATCTTTCCCTCCCCACCCCACTCGCCTAAAAATTTTATCACCTAAAAGCAGCTCCAAGCTCTCAACCTCTCTTCTCTTCTTTCTTCTGATCAACATCAAAAATCTCAAAAGGTATGTCAAAATCAAATTTTTTTAATGTCGCAATTCATCCACGCTACTCGGACACAATGATTATACACTTATTAATCTGTCAATCCCCTGATTTTCTGTGACGACACACAATAAAATTACGAAGACGACTTATGACGTTGTCCTTTTCACACTTGTTTATGCTCGCCATACTCCCAACGACGCGCCCGCTAACTGGCAACGCATCCACAGATATTATGGCCTCTTTCGACTCGGCCCCTGTTCGCATATCCAAGATCGCTGGGCGATATCTCATCTTCGATTCTGAAGCCGCTGCGTTCTTGCGTCGGAATGAGAATATCAACGGTACACTAGCCGGAACCGCGCCTCAGCAACCGACTCAGAACATCTTTCTCTGTCTCCCAATTGAACTCCGGCCTGAGGAGGCTGAAGCGTTATTGCATAAGAATGTGGCTTATCTTGTAGACGACGTAGCTGCCCACCACCATGTTCTCCAGAATCCCAACACCGAGGCGAGGAGGCTATACCTCGACTCGCTTAGGACGAGAAAGCAGACAGCACAACAGGTTCTTGCTGGAAAGAATGCCCAGAAGGTTGTTGAGGGAGCATTGAAGCGTGGGAAATCCCGCCGTGTGCCTCCTAGCAATACCGACGACGACGCCATCACCACTAGTGAAACTAAACCCGCCGTACATCAGCAGCAATCTGCCATCAAATCCCTGGGCGTTACCCCAACGTCCAGTGGGTCGCTGATTTCTCCAGAAGCTGAACGGACATACCAGGCCACTAACCCTACGCAAGGCCCTTTGTGCGGCTTTCTACTTACTTCTGGCCACTACACAACTCCCGGCCTTCGCTTTGGTGCCAAGTATAGTGTCTACCCAGGCGATCCCTTGAGGCTCCATGCCCATTTCATGGCAAACCAGTATGACTGGGAAGAAGACATTTCCGTATTGGACATCGTAGCAGGAGGCCGCCTCGCCACAGCTGTGAAGAAGGCGTATTTAATAGGGGCAGAACAGCCACTAGCGAATGGATCACGAGATGACCAACAGATGAGAACCTTTAGTATCGAATGGGCTGCAATGTAAAAGCTTTGAAAATAATAGATGCTATGCCGAACATAATCTGACAAGATGATTTGAGTCAAAAGATGAATGTCCTTAACCATTGTGAATTCATGCCCATCACCTTCCGAAAATGAAACAACGCAAATGAATAGAACAAAAGCTGCAGGTGCTTAATCACAGCAAAATAATAAGAAAGAAAACATTGCTGATTCCCTTAATCGTGAGTTTCCAGGAGCTCAGGGAACGAAAACGCGGCTGAAGCTAATAACCTCCCGGCGGCAACAGACGCATTTGTCAAAGTTGTTCATAGCAAGAGAGACACGGCAGTCGTCGCATAGACTCAGGCATCGACAGGGCCAGACAATAATGGTCCTGGGTGAACTTTGACATACCACACATTGTGGACCATCACTTCCAAAACCTGATCCCCCGTTTTCCCATGATGTCTCGGAACATGCCGCTGATTGAAACGCTTGCCGCCGTGATAGCAAAAGCTGTTCCAAAAGACGCTCCTCTTCGTCGGGATCTAGTTTGGTGCTGCGCCCCGGTTGCACGATGTTAGCTTTGGGCTGTAGTAAGCCAGATCCTGGTGAGGCTAAAACTCGAGTGCGTTGCAATTGCTCCATTCGCCGGTATTTGGCGCGTGTCATGATCCCGTCGCTTTGGAGGTGGGCAGACAAGGTCACGGCCTCCTCACGCTCTTCAGGGCTTGTGGGATGCAGAAGACGTGCTAGATCGGATATTTGCATAGGGGTGTCATGGAAAGGCGTGCTCTCACGACTGATTTGAGGGGATCGTTGAGTAGGTGTTCGTTGGCCGTCGTCGTTCTCGTCTTCTGACTCCCATGCTTGGTAATCGTCCACTCCATCGCCGGTGGTCGACATAGAGACAACGCTTGTAGTGTCGAAGTCGTCATCTGAGTGAGGTTCAAAGTCGCCGCTGGAATCTGCAGATCCCCACCAGCCATTTTTCACCCAATATTTGTATAGGTCCCTATCTAGGCTCTCCTCGTCTTGGTCTATGCACACACGCCTGAACTCGGCCTCGATGTCTGCCGTCTCCTCTTTCGGTATGCGTCCATCATTATATGAAGATGGTCCTCTTGGTCGTGGCTGTCTACGACTAGAGCTTTTGCTCTGGCCGTCCATACTTTTTGGGTGCTGGGCAAGCCAAAGGAGCCATGCCGGCTGATATCGGATCCGTAGAGTTGCAAGACACCACAACAAAGACTTGGCGCTAATTCTTGCAATAAGTTTGTTGATGCTGAGTAGAAACTCCAGTGCCATAAGCCAGCGAGAACTCCTTTCAGACGCGCCAATGCCTGCATGAAGGTTGCGCTCACTCCATCCTTTCGGTATCTTCTGAGCAGCACGTTCGCGCGCGTAACCGTTAGATGCAATTGATGGGCCCCCTTTCACGGGAATTAGGCCAATTGCGCCGATTTGGTCGTATCGCGAGTCGGGCAGGCCGCCGCCACCACCAATTAGTTTTCTTTGCAATTCCTCGGCCTCCTTAAACCGCTGCTCCTCCAGCCAGGTGCGTCGTTTTAAACTGATGCCTTTGTCCTCATTTAGGTAGACGGCTTCACTAGCCATAGTGATAGCACCGAATCCAGTTCGCAGTAGAGCCGTGTAGAAGTCCATTTCTCGAGTGATGCGAATGGAAGAGAGCGATACGTTCGCCTGCATGTTTTCATGGGCATGGATTAGACGCTGTCGAATGGTCATTGAAGCCATGTCTGATGTCGAAGGGGGAGAGAATGCCGAGAGGAGCAAAGCAAGCCCGTAGATGAACAAGCATATGGCGATACCTAGTAGAACAAGGACATGTGGTACAAACCCTATGATGCAAACAGTTGGAAATCTGAGTAGACTCTGAGAGGATGGATTGTCGAGGTCAAAGGAGATGGCTGCCCATACAATGCTAGCCATAAAACAGAGACCCCAGAATCCCGTACTGATTAGTCGGTACTTGGCTTGCAGATTGAAGATGCCGAGAGTGTGGCTCGTGATATGCGTCATCGAAGATAGCAAGGCAACGAGGAGAACTTCGGGAGAGGTGTTGACCCTTCTCATAACCATTGACCTAGTCAGAGCTATAGCATTTCCAAGCCCCGAGGCTGGGACATCAGCAGAAGTTGTTTTAGTGAAAAGGTTCCAACCAAGCTGGTTACTGATAGCAGCATCGGCCTCTGCAAACGCAAGAGATTGTTCGAATAGTGTCATACCTGTCTCCGGTGCGACGGGACGGCCCTGCACGGCACAGGAAACGGTCTCAAGGAACTGGCTAAGACAAAAAGTTCCGAACAAAGGCCATAGAATGGACAAGGAGCCGGTCAGGTTACGAGCAGAGCCAGATTCATCGGACGGTATCATCCGAACGGCAATACAGGACTGTTCATCGGAGGCTGAGAAGAGTAAAATTGAACTCAGAGAGTTGAGAAAGGCGTTTTGGTGCGAGAACATCAAGTCTGAGCTTTTGCTTGCATTACCCCATCGTAGCTCGGAAAAGTCGGATGAGGTCTGGCACTGAATAGATTGAAGTAAGTGGCGCGCCTGTACTGCCAATAGGACGATGGGAACAAATCGTAATAAGAGTCTTGTTGGCCATCGCAAGCGTAGGCGTCGTCGAGTGGCAGCGAATATGTGTGTCCTGTTGAGTATGACTGCCATAGCTATGCAACACAAAGCCCACTTGCTGGTAGCATATCCAAAGACACTGCCCAAGCTACGGACACTGTCAACGGGTACCCGTCCTATGGGAGCAGTGGCCGCTGTCTCAGACCCCCCCGTCCCTAACGGGGGCTCCATTATGTTCTGAATAGTCGGGTCGGCCTCAGCAAGTATGGTGTTCGCGCCAACTACTGCTGGTATGTAATTCGAATTGCCGGTCGTCGTCTCGAGATGTTCGGGCACAGAAATGTAGGATCCAAGTTTCTTAACGAATCGTGGACCGGCCCAGACAAGGTCCTCTAGTATGGGCGCATAGCGTGTCACATTGACAGTCCAGACAGCAGGATTGTACCAAGAGCCAGATGCATTGGCAGAACCGAGCCCTGTGTTGGATGTGAAGCTGGTGAGGGGTGATGGCGCATAGGGGACGAACTCGTCGGCCATGGCCTAAGGAGAACTATCGGGCACGAAGTTGTTGGAAGAGGACGGAAGGTAAGTTGAGAAAAATGAAGGTTACGAAATAAACGTGACGGTCGCAGGAGCGTTATTTTGATAACGAGCCACTGGGTTTCGCCGAGGACATTGTGAAGTGTCCTTGTTTGAAGCGCGGTTTGTTGGTCTAGGGAAGCGATGATGAGGCAAGGCACTGAGCAACCTCAGTGTTGACATCGAGGTGGAGGTGGTAACATGCGGAAACTATGGACTATCGATGTACCTGCCAGGTCGAGACAAAGCCCAGGCTGAGTTGGACTCACGGATACTAGCACATCCACTGGGGCCCACTATAGCGGCCAAACAGTGTAAGAGTGCCTGTCTAAGTACCTTAGTAAGTAGGCAGCCTGTACAGTCGTGCACAGTGTAGGTTGTTAAAAGGACATGATGTACTCCGTACCCACCTCAGGTCCCTTGCAATCCACCCACGGGAAGTGGTCCCGATTTCGGCGCCAGACCGGTGGTTAAGAACCTGGGCAATGGGGCTCTCGGGAGTTTCAAGCATGGCGTTCCTTAGGGTAACTACGCTCAAGTCTAGGACACAATATTAAAGCTGGCATACTCATTATCTTGTACTTTCATGTCCGCCCGCTGGATTAGAAAGTTTTCTCAACACCGCCTGGCATTACCCTGAAGAAGCTGAACATCCTGCTGTATCTAGCGTTTCTATCAGGCAAAAGTCGCTAAGTTAGGTATTCGGCGGGACAGGAGCCTCAGGGGTATCTTCTTATGAGGTACCTATGCTTGACTCCTCTTGTCTGAACTCCCCCAACAGTTTGTCTACCTCCTTCCCATTTGGCTTCATTCTCGATCGTGTTTTATGATACTTCAAAGATGATCAATTGTATTCTTCGCCCGAAAGCTACGCCCTACGAGACGATTCCGAGCCAGGGCTTATCCAGAGTGGCCAAGAACGCCCATGACACGCCCGCATAAGGCGAAGGAATTCAGTGGCATTGCCTTCATCGAAACACAACGAAGTCAAGAAGCTGGCCTTTGTAGTCAACAGAGCCTATGCTGATGTGATTGATTGAACGCCTAGAAACACACATGAAGTTGTCCAATCAACCCACGATGACTGATTCTCTGAGTGATGCAGCTACTGCAAGATTGGCTCCTTTGCTTGCATGTACGGCACGGGCGATAAGGTCGCGATGCAGACTGGCGTCTGATGAAGGCAAGCTTCCCTTCAGCCAGAGATTTGTGATTTCGTCTCGGGAGGGAAGATAGGCCACACAGCAAGCTGCGAGTATTTGCGAGTGTTCAGAAGGAACTGGATCGAGCACCATGATGGGTCCATCATTGTCTACCCCAGACACCAAAGCCGCTACACCTCCAGAGACAGTATCGACACAGTCAATACCAGCATCCGCAAGAGCGGCGGCGGCAACAGTGATGCAGCCGCTAAGCACGTTCATCATGTCCCATTCCTCGCTTCCCTGCTCCACAGCTACCTGGCGGGCTTGATCTCCTTCAATAATGGTAACAACCACATCCACTCCACTCTTGGGCCAACGGTCTGCAATGAGTGCACCCCTGAGAGCTGCTTCGAGATGGGTGCTCAAGTCACGCTCGGTAGAATCGCGTAAATAACCCCTTCTTTGACGTGTTGCAAAAGGTGCGTATTTGACATGTGTAGAGAGGACCATGTGAGGGGAGAAGGGCGCTGATCGAGGTAGAGATCTAGGCCCATGAACGGTGCATGAAAGTTTCATGCCTTTACTACTAGAATCTTGCTGTGATTCAATCTCTAGGTACGCTGATCCGGAGGCGGATGGCGTTACCCCAGTCTGCAAGTCTAGTCAAAATATCAGCCAACTCTTCACAATATATGACTACAAGTTGCTGAGAGAAGGGTGTTGGGGAACTCACATTGTGACCTAATACCATTTGGAGCGCGAGTCCGAGTGGAAGCAGCAAAGTCATCTGCTTCATAAACAGGTGCCACTGTGATACCTCCAGGGCCATTTATGCGTCGTCGGTCTGCCATTTCGATAAATATTCCTTGTCTCCAAGATCTCTCAATCTGAGGGCATGGATTTTACCTGGAGTGGATTGAAATTCATCGATGCATCAAACGGGGCGCTACGACGCTTAGTCATCAACGGCTCCATCTTCCTACCATTCAAATTTTCTCGCGGGTCTGCTTCGAGAGCTCTGAACTTTCTCTTCTTCATACATCGAGAGCCTGCTTTCTGTCAACATATGCCTTCGACAGGCAAAACAAATCTGGATTTGGTTGGTTTGCTCAAATATGTCGTGGGATAACTTGAAAGAGCAGCAGGGCCTCTCGATGACGCTGATTTAATGAGGTACGTGACGCGCCGCTGCGTTTTCCCACACTAGCAACGATGATCCTTCACACCACTGTTCCCGCGAAACCTGAGCGTTTGAACAACATGCACTACCATCTGAGCCCCTTACGATTCTTCTTCTTCTTCCACACGATATCGGTGATGGGGGTAATGCTAACATCGAGAAAGATTTTAGTCCTTTTGCTGCCACCTTCAATTGCCAGTGGTGAAGAACGATACGGTCAGTTAGATTTTTTCTTCCCACTCTATGCACAAGCCCCTTCACATGTCGATGATGAGAAAACCTTTCATTCAGTTCTGCTACTGAAACATTGTGATGACTCCCAATTACCAAACCAAGATCTCTGATACACATCTTACATCCTCTTTCAATATTGCCGCCGCTTGTTTCGATCCAAAGCTAACTATCAAACAAGCCCCAAGTTCGTTATTTTCTTTCTTTCCGAGTCTCGTCCCAGCTTTGTCTGGCTTGATCTCAGTGCTTGATGAAACATTGGTAAGTTCACTGCGAAGATGCAAGGGCAAACAAAGGAGCTGTGTTGCATGATGACACAAGTTCTATCCATTCAACGACTTCTTCTTGACCAAGTCACCCTCCCGCACCGTAGGCTTTTTATGAGGGCCGATGACTGGTTGTGGAGTTACTCTCGAGTGTTATGAAGACTCCAGTGTTCGGGCTGCTGGTAGCTCGTTCTGGGTTATGAGTATCCTGGGCCGGTCGAGATGACTGAGTAAACCGGCTTGTCTGACCTATCACACGCTCCTTTTGCTATTCTATACTCTTCGTCCGATTCTAGCCTTGGCCTTTGAACAATAGCTAACGGATGCAGGTTTCTTACAGTGATCGGTGCCATCAGCCTTTTGTACAGGCTTATGCTAAATCGAAAGTGCGGTAAGTTATTAGTATCTGAGTGTGATGGTTGCCTTTCGTAGTGATGATAAATATATCTTGTCTTCCAAATCGACCTAATTTCTCGTGGCTCTCCCCAAATCTCAATGTTCTTCGAAGCCCGAGTTGGCTTGTCAGTTGTGATATTACATAGTAATGCCTGGAAGATGCTGAACGAATGGGAATGAATTTGACAATAAACAAGAAATTGAAAGCCATGCTTGATAGGTTGCATACTTCTCATCGACTGCTTCTTGTAATTGTTTCTGCCTAGGTATGGGTACTTTTTCAATCTAACTTGAGCTCGGTGGTAATGGATGTCTATTTATGGGGGGGCCATCCCCAACCGACTGACGGGCCCGATAACTTGTGGTTGATCTGTAAGTAGGTAGCTATCAAGGTTAATATCGTACCTAATCTGACAGGATCCCATTTTTAGAGGCAAGCTGTGTGGATCGTATCGGCGTCCAGAATGGCCTACTCAATCCAGCTCAGCCTCCACTGTCTCAAACGAGTTAATGTCAAGTGGCCCAATCAAAAGAGCCCCTCAACCCCTTCCCTTGACTAAGAGCAACTGAACACATGCATTTCACAGCACTCGTTTCGCCCTGGCACGCAAGACCTCGTATCCCATGCCCCAAGCTACCTACTAACTAACTGTACGCTGCTAAATATCTTGGTCGGCATTGGTGCCACCTTGCCCTTGCACCACGCATCACAGCAGATATCTATTTATTGCGACGACGCCTACGAGAAACGATACGATACAGTTGAAAGTGACTAAAGCCGTCAACAAACCATATTGGGGACGACAGGGATCGGGCGCTTGATGCAGACGTTAAAGCCAGCATCACTATTTGGACCCTGAACTTAGCCTCATATCCCCTATCAACCTTCAAAGCGCAACCTATTCGATCGCTCTCGAGACCATCCGGTCCCTTGGCCTACCAGTTTCTTCGAAGCAGTTTCTGCTATCCAACACTCTCGATCGACGCGCCGCAGAGCGTCTCTGCGCAAAAGCTGTCAATGCCATCCTATGACTTGCCAGGCTCCAATTCGAAGATGATGCCCCGGCATCATGCCGCCGCCTTTTCGAATGGCTATCCTCGTGGGAATACCTTCGACATCTCCCCTCACAAGTAAGATTTGATCTCCTGAAATTGTCGACTCATGACCCGTACACTACTGGCACAAATATTCATGGCAATTAGCTGACAATGCGTCTCAAATAGGTTCCAACCGCGCACTTTGACGCCTGCCCAACGGCGCCGCAATAAACTTCTCGTCCGCCTATGCATTTTAGCGGCGATACTGTTCGCTTTTAGTCTCTGGCTTTGGCCCTCCAGCCCCGTGGCTTCGCTGGTATCTTTCGGGCTCCTTTCTGCTGGTGGTGCACCAGAGCTTGAGACAGTTCGATACTACGACTTGACCACCGTCCAGGGCACTGCTCGTGGCTGGGAACGTGAAGAGCGCATTCTGTTATGTGTACCACTCCGAGATGCCGAAGCGCACTTGGGAATGTTCTTTTCTCATATGCGCAACCTCACATATCCGCACCACTTGATCGACCTTGCCTTTCTCGTGTCCGATTCCAAAGACAATACTCTAAAGGTTCTTTCTGAGAGTTTGGAGGCCATTCAAGCCGACCAGGATCCTAAGCAACCATACGGGGAGATCTCAATCATTGAGAAAGACTTCGGGCAGAAGGTCAACCAGGATGTCGAAAGTCGCCACGGATTCGCTGCTCAGGCCAGTCGACGAAAGCTGATGGCGCAAGCCCGAAATTGGCTTCTGAGCGCAGCTCTCCGGCCGTACCACTCCTGGGTTTATTGGCGTGACGTAGACGTTGAAACAGCACCTTTCACCATTTTGGAGGATCTTATGCGCCATAACAAGGACGTCATCGTTCCCAGTAGGTTTACTTGAAGTAAAAATGTTTGAAGATGAACCCCAATTTCTAACTTCTGTCCAGATGTTTGGCGACCGTTGCCCGACTGGCTTGGCGGTGAACAGCCCTACGATTTGAACTCATGGCAGGAGTCCGAGACAGCTTTGGCCCTCGCTGACACACTTGATGAAGATGCTGTCATTGTTGAAGGTTATGCCGAATATGCCACATGGCGTCCTCATTTAGCGTACCTCCGTGATCCTTTTGGTGATCCCGACATGGAAATGGAAATTGACGGTGTTGGGGGTGTCAGTATTCTGGCAAAAGCCAAAGTCTTCCGATCTGGTGTTCACTTTCCAGCCTTCAGTTTCGAGAAGCACGCCGAGACAGAAGGTTTCGGCAAGGTAAGAAATCAGACACCCTACTAGAACGGTCAACGTTAACATGGATAAACCAGATGTCCAAGAGAATGGGGTACTCAGTCATTGGTCTACCTCATTATACCATCTGGCATTTGTATGAGCCTAGTGTGGATGATATCCGCCATATGGAGGTGAGTATCCCTCTACTATAGTAAACAAAAATTACTGTATACTGACCCCGAGTGTAGGAGATGGAGCGGGAACGACTTGCCCGGGAAAAGCAAGAGGAAGAGAAGAAAAAGAACCAACAAAAGATCAAAGAAGAGTATAGTGACACCCGGAATGAGTGGGAGAAGGATAAGCAAGAGATGCAGAATCTGGCAGCTCGGCCAAAGCCCGTCAAGGACACACAGAAAGCTCCCAGCCGAGATGGGTTGGCCCAGCCCCATAATCAACAACCTGGTTCTGGCAACCAAGCCAAGGCGGGCTCGGGTAATGCCGCTCAAGGCGACATCAAAGCGCAAGTGGTCAAGCAGGAGGGTAACGCAGCAAGACAAGAAGGCAAAGCGGTTCAAGAAGGAGACAAACGAGCTGCTGTTGGTGCACAAGATATGCCCCAACCCAACCCAGGGGCCGCTCAACAAATCGGGAATGTGGCTGCTTGAAGGATTTCCGTTGATATCTTCTCTGGTCTTGTTTTCTTGATCGCATACGATATCTACTTGCTGTATAATAGAATAGATGTCATCGGAGTTGTTGGTTGTGAATTTGTACACTTAGGCGGAGAACGGCAGACAGTTAAAAGGTGTGACTATTGGTAGATCCCCTTTGGCATTGGCGTTTGGTTGGGAAGGGCTACTTGTTATCAATATCAAAGAAGATAGAAAATCATACGCTTTAGTGATTACTATACTGCCGTGGACAAATACGAAGAAAAAACAAAGCATACTGACTTTGGTTTAACGTTAGGTACCTACTTAGTTTTTATTTTACTAATTTTTTTTACAGGATATGGCCTCATATAAGTATAGCTTCCCGAAAGATTTACTTCGAAGAAATGCGTTAGTATCCTCGTAGACTCTTGATGCATTCGTGCAATTCCTGAATTGTCGTATCTTTATAGATATGAAACTTGCAAATGAACCCCTTTTCTTATACTGCCCGAGGTGGAACTATACGGTTCCGAGGCAGGACGTCAATGGGAGTTTGGGTTCAAGCCTAGGCTTCGAGGCAAGACTGAACTTTCCTGACCTTTTCTGTTGCGACCCGAAATCGACAATGTTAGGAACGAAATCGGGCTGCATTTTTAATTATTTTCAATATTAACTAATTCCAAAAAATTCTCATCCAGCCTCCAGCCGTGCATGTCTTTCAAGGGGCAATGAGTGATGTGGCAGCTGGCCAATCAGCGTGGGCATGGGGCGACACCTGGAGAAGGACAGCGCGCAGCTTCTAAGATCCTGACATAAAGTTAAGTGGTACCTTGCTTTAGCTACCTCACATCACCTTACCTAGGTACCTTAGTAAGGTATCTTTGCCGTACCTAGGGACGCTACGTTGCGACTCTGTCTTTATCATCCAACCTCTCAACTCTCTCGAGCAAACTCGACCACAAACGGTTCCCCTTTTTCGTTTCACTGGAGACGTGGTGCTTCCTCCGAAGAATCTCCCTTTCTTCCTACGATATTTCGGACCTTCTTCAGCCACCCCCGAATTTGGGTCAATCATCAAGTCGCAAACCATCACCAACGATTACGAGGCTGCAATATCATGAGTCGCGATGAACCACTGTCTCTGACTATGGAGAGTCCTAGGCCGTCGGGAGTTTCGAGTTTCGAGGACCGCGCGCTCCCTGTACGGATGCAGTATCGAAGCCGACCTGTGTCCGTCGCAGTTGACCCCGTGTCGCTTGTCATTTCGGAGTGCATCTCCATAACTTCCGCTATCCAGAAGCATGCTCGCTCTCCACATTCATCTGTTTCCGCTATTCTTGGCGGAAGCCCGAATCCCGTACAGCTTGGGCCTCCCAGTCCTTCACCACGCGGACGAAGCAAGAGCCCCGCGGCGAGTATCAGCGGTGATGCTTCCCATGATGGCCTTACCAATCGCTGGGGTCTTCGTGGGCAGAGGGGAAAGAGCATGCAAGATAACCCCATGATTGCTGGCTTTGGCAAACTAAGGCATGAGCTTGCCGGTGTTAAAGGTATGGTTGGCCAACTAGTCGCCATTACTCCTTTCTTCACCCACAATGGCTGACATTTCCCTTCTAGATATCCGATCATTCGACGCCCCTGCGATCCTCGCCCCGTTCCTCCACGTTATCCAAACTAAGGGTACCGCCGCCCCGATCACAATTTTGGCCCTAGGTGCTTTAAGGAAGTTTCTGGCTTATGGTTTCATCTGCCCCGAGTCACCACGGTTTGCATTGGCCATGCAATCTCTGTCAAGTGCCGTTACACATTGTCAATTCGATATCAGTGATTCAGGCCAAGTCGAGGTTGTTCTTCTCATGATTCTGAATCTGATGGAGGATATGATGTCTGGTCCGGGTGGAGATATTCTGAGCGACGAGAGCGTTTGCGACATGATGGGTCGTGGCCTTGCCATATGCTCACAGCCTCGTTTCTCCCCCGTTTTACGCCGTACTGCTGAAGCCTCTATGGTGAGGATGTGCCAAATCATATTCGAAGACGTTAAACACCTCGAGGCTGAAGCTGGCGACGACGCAAACGCCTTGGATCAGCAAGCTGATGACGACCGCGATAGCGTCAGAATGGAAAACCCCGCTCCCGAAGCAGGAGGACTGTCTGCCGAACCTGAGAGCCTGGAGGTAGCTGGAATGTCTACCCCAGACCCCGAACGCAGCAGTAGGGACACCACGGCCACTTCTGAAACGGCACTGGCAACTACAAGCGACGCGACAGAGGAGACGGAGTCTGTGGATCTTAGGCCCTACTCCCTCCCTTCCGTTCGTGAGTTATTCCGGGTATTGGTGAACTTCCTGGACCCTCAAGATCGACAGCACACAGATACAATGCGGGTTATGGCATTACGAATTATTCACGTCGCCCTTGAGGTTGCTGGGCCCTTTATTTCTCGACATCCTGCCTTGGCAGGCATCGCTGAGGACCGATTATGCTGTTATCTGTTTCAGCTAGTGAGGTCTGACAACATGGCAATTCTCGAGGAGTCGCTAGTTGTTGCCGGTACGCTGTTAGCCACTTGTCGTGGAGTACTTAAGCTGCAACAGGAGCTGTTCCTATCTTACCTGGTAGCTTGTTTACACCCAAAGGTTGAGATACCCCGCGAGCCCGGTATCGACCCCTCTCTGTACGCTGGCATCCCACAGACGCCCAAACTGGTCAAACCTTCACAATCATCACAGCCTAGCAGTGGCCGATCGACCCCAGTCCCTGTCAAGGACCGTCAAAAACTTGGCCTGGAGGGTGGATCCCGAAAGCCAGATGCGCGCCAGGCTATGGTAGAAAGTGTTGGAGTCTTGTCGCGCATGCCGACATTCATGGCGGAGCTCTTCATTAATTACGATTGCGATGTTGACAGGGCGGATCTCTGTGAAGACATGATTGGGCTTCTTTCCAGAAATGCTCTCCCCGATTCTGCAACCTGGAGCACCACAAGCGTCCCTCCACTCTGTCTTGATGCTCTGCTCCGATATATCCAGTTTATTGCCGAAAGACTTGACCAAGATCCTATCTATGGAGACTTCCCTGACCCTGCGACATTAAGGGAGCAACGGCGAAAGAAGAAAATTATTATCAAGGGAGCGAGCAAGTTCAACGAGAAGCCAAAGGCAGGTCTGGGCTATCTGGAAGCACAGGGCATCATCAAGGACGCCACAGATCCTGTTGCTGTTGCCAAGTTTCTCAAAGGCACTTCACGGGTCAATAAGAAGGTTCTTGGCGACTTCATATCTAAGAGAGGCAATGAAGAAATTCTTGGAGCTTTCTTGGACCTTTTTGACTTTTCTGGTAAGCGAGTTGACGAGGCACTCAGACAATTCTTGGAGTCATTCCGACTCCCCGGAGAGGCGCCCTTGATTGCTACGATCGTGGAAGCTTTCTCTGAGAAGTTTTGCTCCCGCGACACTACTGGCGAAGTCGCAGACAAAGATGCAGTCTACATCTTGACGTATGCTATCATCCTGTTGAATACTGATCAACATAACCCCAACCTGGACGCCAAGAAACGCATGACGTTGGAGGATTTCGCAAGAAACCTCAGGGGAACCAACAATGGCCAAAACTTTGCTCCTGAGTATCTACAGACTATCTACCAGTCCATCAAGTCCAACGAAATCATCCTGCCCGATGAACATGATAACAAGCATGCCTTTGACTATGCATGGAGAGAACTCCTTCTCAAGACAGAGTCAACAGGTAACCTTGTAATATGCGACACGAACATTTATGATGCTGATATGTTTGCAACAACCTGGAAGCCTATTGTTTCTACGTTGTCCTATGTATTTATGTCCGCCACAGATGATGCCGTGTTCGCTCGAATCGTCACTGGCTTCGATGAATGCGCTCGCATTGCCACCAAATATCAGAACTCGGAAGCTCTTGATCAGATTGTTTATTGTCTGAGCCACATGTCGACATTGGCAACCGAAACACAGTTCAACACTTCCTTGAACACTGAAGTTCAGGCAGGGGATGGTAGCGTCATGGTAAGCGAACTCGCGGTTAAGCTCGGTAGGGATTTCAGGGCCCAACTTGCGACTCTTGTGTTGTTCCGTGTCGTTACTGGAAGTGAAAATCTTATACACAGGAGTTGGAAATATGTGAGTAATCAAGGCTTTTCAGTTGAATGGATGCTCACATTGACAGATGATTCGCATATGGCTCAATCTATTCACCAACTCGCTCATTTCGCCGTTCGCTCCAAGCAACTTGCCAGGCTTACCGTTGCCCCCCATTCCACTGCAAACGCCATCACAAGTCATCGATCGAGTAGCGAGGAATGCGGACACTGGTTTCTTTTCGGCCTTCACTTCATACATTTCTAGTTATGCTGCCGACGATCCCCCTGAACCATCCGATGAGGAGCTAGAAAGCACACTTTGTACTATCGATTGTATCAAGTCATGCAATATGACTGCGGTGTTTGAAAATATTGCGTAAGTTGTACGTTTGTATAGTCAGGATCAAGCTAACTTTCCGAAAGTAACCTGGACCCATCCGTCGCTAAAGTCATCGTCGAAACACTTGTTGATCAACTCCCCGAGGATTCTAACACGACCGTAATTAGTGTCAAGCATGAGAGTTTGCCTACGTCTCCCACGAACGGTCACGTTCGACCGCCGGGGCATTTGGAGTACGATCCAAGTGTTGCGTATATCCTAGAGTTCTGTACACTCTTGGCGTCACGGGATGCTGAATCCATTGAGAGCATGGGTAAAATTGTCTTCGACACGCTACAAGGCGTTCTTCGCGATCCAGCCCGATACCATGCCATTACAGTTTCCCGGGCGTCTTTCTATGCTCTCAAGCTACTCAATATCAGTTATGTAAGTTTTGTAGCAAACGCTTTTAAACTTGAAGTTAATCATATAAGGATCATGACTTCGTCAATGTTCCATTTCTGCTTCATACGATCTCGACATTGCCACAGGAGGCTTTGGGGAAGAACTCGGATCTTGTGTTGCAAGGCCTTTCGCTTTGCATCGAGGAGTCTGGCCCGTTGAAACGAGAAATGATGACTTCCCCTGACTTTTGGGCAATACTGCGAGCCTTGGCTCAACGTCCAGAATCAGCGGCACTTGTTTTCGAAATTTTGGAGAAGGGAACTGCTGGAACCCCTCCGGCTATTATGGCAGATAACTACGAGGCAGCAATATCCCTTCTGAACGACTTTGCCTCCGCTGCCACCCCTCAGCAACCTAATATGCAGACCCGAAGCCCTAGAACCCAAAAGCCAGCCCCCTCCAAGCAAGACATAAAACGGTGAAACTTGACAGACCCCAAAGTTGTGAACATAACACTGATATGATCCCAAGCAATGCGGAAGCAGTTAGCCGAGGCTCCAAGGCTGTCAACATGCTTTATAATATGACGGATCGAATCCCACATCTCATGCAACAGTCTCAGCTTGAGAGCAGTGAAGGTGTGTCATCCTCCAAACGCTATTATTCCAACTGCCATGTTAACAAGACCATAGCCTGGTCTGCATATTGGCTGCCAATTTTCCAGGCTTTAACCACTCAGTGTGCAAATCCATGCAGAGATGTCCGACAACTTGCCTTCTCCGCTCTTCAACGATCTCTTCTGTCCCCAGAGTTGACCTGCAGTGACCCTAAAGAGTGGACTGCTATTTTTGGCAAGGTTCTGTTTCCATTAATCATCCAGTTGCTCAAGCCTGAAGTCTTTCTGTCCGATCGAGATGGAATGAGCGAGATGAGGGTCCAGTCTGCCTCTCTTCTTTGCAAAGTCTTTCTTCAATATATGGTACTCCTCTCAGAATGGGACGGAATGCTGGATCTCTGGATCAGAATCATTGAGATTATGGATCGTCTTATGAACAGTGGCCAGGGTGACAGTCTTGTGAGTTAACCTACCTAGCTGTGCAATGATACAGGCACTGACAAACAGTAGGAGGAGGCTGTTCGTGAGAACCTCAAGAATGTGCTGCTATTTATGGCCAGTAGTAAGTATCTTGTGTCACCCCATATAGATCCGTCGAAGGAGAAACTTTGGGCAGAGACCTGGAAACGCATAGATCGATTCCTACCTGAGCTCCGTGGCGAACTCGCTCTTGATGAGCCGCCGAACGAGAACAAGACAGACAATCAGACCGCTGAAGTGTCGGCACAGCTTTCGGAGAAGGAAAGGGAGACCGAGAAGAAGACTGGGATTGAAGAGGATCAGATTACTGGCGACCCCGTCACGACAGACAAAGCTGCTGAAACATAAATCTTACTTTGCTCGGAAAAGACTGGGAAAAGTCAGAGTCATCAAGATTATGTGACCAAAATATCTGCGCATCGGCGTTTGGATGGGATCTACTGTGCACTTTAGATGTTTACTTGACAGAGGACTTTGTACAAATGACAAATAGAACGCCTCTATCATCGGCTGCAAGAGCTAGGTTGATAGGTGTTTGCTTGAGATGAACAGGAGGACAAACGCTTGAACTTGGATGTGTCCACCTACTAGTATCAAACAGTTGTGATACAAATCTTCGTTTTTATTTTGCAAGCATGTCCTAAAGGCCCGATATAGATAGATTGACTGCTACCTATGGCTTGAAAGGAGACTTTGTTGCAGCGTGTTTATGGGAGTTGGCTATATTTTTATATAGTTATTGTTTTGGTTGGCAACATTTTTGTGGATCAGCACCTCGGGCGTTAGTCATTCATGCATTCATTCATGTATTCTGATTGAGAATGGGCACCTCGAGGCTTCATCCGAAAGACCAACCTACCTTAATTAATCACCAAGACGCCCCATCTCGAACAAACTCCCTCAGCCTCAGACAGACATGCCTTAGGCCCGTGTTTATGAGGCAGCATCATTTTCTTTCTATCTTTTCGGTCTCACACGTATATACAATCGTAAACTTATTTGTGCAGCGGCCCCACCCAACGTCAAATGCTCCAACGCTCTTTGCGTCTTGCGATGAAGAGAAATCTCGACTCATTTCTCAAGGAACACTATTCGTTGACTTCCAACTCGGCCACGACCCCAAGAGCGCCCTCTCCCAAAGTCAAAGTTCCTGGACCGCCTGCCAAGGTTCCCAAGTCCAACATGGTAACCACCACCATTCAACTCACCAGCAAGGAGCAGCAGCTCCGCCGTCTGCTTCTTGATGTTGCCAAAGACATAGACAAGTCCGGAAAAGCTCCAGAGCCTATTGTTCTCCGTTGGGCCGGTGGCTGGGTACGCGACAAGCTGCTCGATATCCAGAGCCATGACATAGATGTGGCTATCAACGCCATGACTGGGGCCCCTTTTGCTCAAGCTATGTGCGATTACTGTGAACGACCAGAGGCCATGTCCAAGCACAGCATTGGCCCCGCAGATATCGGAAGCCTCCACAACGTTGCGCGCAACCCTGAGAAGTCCAAGCATCTGGAGACGGCCATGGTCAAGATGTTTGGTCTGGATCTCGATTTCGTCAACCTCAGAAAGGAAACCTATACCGAGGACAGTCGAAACCCTCAAATGGAGTTCGGTACGGCTGAAGAGGACGCTCGCCGCCGCGATGCCACCGTGAACGCACTCTTCTACAACTTACACAACGATCGTGTTGAAGATTTTACGGGGGGACTTGCAGATATGGAAGCTAAAATAATCAGAACCCCTTTGGAGCCCTTCCAGACTTTCATGGACGACCCTTTGAGGGTTTTGAGACTTGTTCGTTTCGCCAGCCGGCTCCAATTCACAATCGACGCCAGCACGCGCAGATTCATGGCAGACCCAAAGGTCCTTGAGGCATTGCGTGCCAAGATCAGTCGAGAGCGAGTTGGCGTTGAGTTGGAGAAAATGCTCAAAGGTTGTTGCAGCATCTTGATCTGATCTGAAACTGAACGGCATGTACTAACTTCTAGGTAGGAGATCACCCTTTTGAAGTGCTTCAACTCATCCATGAACTACAACTCTTCCATGCAATCTTTACCGACCCAACCCAGGAGAACCTCCCAGTCCCCGACATATCGCGCTGGGCTGTTGCTTATACTTGTCTTGATGAGCTTCTCAAGGATCGAGACTCGACTTCCATCGCTGGCCGGCTTGTTACATCCACAGATGCCACATACTCCGCTTGGAACCTTGCCGCGCTCTCTCCATGGATGACGGTCGAAGAGCCTCCGAATCCTCGCAGGAAAGCAAATGCTCCCCCTCTCGTGGCCATTGTCTCGCGCGAAGGCTTCAAAGCTCCAAATCGACTTTCGAGTATTGTTGCTGCTTCGCATCGCAATCGTAACGAGATTTTGAAGTTGAAACGTGCCGTCTGCAATGGAGAGTCGTACATCCAAGAACGAGATCGTTTCGGCATGGCAATCAGGAAGTGGGACACGCCCGCTGGTACCTGGAGACTGCAGGTTTTGAATGCACTACTCGTCGAGGCCTTGGAAACCCTCACGGTTTGGCCCCAAGAAGAGCCAGCAGGTAAGGGTGATGCCGTTTTCCCTTCCCCCATGAACATCCGAGTAACTTGTTTCTAGAACAAAGTAACTTCTTAGCAGGCTGGAAGAGTTTCCTCGACCACCTCGCCAAGTTGGACGTCTATGAAGTTACGACACTCGAAAAGCTCCTTGATGGCGGAAAGCTTGCCAAGGCACTTGGTGGTATCAAGCCGGGGAAATGGACAGGTCCGGCTCTAGATGTCTGTGTTGCATGGCAACTTCGCAACCCTGGCGAAACAGACCCAACTGGTGCGATAGAAGAAGTACAGCGGCGTAGAGAAGAGTTGGGGATACCGTGAGTAAGGAGCTAAGTTAGTATTCGTTCCAAGTCGGCAGCTCTGCATATGCACCGCACCGGTGCAGCTTATTCTAGGCGTGTCAAGTATTGGCCTAGGCTAAGCTGCCATAACTTGACTATCATGATGTATACACAACCTGTATGGATGCAACGAACGGATATTAAGGGCAAAAAGACCGCCCCTCTTGAAGTTACTACGATCGAGTATAATGATAAAGAATTTGACAAACTACCTATATACTGACACTGACAAAGTTGGTTGCCTGACCATGCTGAGACGAGCAGACAGTGCGACCAATTGTGTTTCGACACCGTAGCCTATGTGGATCCAATTAACATACCTATCTAACTTGTACCTGAGGCATCCTGTCTCAAGATCCGACGTTCGCTCTTCATTCTTCTCCTTCACCAACATTTAATTAACGATAAGATGCCAGTCACTGACTCTGATACCATATTTGGTGCGTTGAAAGGGCTCCTTGGCCCTTCAAATACAGCATTGTTGCATGAAGTCTCAGGTATGTGCTTGGCTCGACGTAAGCTTCTCAGCATCGAACTGACTAGGATCCATTCATTCTTTCAGGAAAGTCGGAGCAATTTCGTGCAGAACCTAACTGGGTGATATCTTCCTTAGTTGAATCCAACAATGCAGTGCGTTTTCCTATACGCCTGTGACGCTATCTGGCTCAATTAAACAGCACCGAGCTGACAATCGTTGACTCCAGGACCTTCGCCAATGCGTTCTCAGTGTAATTAACCATGCCTCGTCTTCAGAGGACAACTTGGACCGAAGCCAATTGTCGAGGCTTGTGACAGCCGTCAGTGAGAAAGCATTGACATTGAGGAGCGTTGAAGGTACATCAGCGTGCATAAATCTATCACTTCTGTAGGTTGACTAACATCACAAAGACCACTCGGAACTCCTCACAGAAGCAGCTGTTGCCAGTCTCAGTATCTTGTGCTCGAAATATCGCATTATTCTGGACCAGATTACTCTCGTGAGGCTCACAGCTGTTACTGATCCTCAGGACCCATGGACAACTGCACAAGCTGCAGCTGCAGCCTCGAAACTTTTGGACGAACACCTTGAGGGTGAAAGTCTGAACGAGTTTATCACCAACACTGTCCTTCAGAAGCATTTGAAGCCATTATTTATGAAATCGTCCTCGCGAATCACGGCTTCAGGACGGCCCTCCCAGTATGACATGATTGACGATCGGTCCCGACCTGCGATTGAAGTGCAATCATGGAGGATTCAGGCCCCGTGGGCAGAGGCTACAATACAATGGACAGTAAATGTGTCTACGGTAAGGTTGTGCTGGTGGAAATGCGATCAGTTGCGCTGACACTCGCTGGTAGACGTCACTGATCCAGCAGCACTGGCCGCTTTTCTTACCAGTCCTGTTGGCGCTGGTGGAGAACGAGTCTACCAAGACCAAGACCAGAGGTTTAAGGACCACAAGAGAATTCATGAACAAATGTCCAGCTCAAGTATTGCAAAACACAGGCATAGGCCGTGTATTTGCGGACGTCGCATTCCCGCTCCTGCTCTATCTCCCCAGTGTCACACCAGAGGATGAGTCTACGACCATACTCATACCGGCTTACGACGTGCTTATCAAGCTGGCACAGTCCACAGGGGATACCAACAGTATTGAGCGTCACCGATTATTTGACAAGATCCTCAGAGACGGAGTATTCGCAGGCTATTTCCATGCTTCTCAGCATACTCGTATTGTCCAAGCTCTGCTACACAAGGCAACAGCAGTAATCAATAGTCTGGGTATCTATACAATCAAACATTTAACTGTGAGTACCCACTTATTACCGAAAAACACCTCGGGCTTTCTTTAACACGTCTGCACCAGCCTCTTCTCTCAATGGTATCGTTAGTCATGACAGACCCCTTTGCAGTCTCATATCCTCCGACCCTGATAGCGGCGACGCAAACCATGAGCGCCATCATTACCAATTCATGGCCTCGTATCCGAGAAACTGAGCATATGGAGAACGTCATCCGAATTCTGTCATTATGTTGGTTAAACGTCTCTGAGGAGATTGAGCATGAGGCATCTCGGACTTCAGCTGATATCAACACATTGTCACAAGAGTTGGCACACACAGCTCAAATTCTTCAGGCCCTCTGGGGCCATGATGCCTCTAAACGTCCCGCGAAGCTGAGTGAAGCCTTGAAGCAAGAACCGCGGCTGTCTACTCTTTTCCCGAAAATGCTGGCGTGAAGGCTGAGCGGCTGTTGCCAAGACTCAGTCTAAGGGCTGTTGCTTGAAGAAAGATTTCCCACGCAGCCATTTCCTATAGGCTTTGTATCGTTTCTTTGGACCATCTTCCTCAGTCACTGTTAGAGGGTTTTCCCCCACCTTGAGCAACTCAGCGTAGACATCGATCTCTTCTTCAGTTCCTTTGACCATTAAACCTTCATCTTGCCAGTCACCGCTTACATACTCCTGATACTCAGATGCATCCACGTCCACGGGCGTGTCGCTTGAGATGACGAGAGGAAGGTTTTGAGGATGACGGATGTATCGCTCGTAATCTTCGGATTCCTGCTCGGCAACAGACGGATTCAGTGAGTCATGGACAGCTTTGGTGAAAGTCCATTGTGCCGCCTTGGATTTCTCCAGGGCTGTTGGCTTCGTCTTGGGGCTATGTTCAGATGCCTGCACTGGTTGATTCGTGTCCAGTCGCAGAGAGCTGGCAAGTGCACCTTTGTCCTGGACAGGTTGCAGCCAACGCTGGAGCGAGATCCCTTTCGCTGGTGATCGGTCCAAAGTCGAATCTGGCGCCCCATTCGCCCCCACAGTCTGCTCCCGAGAACTTGTTACATTTGTGTGTGGATGAGCATCTTTCTTCGACTTCTTTTTGTCACTGTGATAAACTTCATTGTCGGTTCGAACTCGGAAAGGGCTGAGGTCGTAGCGGCCATCCTGGGTAGATTTAAGGGGAATGTATTTGATAGTTGAGTTCATCTTGTAGGCAAACATCTTGGGGAAAGAAGAGAGGGTCGATGGTCTGTAATACTCGAGCCAATAGTCATCAAAGAATTCAACCGGATGAGCGCGGGCAATGTCTTTGCTGGGTACGTACGGTGGAATTGTCCGTTTCTGCAAGTGAGCCGGAGCATACCAATTGATGTAGTCGTGCTTCAACCTGGCAGACCAATCTCGTGGATCGGCGTGATGGAGGTAGTAATCAGTTGCCAAGTCCCACAGCATAGGCTGGCCTTGCGTGAATATGTAATTACCGAGGAATAAGTTGTACGCCTCCTGACGTTGACTGTCCAGGAAGGAGTTGTTGTAGTATCGCTTGAAGCTCTCGATCATGTCTCTTGAATGACTTGTCCATTGATTAATTTTGCGGTAAGTTTCCATGGTATTGACCAGTTGTGAGCCGCCGTACTGAACAGCAATAGTATCACCATGGTCATGCCACATGTGAGTGAACAAATTGACAGCGTCCGTGTCATAATCAACAGACGTATCCTCAAGAATGCCAAGGGCATGTAGCTGGTGACCCAAGGCTCGCTTGCCGATGACAAACTGCGCAGCATTGGTACGGTCCAAGCAGTCGATGCAATTTGTTCTGGCGACTCCATTCTGTGCTGTCATGGGGCTCGTGAGACCGTCTCCGTTTCGGAAGAAGCCTGTCGTAGCGAGGACCGACTCTGCGATAAGCTCGAGGTTGCCAATAACGTCCCCACCACGCACTTTCGATGCGCGACTCATGTCCCACGCTTTGTGAATGATCTTCTTCTCCTCAGGCAGGAATTGATTGAGATAGTTGATGGCATGAGTATATTCCTCCAGTAGCTTTGATTCACGGGGCGTTCGCTCCTTGGACTTGATCAGGTTAACAACATAGATCGGCGCGCCGTAGCGCTCGAACAGGTTATCGAAGTGCAGAGCGGCGGCGCTATAGAACGGATCAACCAAATTAAGCTCAATCGGGGGCTTGGGTGTGACGCCAGTGCTGTCCTGTGTCCAGTAAAGCGGAATGCTCCCTCTATGCTGAACATAGGAGGTGTACTGCGGGCTACAGTATAGTTGAGGGCCAGGTGCGTGAAACGACGTAGTCAGTGACTCGGCTACGATTTGTTCCGTCTCGACATCGTTGGCAACATAACCCTAGGAGTGTCAGCGCGCGAGTACCAAGGAGCGAAAGCAACAACCACTTACAAGATCGTTGGCTCCGCGTTTCAAGAACCGAGCACCGGCAAAGTAGCGCGAGCGCCTTGCGATGACAGTGATGTGTGCAGTGCGGCCATAAATTGATAGAGCTGTTGAAGGTCAGCACGGAGCATGGACATAGGAGCTGCAGTCCCATTTGCCAAACTCACCCGCTTGATCAATGTATCCATGTATAATTGGACGACACCAGTCATAGGGGTCCCGAAGAGCAGTAACGGCAGGCTGTAGTAGATAGTCGTTCCAGACAAACATGGAGTTGAAATCATCGTCGTCTGGCGGCAACATTCCCTTGGCAAGAGCATCGCGCTCCCGGATGACGTTATGCTGCAAGGTACGTGTAACGTCGTAAGAATAGCTGTAATAGAAAGAACGAGTCAAGTCGAGGTTGTTCAAGATGCCGAGGAATCGTTGCTCCTCAGTGTTGCGTGCATCTGGCTTGAACTTGGCGGGAGTCAGGGAAACAAGCTCAGCGCCCTCGATCTGGTATATGTAGTGGCCTCCGACCATCGCGACAGTGCTCTTCTTTGTGATGAGAAGCATGTAGTAGGGGCCGGTGAACTTGATAAAGCCAAGGAGGCCCCATGTGGTGCAGCGAAGTTTGATGCCACCGGTACCTCGGTTCCCGTCGTCTATTGTGTCGAGCAGTTGGTTCATCTCCTTCAAACTATAAACAATCTTGTCATCCGTGACGTTGAGCTCAGCACCCTCGGTGGTGCGGTCGATCTTGAGGATTCGATAGCGCTTTTCACTGACATCGACACCGACGATGTAATACCGACTGGCCGTTTCGTAGAGACTGAACTTGTGCATCTTGTAAATCAGGCGATCAGGGACACGGTCATCGAAGGTATCAGGGAATGCGCGCGTGGACGGATCGGGGCTCGTTGTTCGCACAAATGGCTTCGCTACAGCGGGCTCGTCGTCATTGTCGTCTTCACCGATCGTGGGGCCGCCAGCGGCTTCTGAAGACAAGGGACTTCCCGCGCCATTGTTCTGAAGCGAGGGGAAAACAGGTGCATCGCCGTTGGCGTCGTTGGTAGTTGGAAGGTCGCCTACCCCAGGGCCTGAGCTGAGCGCGTCTGGAACCCCATACTCAGACATTCTGACGAGTGCGTGGCATGTCCGAACGCGGGCAAATCGCGGGAGGAAGTGTACCTATCTTTGAGCATATAAAATGGTGAGTCGCATCGAGTTGATCAGGCGAATGTGTCTGCTGTTGCCTGTACATGAAGAACGTTGTGTGTCGTACCTAATCAGTTAGAAGAAGGACGCTCAGTACCTTAGGTAGGTAGGTGAGCACGGCGAAATGATAGAGCCAATTCCTCCTGTCTAGAGACCAAGCATGGATCGATTGTCGGCGGTTTCCCCGTAGTCCCTTATCGTCGTGCAACCCACCCATAGGTTGTAGATAATAAACCCCACATGGCATCTCAGTTGATGACGTTGTAAGTGTCGTATGCTGGCGGTCACATGTCTATGAATTTACCTTAGTTACCGCCCATCTTACAAACAAACAAACAACCAAACAAACAAACAGGCGCTATTCTAGGTATTCTGCCAACTCCAAACACGTTGCACAGGCTCTCTTTCCCATTGCTCCAATGCAACTCAGCCATTATTCTCTGGTTCACCCATTCTAGGTTGAGCTCCTTCGGTGTGGCCAGGATCTAGTGTGTTTACATCGGCTCATAAACTTGCCGATCTAACTACTGTACCCCATCCTTAGTTAGCAACACCTCTCCTCTTGCAGCTCTCATTCCGGGGTAAAGCTAAAGCTAAAGCCTCTTGGCTGAGGCGAGCTATCCGATTCTTATCGTTGTTAGATCTCCTCTCCATGCCAAGCAGCTAGTTCAGTGACATCGGTACCTAGTATCCGTACAACACGCGACCCTTCAGGTTTATTTGATACCTTATGACTCGATACAACCTTGTTAACGGCATTGGCTCAGCGTCCTCGTCGAGCAACACCTTTGACTCTCGTTGTCATCACATATGTACATACCTACTAATCTAATAATGTATGTACGTACACACGTCCTCATGCTTGACCATTTGCCACCGTGGCTGCATGAGTTGTGTTGCATCTGTCAGCTCTTTGCCGAGCTGAGCTACCAACGGTTGGCGTCTCGCGACATTGATCCAATTGCCTTCTCTCAAGGACCACCACCTCGCCTCGAATAGGTTCGTGTCTGCCAAAAAGCCACCTCCCGGCAAATAGCTTTCCTGAGGTGATGAGCAACATGGTCACGGTACCTTTGTCTAGCTTGCATGTTAGCCATATAGTGTTACGACTACCACCACCTTTGGCTTTTGTTTCCAATCAAGGGCCTCAGACCATTGCTAGAGACTGGCTGATCATACACTCAATCGTCATCGCGGTCGAGCTACCTAGGCTACCTCTCTGATAGCGGCAACCTCCTGAAGTATTTCACAACCACTCACCAAGAACCCTTTGTATTGTGACCATCAGGCTGACGTCAATGGCCTTGATGGTCTAAATCCAAGCCACGTCCAGCTGCCTCCTAACGTAGCATTGGCTGTATCTCTACAAGCGATACGCCACTGCAAGCGTCAATCTACAATCGCTCTTGTCTAACCTTCCCATGTCCATCCAACCCAAGAGACTACAACTAACTGCCTACGAGCCGGATTGAGGTAGGCAGGCAGTCGAGGCATTCATCTTGCGGGGTAATTGGACAACCTCCATTACCTTAGTACGTATCCATTTGATACTTCCCAAGGCAGTATATAAACACCGCGTTGTCCAACGATCTCAACTTGACCCCTTCCAAATCTTCTTCCTTACCTCTCAACTACCTAGAATTCAAGATATCCCAAAACATTTATACTCAGAATCTTTCCTTCTTTCTTTCCTGCCTCGCCCACAAAAACTCTTTGTACGGCCCAGACACTGAACAATGGAGCAACCCATTAACACCCAAGAGGGTACCACACAGCCCCTTAACGAAACGCCTGTTGTTGGGTCTCCCCCCCAGGATCGTAGGGCAAGCGACGCCGCACAAGACCGGAGAATGAGTGATGAATGGGGTGCGTCCAAAACATTGCCAAACGATTGTGCATTGGCAGCTAACTGAGAAATGTTTAGACGCGTCAAAGGTACCCCCTAGTCGTTTCCAAAAACGTAAGGGATCCATCTATGCTACGCCTGGATCCCGCGATGGTCATGTCGACAGGAACTACCAGGACAAGTACTGGTCCAAGATGACCGAGAAGAACTGGGGCAGCGGCAGCAAGTAAACTTCGGGAGCGAGTGTTGCGTGATCAGGTAGCAGGAGTTTGGTTTCATGATTGATTGTCGAGTTCACAACTGTAAGATGAGAGATTAAAATATGGAAAATAAGGGAATAGTTATCTTGGACAAACGTCTTGCACGTCCTACTATGCAAAGAAAACCCTAAATTAGACATTCCACCTGGAACTGTCCATCATTCATCAATGCCATCAATCTCAATGGCGTCGGGATTTGAAGTGATTGTCGTTGTAACTGGCGTGCCTCCAACTGGACCAGTACTGGCTGCTACGAACCCCTGCGGTGCTCTGGACTGCCTCTCCAGTGCCGTCATGGCATCCGTTATCTCGGCATCGTCTGCCCCTCCAGGACGACGTTGGCTGCGTGCAAGGGCTTGGGATGCAATAAAGTTGACGTCCGTGTTGTATTGGGCCTGAACACTTCGCTTGATACGTAACATTTCTTTGAATGTATCTTCGTTACCGTGCTGAACTTCGAACTGCTCCCATTTCGTCCAGAAGTCGGGGTTTGTGCGAGGGTCACAGAACTGCGATGCATGACCATAGATGGCGCGAGCCCGGTCAATCTCACCCAGCCTCTTCTCCATATCCGCAAATTTGAGGCACATGTCCTTAGCTTCAACGTCTGGGAGAGCCGCGATGGCCCTCTCATAAATTGGTCTGGTCGACGTCAGGCCGAAATTGGAGGCAGATTTGGTGATATAGAAGTTGAACATGTCAGCCCGGTCTTCGTCCGCGACCGCTCGTGTAGCCCGCTCGTATATTCGCATTGCATGGCGGGCTAGGCCACGTTCCTCTTCCAAGTTGCCATACATGAGGTAGATCGTCTTTGCGAACTTCGGGGGGCAATCTTCCACGGCTTGCTCGAATAGATCGCGAAGTCGTTCTATCCCGATCTTACGGTCAACAGCCTTAGTAAGATATAAATTCCAAAGCTCAAAAGCAACGGGATAGCTGAATAGGTCTAAGCCGCGCTCATAAATCTTGAACGATTCCTCATAATATTTGTGTTCCTCAAGCAAATTGGCATAGTTGACAACCGTCTGAGGTGTTGCGATTCGGAGCTCAAAGATTCGCTCGTAAACCTTTTTGGTTTCATCCAAAGTAGACACGCTTTCAACGAGATCGACGTAGAAGCTCCAGAGTTTCCAGCTCTTGTGGACTCTTTGTTGCGGTGACAAGGTCTCGTCGAAGTAGTCCACAGTGGAGCGCTTTGGTGCCTGAACTGCTTTGGCCATGATCCGGACGGCGTCGTCGAAGTTCTCATTTCGTAATTCCATTTCTGCCCATTCAATCCACATATCAGCAAGCTCTGCCACTGACTTGAAGGGTACCTTGATCGCCTTCTCCATAATGACCCGGGCGTTTCTCAGGTCACCTCCGCGTTCATAAAACTTTGCGTAGTTGGCCCAAAGCTGGTGAAATGCTCCGACAGCGCGTTTTGGCTGTATTGCCGCAATTGCATCCGTGTACGTCTGAGCAACCTCCTTCTTGTTATCGCCCCAAAGGGCAACTCTCTTTTCCCACTCTGGAACGTTGTTTGGATTCTGGCGTAGCAGGACGTCGTTTAGGAGGAATGGCCGCCTGTCCATGAGTTGTTCGAAGCGCATCATTCTGATATCCAGCTCAAAGTCCGCATTTTCGTCATCTATCCCTTTCTCGGCCCTTGCAGACGCAACCTCCATGAGAGCACCGATGATAGACTCTTCAAATTCGGTGTAAGCCTCGAAGATAAGGGTGAAGTCTCTCACTGTCATGACCGTTGTGATCCCCTCTTCAAAGACATCGCGAGCCCGTTCAAAGCTGCCTCTCCGGATCCAATAAGTAGCGAGGCCTGACCATAACTTCCCTCTTTGATCCGCAAATCTGGAAATACCACTTCGGATTATGCGTTCGGCGTCAATGCCAGTCTCGTATCCTGTCTCGATTTTGGCGGCGTGTTCAACAATAAGATCTACCATTTCGCTCCAGAGTTCATAATGGCCTTTCCCGTGCTTGCTGTTGAACCTGGCGTTGTTAAGAACATCTATAAATTTCAGCGCGGCCTCTGTGTAAAGCCCCGTTTGAGTCAGTAGTTCGATAAAGTCCTCGGCATCTTCAGGATGCACCTGCATATAGCGTCGCCAAATTTTCACAGCAGTTTCGCCAGAGGCTGAGTTCGCAAATGGGCGATAGATGGCCCAAATACGATTGTGCTGAGATATGGGAAGAGCTCTTAGAGCTCGGTCGAATGCCCGTCGGGTGAGAGTAACAACAGGTTGTTTCGTCAGGAACTTGAGGTACATTTCCCATATCCGTGGCATCTTGTGTAGTAGATTGAGGGCCTTTTCGAAAAGGGTGTTGACTTTGCGATATTCTGCGGCGAACAATGCTGGGTTCAATTTGGCAACATGCTTAACTCGAAACGAGAGATACTAGATGATGTTAGGCTTGAGCATTAGGCAACGGATGCCATTCCGTGGGGTTTATCTTACCAGTTTCCATAATTTGTATGAACGCGGCAATTGAGCGCAAGCTCGCTCCATCACATACGTTTGCTCAAGGATAGTTCCGTGATGTGTTTTGAACTCAATGTATGCCAGCCAGGGCTTCACACTACCAGGGTCGCGAAGGACATCTTGCTCGTAAACGGAATCTTCGTTGGACTGAAGGATTTCGGTCAGTTGAGTATCATACGTGATGCGCATCGTGTTTGTGTACTTACTACGAGATGCAGTTGCGGCTGTCTGCGCGCTCCATTTAGAGCGTGATCAATCGGAGCCATAATGATTATGGAATTCTAGATCGTCAAGGAAACGACTGAGGGAGTTTCGCGAAGGTAACAGTTGAGTCGAATCAACGTGAACCGTACATCGTCGAGACAGCTGGGAATGTCAAAGGACGTCGCTCTGAAAGCCACAATGTGCCTCTTATAGGCCCGAGTCTGGCCGGAAGCGCCGACTTAACACCCCCGAATGTCGCTGGCTCCTTATGCGCTTCGGCGAAAGGAAACTAGAGGGATCCTGGGTTGCTCGATCTCCGGCTGATGAGAACGCGAGGCTGTTGTATTTTTCTGAAGCCTGCGGCACCTGGGTCCTCACAGTTCAGAGACGGTCCACTAAACCGCTAAAGAGTGGGGCGGTCAGTGCTTGCTGCTTACGTTATAGCATTGATAGCTGCCCAGCAACTCTGGGTGAACAAAGTCTAGGGGAGCTTTCCAGGGCAGCCAATTAGTCCAGCTAGCGCCTTGGCCCTGTGAAGACGGCAGCCCAGATACCTTACCTAGGTAGAGACAGACAGCCTGAAGCGACAACAGCTTCAATCTTTAGCCACCACTTCCATACAACACCAAACCTACCTTTCTCATCAAATCTTGCCTATCAAAATGTCGGGGGCCAATGTAAGTCAAAACTTTCGCCTTCCTTCCACGAGTTGTGAGAAGCGCTGATGATTGTGGCCTAGGATCGCGAAGCAGTCTTTCCAACCCGGCAATCGCTGGGCATCATGAAGGCAAAGCTTAAAGGCGCAGAGACAGGCCATAGTTTATTGAAGCGAAAGAGTGAAGCTCTGACAAAGTATGTGCGACGCTACAGTTCTGCCCACCCATTGTTACGGCCGACTAACCCTATAATGCAGACGATTTCGAGGTTCATATCCCTAACAGACCCTTGATGTAAACCAATCCTTTCGCCAGCGTACTGATACTCGATAACACAGAAATCACGAGGCGAATTGATGAGGCCAAGCGAAAAATGGGGCGAGTCATGCAAATCGCAGCTTTCTCGCTGGCAGAAGTGACATATGCCGTCGGTGGTGATATTGGGTACCAAGTGCAGGAGTCCGCCAAGTCTGCTCGGTTCCGCGTTCGTACGAAACAAGACAACGTATCCGGTGTTCTCCTTCCAGCTTTCGAAAGCTACCTTACCGAAGGGAACAATGACTTCGGTCTGACAGGTTTGGGCAAGGGAGGGCAGCAGGTTCAGCGATGCAGGGAAACATATGCTCGTGCTGTTGAGGCGCTGGTTGAGCTGGCTAGTCTGCAGACCGCGTTTGTCATCCTTGATGAGGTCATCAAAGTTGTCAATCGGCGTGGTAAGTCACTCACACTGTTGACATTAGCTGTGATACTGAATATCGTCCCAGTCAACGCGATTGAGCATGTCATTATTCCCAGGACCGAGAACACTATCAAATACATCAACTCTGAGCTTGACGAGCTCGACCGCGAGGAGTTCTACAGACTAAAGAAGGCAGGTTTTAGCATTACCGTATTCATGGCAGCTCATCTGACACATGATAGGTTGCGAACAAGAAACAGCGAGATACTGCTGCAGCAGATGCCGAAATGAAGGCAAGACGTGAGGCGGAAGCATCGGCGCAGGGCGGAGACAAGTCCCAGAAAGACGATTCCACACTTGCAGATGTACTAGGCGCCGGCGACGACGAAGACGTCATTTTTTGAGAGGGCGGTAGCTGTATCGGAAGCGTGCGACAAACAGGCTGTTATAGTACAATGCTGGAGTGCAAGAGATAGCTTGATGTGTGTGTGTTGTGTTTATTATTAAATAAGTATCCATCAGCCAACGTTGTGGCCGTACCAATTAGCAATTATGGCCTTCCTATCAATACTAGCATTCATATTCACTGTCGCTGGTAGGTGACCTTGATGGGTTTGTCTCCCAAGTGTAAACCAGCCGTGTTTTCTTTGGCAGTAATAGCGCCTTGTTCCGCCTCGTATTCGACAAATGCGATACCACGACGACCAGGTACCAGCCTAACCTCGCGAAATCCGTCAAATCGACCGAACACGCTGGTCAAAGTCTCAATGTCATAGTCTTCGGGGAAGTTCTGGACGAAAAGGATTTTGTTGGGTGGGAGGAACTCATCAAGCACACTGCCGGATGCTGCGGCGCTGGTGGACTTGAGACCCGATGATTTTACCGCCTTTGCAGGTCGGTTATCGTTGACTGAGCCAGACCCTCGCTTGTTGATTTGTCTCTGCTCTTCCGCGGACTCAAGAGCCTTGCGTTTGTCTATATGTCCCGCCGACGTTAGTGATGGAATGAGATGAGAGATTGAATTTATTATACCCTTCTCAGCCTGTCGGTGGCGCTTATGCTGTTCGAGCTCTTCCTGGTTGCCCTTTAATTCAACGGTCTTGTCGCTCTGCGTTCGCGCGAAAGCAAGTTTCATAGGTTTGCCGAAAAGCTCGAACCCATCGATTTCGTTGATAGCATCTTGGGCACTTTCAATGCTATCATAGACAACAAATGCCTGTCCTTTGGCGCGCAGATTCTTCTTCGCCACGATGTCGACGACATTGCCGAACTCTGCGAATACTGTTCTCAAGGCATCTACCAATGCATCAAGCTTGACGCGCTCTTCGAGATTTTGGACGTATACACTACTGAATGTTAGCAGATATCGTTCACGTGGTGTCGGGTGTGCAATGACACGCACGTGGAGATAGGCATCTTGGAAGCCAGGATATAAGGATGCTGATGAAGGAGGACAAGATTGATGCCAACCGTGTTGAAGCTCTGGTGGTTTATGTGGGGCGAGAATAAGGTACAGTGGGTCGGCAAAAGTCCCGACACATGTCCAAATTAGCCCCTCTTTTTTATATTATTTATAACTAGCTAGTTAAGCTATATATAAAATTATAAAACTTTATTAAATTACTATTAATATTACTATTTATTATCTTAATATTAGTTATTATTTTATAAGGTAAATATATTTAATTAAGTAAATTTTATTTAATTAATTATAATTTTATTTTACTTATTAAAAGACTTTTTAACTTTTAAATATAAATTCTTTTATATATAGAATTTTTTTTATTTTATATAATTAACTTTATAGAATTTTTTAAGTAATTTTATTATATATAAACTGTAATAGCAGCTTAGTAATAAGGCTAACTTAAGAGACTAGCTTAATATATAACCCATAACCCCCTTAACTTTATTATAAAAATCCCTTAAATTAAAATCTTACTTCTTTAAGCTTTAGTTAATATAATACTATTATACCTACTTAGCTTTATTACTAATTATCTATAATAATTTTAAAGCTTTTACTTAAGCTACTTAAGTATAATAATTAACTTATAAAGAACTATTATAATTAGTATTAAGCTTAATAAGTTAGCAGTAAATCCTTTAGAAATTATTACTTAAACCTCTTATAAAAAGTCTTTTTAATTTATAATCTATTTAGCTAGCTAATTTACTAATATAAATTATACTGTTTGTTGCCTCAGCATTAGTTATCATTTCACGGGGCGAATATGCTTAGTCAGGTAAATTCTGTTCAATTGACTACAGCCTCGTTTTGCCTGCCGAAGGACTCTTTGACTTTCAGTCGTAAACTCTTTCTCGCGCACAATTAGAGTTGCTTGAGATGCTGCAGCCTAAAGGTAACCTTATTGATTAAGTGTTTATTAAGACTTCAGTCTAGCCAGAGACTTTATTGTTGATACTTCTGTGGCTTATTGGAATACCTGGATCCCATTTATTGGTTGTTACTGGGTTAAAGCTATAAAAAAAATAAATTATATTATTACTTTAAAAGAAAGAATTTAATAGCTAGAAGTAGAACTTATTTTTTAATAATAAGAAAAGGAATTAAAGTAACTGGTTAGAGAGAATAGTAATAAACTATAAATTCCTCCTAAGACTTAAAAGAGAAATACTTTAAAACCTTTAATAGCTATTTCTATTACTAAAAATAATATCTTATTAAGTTACTATTAATTATAAATTAGTTTCTCTTTTTTTTTTAAAGGTAAAATTAAAGTTAAAAATATTATTACTTTTAAATACTTAATTACCTTTTAAAAAAAGAATAAATAGCTTAATAATATAAATTAAAGCTTTTAAGAAGTATAAAAATAATACTATATTAATAGAAGCTAGATTCTATTTACTTATAATAATATAACTTTTAATATATAACTTATATAATTTAGCTACTTTAATAAATAAATAAAAAAGAAAAAAAAAATTTCTTAAAATAAAATTAAAAAGCCTTTTAAAAATAGTTCTTTACTTTTAAAAAAAATAGAAAGAATTACTAGATTCTTATAACTATTTAATTAAAATATATATAGTAAAAACTAAGTTAATCTCCTTAAAACTTCTATAAATATTTTATTTTTATTAAAAATTATCTTCTTTATAAATTTAATATTATAATATAAATCTATTAATACTATATTAAATTACTTTTAATACTTAAAGATATTATAGCATTTTAAGGAGATATTAGCCTTCTAGAATTTAAAGAAAAGCTAATTTAATTTATATAATAATTTTAAAATATATTAAATTAAAAGAATAAATATAAAAAAAACCTACCTTTATTAAATTACTATTAATACTACTATTTATTACCTTAGTATTAGTTATTACCTTAGTATTAGTTATTATTTTATAAAGTAAATATACTTAATTAGGTAAATTCTATTTAATTAATTATAGCTCTATTTTACTTATTAAAAGACTCTTTAACTTTTAAGTATAAACTCTTTCTTATATATAGAATTTTTTTTATTTTATATAATTAACTTTATAGAATTTTCTAGGTAATTTTATTATATGTAAACTCTAAATACTATTTATAATAGTCTTTTACTTATAAGTTAATAAGGATATCTTTTATAAGTATAATAATACTTATAATCTAATAGTAAAACTAATTAATTCTCTTTAACTAATAAAAGTACTATTTTATTTTACTTAAAGAGTAAGTATCTCTTAAGTACTATATCTCTTCTTTAAGCTACTTATTATAGTTAAAGTTTTTAAGTAAGTAGTAAAAGATATTATATTTAAAGATAACTAGGCTAAGTAGCTAGTTATCTATTTAATAATTATAGCTAATTGCTACTATTTACTAAAGAAATATAATATTTTTATTATAAACTATTTAATAAGAATTATAGCTAGTTAAAAGAGATTATATACTATTAGTAAATAGTTTTTAATTAAAGGTTATTTAGGTTTAATATTTTAACTATAATTAAAGTTAATATTATTAATTAAATAAAGTAATTAAGGTAAAGAACTTATAGATAACTTAAGCGTAGTTAGTTTTTAATAATTTTATAATTATTAAAATAACTTTAAGGATTAAGAAAGGTTAAAGTTATAGGGGAGTTATAAACTCTATTAATTAAGCTTTTTAAAGCTTTTTAGCTAGTTAGATAATATATTTATTATAATTAGAATTGCTTAAGATACTATAGCCTAAAGGTAAGCTTATTAATTAAGACTTTAGTCTAGCTAGAGACTTTATTATTAATACTTTTATAGCTTATTAAAATACCTAGATTCTATTTATTAGTTATTACTAGGTTAAAGCTATATAATATAAAATACCTATTTAAATTCCTACTAGTAAAGAAGAAACCTTATTAACTTTAAAAAACTATAAAGATATACTTATATTAATAACCTTAAGAAAGTAATTTAAACTATACTTTAGTCTTTAATACTAAAAATAAAAATCAAAATTAAAATAAAAACTTAAGCTTAGTAAAGTATTATACCTTAAATTAAATTTAAAAGGAAGATCTTTATTACTATTAAGGTTTAAGGCTATAAAACTATTATAATATAGGCTTACTTTAACTATAATATAGAAATAAATACTATTAGTAAAACCTTTATAAAATCCTAGGGATTTTAATAACTAGTAAATGCTAATATCTCTCTTTAAAAAGCTAATAACTTATAGCTTAAAACTATAAAATATTAAGAAGTATCTTTAACTTTAATTAACTGCTAAAAATAAGTATATAAAACTATAAGAAGTTTAATAAGTATTAATAAAAGAGATTATAAAGAATTAATACTTCTTTTTATTATTACTTTAAGAAACCATTAAATTATAATTAACTTTAAGATAAAAAAGTAGTAATTTAAAAGGTATTATAAAGGCTTTAAACTCCTTAAGCTTTAATAATTCTTAAAAAAAACTTATAATAAAGTTAAGATCTTTACTATTATTCAGGGTTGCGAATTTAGTCACTGACTAATTAGTCTGACTAGTGATTAATTCTGACTAGACTAATTAGTCAGTGACTAATTAGTCTAGTCAGTGACTAAAATCAGTTTTTTTCTTTGACTAGACTAATTAGTCACTGACTAATTAGTCTAGTCAGTGACTATAGTCAGTTTTTTTTTTTGACTAGACTAATTAGTCACTGACTAATTAGTCTTTAGTCAGACTAATTATTTTCTTAGATAATTAATTAATTATAGAGCTTATAACTTATAAGGAATAAGAAATTAAAATTATTTATAATATTAGTATTTTTAGCTTATATTAGTAAGTAAAAAGTAAGTAATATAGCCAACTATAAC
>SRZU01000100.1:0-282679 GCA_013183765.1 Fusarium xylarioides | reverse complement strand
TTGATTGAAAGAGCCTTGTTTTCTTCAATTGAAGGTGGCGGTCGGTTTGACCTTATCAAGCTACGGAAATCGCGCAGTGGGTTCAATCTGACCAATCAGAGAGCGTTTTGCTGTTTACAGCTCAACAGTCGCGGTATATTTCTGTGGTACCGCCCGCCTGCGGATCAGAGAGGGGAAAGAAGTGCAGGAAAAAAATTTATTATTCACACAACGCAAAAAATAACCTCCGGCCTTCTTTTTCTCATTCCCTGGTATCCGTGTGCCCTCTTTCTGTAAACCACAACTTCTCTCGCCTACTCAATTTAGAAAAGAGTTGCCGCTGAAGATCAGTTTGTATTGGTTTACGAATACTACGTCTCTTTACCTCATCCTTCCCCCCCTCCTCCCTCGTCCTTCTTCCCCTGCCTATCCTCTGGAATCATTTCTAAACCCACCATCAATCATAACCAAAACCACCCCGCCGCCTGGCCTTCTGCGTTTTCTCCCGATACCCTCGCGACGAAGCAACGTAACAAGCGAATACACCGGCCTCGGTTCTGTTTCTGTTTCTGGTGTCTGATTCTAGGCTACGAGTTCATTCAATCGACACGTCGTTCTTGTCCGACACCCTCTTGTTTCCTATTTACGAGAGCAGGCAAAGCAGGACAGTCAGTAGCATAAGCATTTTTGGGTTTACTGCCTCGAAATTACCTACTGTTCACACCAAATTTACTTTTTTTTTCTTCCTGTTGCCTCCCTTCGTCGAAACCTAGTCGCCTACTGCCCTAGGCTGCCATTTTTCGATTCAATAAACGCCTCTACGACATTGTAGAATCCTTCCCTCTTTCCATCAGAAACATCTGTCACGGCTTTCGCCCACAATCCAACCGATTTACTGGTCGTCCATTTGGCCTGAAGACCTCGGCTCAACGGACACCTGACTCTCGGTTTTACACCCTCGTACTCGATACGCACCCCCGAATTTCGACTCGTTGTCCGAGAATCTTATATCCCTGCGTCCTCGTTATTTAGAGGTCCACAGATAGTCACTGCATCGCACGTAGGTGCTTTGCCTCTCTCCTTGCGTGGAAGGGGTTGAGAGACATCCTGGGGTTTTCGATCCTTGAGCAATATATTGATTTTTCCTTCTATTGCGACCAAGGTGATTTCGGCACCTTCAGCTCAGAACTCTCCTACCAGTTTAAGACGGCAAGCCTGTACTACGAGGCTCAACCTGAAATGAGTCCATCCGCCATCGTTGAGTCCAACGAAATGGCCACTCAATCGACATTTTCCTACGCGCAAGCTGCGAAGGGTCAAGGCACTGCCCCTGCTTCGAATCCTCCAGCTGTCGCCGATACTGCTGCCCCTTCCCAGGACGCGCAAGCATCCATTGCCGATGATAATGTTCCGGCTCCCGCAACCGACGTGAAGTTGACTGTTGCTGCTACCGAGAACGCCAACTCTGAAGCTCCTGAGACCACGGAGCACTGCGCTGCCTTCTCTGAAAAGCAAGGCCTCGAGAGTATACCTGGATCCGAGAGCGATGCCCGCTCCGAGTCGACACAAAGCAGACGAACAGACTCGAGGCGCGAAGATGATTCTGGAAGGCTAGAGCGCCCGTGGCGTCGAAACGAGAAGACACAGGGATCATCAAGCACTACTGCCCGGTCTGTAGACGAGCAGGACTCCCGAAAGGCTAGGCGAAATAAGAAGGGTAAGACTTCTGAGAAGCAACCCAGTGATCAGACGACAGAAAAGGAGCAGGAGGCAGCCCCTGAGGCCCCCAAGGTCGAGCTCTCAGAAGCACCTATCCCCAGCGTCAACATCTGGCATAAGCGAAAGGAAGCCCAGCAGGCCAAGTCTGTCAAACCTGCTCCCACACCTGCGGAAGCTACAGTGAATGGCACTTCGTCTCGGGATGAGAAGAAGACTGAGGAATCTACTACGACACCATATACAAACGGCATCAGGACTCAGCAAAAGCCGGTCAGTACTGTGCGGCCGGAGCGCAATGGCCCCCGGGGATCGCGGATACTTGAGAAGGATGGCAAGAACGAGGTTCCCCCATCCGTCGAGGATTCTACAGCATGGCCAACCCCTGAAACTGCAATCACGGCTATTAAGGAGGACAGTAAGAAGAAGGTCGCAGACAAGACACCCGAGAAATCAGACCGCTCTGATAAGGACAGTCAAGAAGATGGCAGCGCGTCAAAGCCCCGACAGAAATGGGTGGCTATGGACTATGTCCCCACAGTCAGCTTCGAAACCCAGCTTCCTCAAATGCGTAGCTCTAAGCCACGGGGTGGTGCTCGTGGTAATCGAGATGCCGCTCCTCGAAGCATGGCCAACGGTGTAGCGGATAAGCCCGCTTCTACCGCACCTGCCAACAAGACCAATGACACCAAGCCTAAAGACAATACCAACAATGCCGCATCGCAAATGGCAGCCGTCAAACGCGGAGCAGCGGATGGTGTTAACGGTCAGAAAAAGGCCTCTGCCAGCACTGGCTCCGAGAAGGCCAAAGATACGACGGCCCAATCTTCGGTGAGTAATACCATGATGCCCCTGTGTAGCACAGCTATCTTGAGATTGCGCAAGTGTATTTATTGTATGAGACGTATACTGATCGATTTTGGAATAGGAGATTTCGCAAAGTCGAGACAGGCATGATGGCCGCAGTGAAAGAGGTCGAGGCAATTACCGAGGACGAGGTGCTCATCACGGCCATTCACAGTCTCAGCATGCTATTTCTGCATCCGGATTCCATGGCCAAGGCGCCAACGCTGCCAGATCTCAGGGTTACAGTCCCCCCTTGCGGCAGGGTGGTCATGGTGGCATGTTTACGCCTCCTTCTCAGCGAGGCCGTGGTCGCAATGGCGCTAACAACTTCCATCGTGTATCAGTGCCGAACGGTGGATCTCGTATGCCTGTTGTGCAAGCTCAATATTCGCCCTACGATTACTCCATGGCAGCACCCATGGGAGCAGTCCCTTTCCACACCCTCCCATTTGATAACTTGCTCGTTCTCACGATCAAGACTCAAATTGAATATTATTTCTCCATCGAGAACCTCTGCAAAGACGAGTACCTTCGACAGCGCATGGATTCCCAGGGATTCGTCCCTCTTCACTTCATTAGTGCATTCTCGCGCATCAAGCAGCTGACTGTGGACATGAACATCATCCGTGCTGCTTGTGAGGATTCGACCGAAGTCGACTACGTGGTTGGCGACGATGAGTGTGAGCGACTACGTCGGCGACACAATTGGGAGCATTTCGTTTATTCTATGGAAAAGCGAGATGAGCTGGCCCGTAATGCTGGCCCTTCAAGCGTCACTTTCAAGAACAGACACTACCATTTCCCTGGCGGTCAATTTGACGACATCGCTGCTATACCATATGGCGCACATGCTTATCCTCATGGCCATGCTCTCCAACAATTCGCACCACATGACGCAAACGGGGTTGTTCCAAATGGCAACACCCAGCTTTCTGCGGCTGTTCCCGACTTCTCACCTTCCGGGACAATTCCCCTTGTCGGCCCTCAGGGTGAAGTCCAAGTCACCAGCGTTGAAGCTTTGACCAATGGTCACGCTGAACAAGCTGCGCCGCTTACCAACGGTGTGCATAGTGGGGAGGCTTACACAACGCAATCGTAGTCCCCGAGCGAAATGGAGTACCGGCTGTGGCAGAGATCTCTATCATTTTCATGCTTGCAAAGTGGCGTATATGAGAAAGTTGTTTCCTTTTTTTTTTCTTTTCTTCCCCGGTCTGGGTCGATACGAATAACGCGTCCCAGATTTATAAGTGTTTATGATTTTCATGCTGTGGCCCGGGGCTAGCTTCATATTCACCATGAACCAAAACGTGTTACGATTGCGATCTCGTTTGTTCATAGGTCTTGAGTGAAGCAGGCTGTATGGACGCCTCAAGGGTTCATATATAGCACTCCGCTGTTCTGGGCCCGACAGCAAACGGGCGGTTGGCGAGTGCTTGATAGGAACTTGCGTTGTACGTTATAGTGCTATAAGTGCACCACGGGGCGACAAGAGGTCTCCTCCTATCAGAAACGCTTGAAGGAAGAGAACGACGTACACGAGCCACAGATATACGATACCCTGGTGCACGAGGCTATAATGAAAAGCCAGTAACCATTGGAGAGGAAAGTTCGGAATGAAGGTTGGCTTAACAGCCTGATGTATTGGTTTCTGTTGGGGCGTATTCCAAGGATGGTTTTGTGAAATGCGAAGGCACGCTACAAGTTGGAAAGGAGTGCGCCAGGACCTCAGCACTACATGCGAGGGAGTGCGACTGGTGCTGGGCAGTTGTAGTGATAGGTCACAGAGGCGAGCGGCAAGTGTTGCTGGATGATTGCTATACCCGCTACACTGGATGTTCATGGGGGTGGTCGATTACGACGGCATATTTAAAAGGGTTATCATCGTCATACCGGATGAAAGAAAAAGGCATGGGTGGAAAAGCATATGGGCGTACGGTGACATTTAGCTGAACTGCAGCATCTTTTTTTTCTCGACTGCATATGAAAGGGGTTCAAGGATGGTTTCAATTTGGACTTGGTTCTGATTTTACTCATGGATTCTGATGTTAGAGGGGGACTCTCCAAGCTTTGCTAAAAATACGGAGTCTTTTATTCCAGTTTCAAAAGTTGTACAATAGTTTCATTATAAAAGAAAGAAAAAATTATGTCGAGAAACAACAGGCTTCTGCTAGTATTGAGATCTACTGGGTGCTGTTGTATTACTGCTGCCCATCATAGATAGATAGTTATCACGATCTCTATCAGCAGTACTCACACAATTGCTAATGCATGGTAGGTCATAGGCGAGCTTCCATGGGAATACTATCTGCTGTAGGAAGCGCAATGGATTATTGCAATGTGTGTGTGCGAGTTCTTGACTGCATGAGCATGGATATTTTGTCTGTCCTTGTTCTTTCATTCATTCATTCATTCATTCATAAGGATCATATTGGCTGTCATGACAAGACAGCCCATCATGTTGGCGGGGTTGAGGGGTTATCTATCAACTTTAGGGTAGCTGAATTGCAGGGCTCACTCACACAGGGCACTTTTGTCATGAGGATATGATATTAAAGATCAGTCTTTACATTTCAAACTAGCTCCTGCCACAAGATATCATCAGATATCATTACCTATATCGTGTCTTATGGCTTGAATATGATGGAGTAAAGGTCTGGACGCCCAGATTGAGGATTGTGGGATCATGGGAAGACACACCGAAGAATGTTGCGGGTAACGGCTGTTTGAACATTCCACGATTGACTGTCTGGCCAAGGTGATCTGATCTTAGCATTAGAGCGAGAAAGAACATTTCCATCTAAAACTTCAGACTGAACAAGTTGCCAATGTTCATCATGAAAGAAGGAAATAAAGCGACGGATTGCCGGCAGCTACCCAAGAAGCCGCTCGAAATCATCTTTGCCAGTTACCTGTATAGACTGACACTGCATAACATAATAGCTAGTGATATCGTTCAGAAGCACATACCCTAATGACATCCTGCTGGGCCTGGAAATGACGGTGTCCTGTTCATCCACGCTGGCCTTTGTTTGGACATACTATAAAGCCGGGCGTATGCTTCGCAATGGGAATACATCCGGAGCTAATCGCGCGAGCGAAGGACATGAAGAATCTACCTACCTATATAGTTGACTGATGTATGTCACAAAACATATGTTGTCTGGGACTGGGCCATGATCGACTTGGCATGATGATTCTACAAGGTGGAGAAGAGCCTTATTACAGTCCGCAGGGGTTACAAATGTCATTTTCTGCATTTTAGCTTATACCCTACCCTACCACAGAATAAGTTAAAATAGCCTTATTAGCTTATTTAAGGCTAGATACTTATACTTATTTTAACCTTTTTTTCTTACTTAAAACTAAGATTTTAATAGAATTAGTACTTTATAGCTAATTTTCTTAATAAAATAATATAAATTATAATATAGCTAATTAAAGTTATTACTATTATAATAAAAGTAGCTTTTTTTTAATATAATATTATAATTACTTTAATTTTATAGCTTTTAATATTATATTTTTATAAAAATAATTAATTTTAAGATTTATAAAGATAATAAATTAATTTAAAGACTTAAAGAATATTAAGAAAACTAAAGAATTACTAAAAATAGCTTTATTTATTAATATAATAAACTTATATTTAAAAGAATATTAAGTTATAGCTAAAGCTATAATTATAGCTCTTTTTAAGAGCTTTTATAAGAAAAGTAAGCCTATTTAAAGAAATTATATTATAATAATTAATTTTATTATTATATTCTATTTAAAGATACTTTTATAATAGCTTCTTAGATTTTTAATATTATAAAATATACTAAGTATTAAGTTTATTATAGCTTTAATTATTCTTTAACTTCTAAGAAAGATATTTTATATCTTTAAAAAAAAAAGACTAAATAATAAGTAGCTTAAGACTCTTTATTAATAGCTTAATAAATATTCTTTATACTATAAGATTAACTAGAAGGATTTTTAAATCTTTATTCTAGGCCTTTTTAATATTAGAATAAATACTATTAATACTAAAATAGATTTTTTAAGTTTTAAATATTATTATCTAGAAAAGAAGCTAAAGATTAATCTATTAATTTAAGTAAAATATCTTAAGATATCTTTATTAAATTACTGTTAATACTACTGTTTATTGCCTTAGCATTAGTTATTATTTTATAAGGCAAATATGCTTAGTTAGGTAAATTCTATTTAATTAATTATAGCTTTATTTTACTTATTAAAGGACTCTTTAACTTTTAAGTATAAACTCTTTCTTATATATAGAAATTTTTTTATCTTATATAATTAACTTTATAGAATTTTCTAGGTAATTCTATTATATATAAACTCTAAATACTACCTATAATATAAAAGCCTACTTATAGATTAGTAGTAACTATACCTATAAGTATAATAATACTAGAGATCTAAAGGCTATACTTAGTCTTTAGCCTACTAAGATATAGATCTATTATATCTAGAGTACTTAGCCTTTATACTTCCCTATTAAGCTACCTTTTATAGTAGAAGCTCCTAGTTAAGTAGCAGAGAAGCTTATACTTAAAGATAACTAGCTTTTATAACTAGTTATCTATCTACTAATTATAGCTAATTGCTAATAATTAACTAGCTTTCCTTTTTACTCTAATTCTTGCTTCTTAGTATATATTTATCTATAAAGCAATAATATTGCTATTATAGATATTTTAAAGGTAATTATAGCTAGTTAGAATAGGCTATAGATATAGTTAATTAATCCAAGTGTTGATTAGCTGTGTTTACCCTCAATTTGTGTTCCTCATACTGCACTGCGTTGCCTTGCGACCTGATCCAATCTATTACTAACCCTGTTCAGTTGGATCATAAGGTTCAAGGCAGCAGCGCTGTATGACCTTGAGACTTGATTTTAAGGTTATTGTGTTTTTTGGCGTAGTGTATGATGCCTTGTATTGTGATATGCTAAAAATAAGCATTATATTGTATTATCTCATTATATGAGACCCTATTAGCTATACCTCGCGTATTGCTGCAGAGACATTTTGACTTTTCAATAGTTAATTAATACCTATTAGTTATGCATTAAGTAAGTTTAATATCTTAATTATAATTAAGGTTAGCATTATTAATCTTATATTAGGGTAAAGAACTTATATTTAATAAAAGCTTAGTTAGTTTCTTAATAGTTTTATAATTATTAAGATAAATATCTTTAAAGATAGATAGATTAGAAAAGGTTAAAGTTATAGGGGAGTTATAAATCCTATTAATTAGGCTTTTTAAAGCTCTTTAGCTAGTTAGGTAATATATTTATTATAATTAGAGTTGCTTAAGATGCTATAGCCTAAAGGTAACCTTATTAATTAAGTTTATTAAGACTTTAGTCTAGCTAGAGACTTTATTATTAATACTTCTATAGCTTATTAGAATACCTAGGTTTTATTTATTAGTTATTACTAGGTTAAAGCTATAAAATATCTTAAGATATATTATAAAGCCTTATACTTTTTTTTTAACTTTATTAATTAAGTTAATAGTTATATTACCTTTTTAAATAAGAAGACCTTTTATAGTATAAAGAGTAATTAATGCTTTATAACTATTTATTAAAATAAAGCTATTTTTAATTTCTAATTTTTAAGATAGTTAAAAAATAAGATAAATTACTAAGATATTATTTATAATTACTAGCTATTAAAATAAAGCTATTTAAAAATTAAAAATTAAAAATAGCTTTATTTTAATAGATAGTTATAAGGTATTAATTACTTTTTATACTATAAAAGGTCTTTTTATTTAAAAAGGTAATATAACTATTAACTTAATTAATAAAGTTAAAGAAAAAGTATAAAGCTTTATAATATATCTTAAGATACTTTACTTAAATTAATAAATTAATTTTTAGCTTTTTCCTTAAATAATAATATTTAAAACTTAAAAAATCTATCTTAATATTAATAGCATTTATTTTAATATTAAAAAGGCTTAAAATAAAGGTTTAAAAATCCTTTTAGTTAATTTTATAATATAAAGAATATTTATTAAGCTATTAATAAAGAGTCTTAAGCTACTTATTATTTAATTTCTTTTTTTAAGAATATAAAATATCTTTTTTAAAAGTTAAAGGATAATTAAGGCTATAATAAACTTAATACTTAGTATATCTTATAATATTAAAGATTTAAAAAGCTATTATAAAAGTATCTTTAGATAGAATATAATAATAAAATTAATTATTATAGTATAATTCCTTTAAATAAGTTTACCTTTCTTATATAAGCTCTTAAAAAGAGCTATAACTATAGCTTTAGCTATAACTTAATATTCTTTTAAGTATAAGTTTATTATATTAATAGATAAAGCTATCTTTAGTAATTTTCTAGTTTTTTTAATATTCTTTAAGTTTTTAAATTAATTTATTATCTTTATAAATCTTAAAATTAATTATTTTAATAAAAATATAATATTAAAAGCTATAAAATTAAAATAATTATAATATTATATTAAAAAAAGTTACTTTTATTATAATAGTAATAATTTTAATTAACTATATTATAATTTATATTATTTTATTAAGAAAATTAGCTATAAAGTACTAATTCTATTAAAATCTTAGTTTTAAGTAAGAAAAAAAGGTTAAAATAAGTATAAGTATCTAGCCTTAAATAAGCTAATAAGGCTATTTTAACTTATTCTGTGGTAGGGTAGGGTATAAGCTAAAATGCAGAAAATGACATTTGTAACCCCTGCGGACTGTACCTAGGATATTGACTTAGGTACCTAGGTAAATAAGTGATCGACATACAAGGTTGAATTTCAATGCTTTCTCGGACCGCCATGTTGGAAATATTCAGCCTCCCCACGTTATCATAGCCAGGGAAACCATCTTTGGACTACTGTATCGTCCTGACACGACCATTATCAGTGGTCCATAAACTTTCCCCGGTCCCTCAACAGCAAAACTCGTCGAGTTACAGTTATTTCACGAACCTGATATATACGACTTGTGGGTCCGGGGGAAATAAAAAGGCTGAGGAGGGGAGACTCAGCTCTAGTACAATATCGGTCCGGACGATAATAGAGATGGGAAAACCAGCCGCGAGCTGGAGAATGAAATCAGATTCGGAGCTGACCTCCGGTTGGTCTGGGGAAGAAGGCTTGGTGCTTGTGGTCGGTATACCTTCACCTGGAGAACTTGACGTCAACTTAAACTCAACCATGGCCACCGTGGTGGAGATTCTTCTCCTTGGGAGTGAAAATTGTATGTTGAAAAACAAAACATTTCATCATGATGCTTGAAGAAGGCGTAGGGCTTGAGAACTTATAAATAAAGCATGTGCCCAAGCTCTCCATTGTTGCCGACTTAGACATATATCCGATCTTGGGCTACCTGCATTCTCCCACCTCATCACTCTCCAACCACCTACAAGAGCGTTAAAGCTACAAGATGACCGCTCAAGTGGGCAGAGCCCTCTCGTATATGACATTCAAGCCTGACATTGGCAACAGCAAACATGAAGCTCCTTATCTCAATGAAGAAGGCTATGTCGACTTCTCGCCCGACGATCTCGAGAACCCGCGGAACTGGTCCCTCAAGAGAAGATGTGCCATTACCTGTATCGCAGTATTTCTCGCAATGAACGGAAACTTTGCATCAAGCATATTTTCTGGCAGCATCGACTCTGTCATGGAAGAGTTTGGGGTATCAGAGGTTGCTGCGAGCTTGACGACTACAATGTTTTTGCTCGGCTTCTGCGCAGGACCCTTTATCTTTGCGCCTCTTTCTGAGTTTTATGGTCGTCAGTGGATCTTTTACATCACTTTTCTTGCCTATATGGCCTTCAATTTTCTCTGCGCTTTCCCTACAAACTTTGGATCACTACTGGTTGGACGATTCTTGGCTGGTGTCTTTATCTCTGCGTCACTGAGCACCACCCCGGGCGTTCTGGTCGACCTCTGGGACCCTATTGAGCGAGGAAATGCCACGGGAATCTTCAGCTTGGCTTCTTGGGTTGGCCCGTCTCTTGGGCCGGTGGTGTCAGGTTTCGTTCAGCTTAAGAAGAACTGGCGATGGGGCATGTACTGTCAAGTCAAAAGTCAAAGTTAAACAGAGACACGGGATGGGCTGAAAGAAAAGCGGCGATTGGCTGATCTAAACTCCCGCCCGGCTCGTCTTACGTTCAGCCGTTGATTTTAGACCAAGTTTCACAAGGTGACAAGCGTTTCTAGAAAAGAACAACTCATCAGAGTGGCGAAAATGGGTTCGAGGACAAGCACCGCATCGAATATGCAGGTTTCCGAGGTAGCACGAACCTAGGGTATCCCTTCGAGGAACGACTTCTGAGCCTCACTTTGCTGCTTGATGTGAGATCTGGGGACGGCATATCCTAGTTGTTGAGCTGTAAACAGCAAAACGCTCTCTGATTGGTCAGATTGAACCCACTGCGCGATTTCCGTAGCTTGATAAGGTCAAACCGACCGCCACCTTCAATTGAAGAAAACAAGGCTCTTTCAATCAAAGCTGGAATGCTCGTTGTGACTAATCTACGCTTTGTACAACACTAGTTCTGGGAGCCAATTACCAAGGTCGGAGTGTATGGCAGAGAGCCTCACTCTGAACAATGCCTACGGGGACTCCGTCAAAGATATTAATCTTGACTTCCCCAAAGGAACGGAGAAGAGCCGACTTCGATCATATCTCCGGAGCTGTGGTTTCAATCGAATATACTGTACGTTGTCTCGTCCTCGGTGTTGCCGGGCGTTGAGATGTTGCAAAGTGGAAATAATTGCATGATAACTGTGGCGCAAGGCTGTGCTGTGCTTTGGACGCCCAGCTGGTGCCCAGCTAGGTATCAAGTGCCGCTGCCGCAGCGCCCAGCGCGCCCAAGAGCTTCTAGTGGGCCTTACAAGGCCGCGACCCCTGTCGAATAGCGTCAGCGTTGTGCGTCCAAGTTGAGGTATACCCCTCCTCATTACGTCGTTTGTTTCGTCCCCGCTTGTACGGTTGAAAGCTACCTTACGAAAAGAGTCTTGGTTGTTAAGCAGAACAGTCTTAACATTATAGTAAAACTTAACACGAAGCCTAAGCTTCTGAACAGCCTAAGGTAGGTAGTCTAACCACAACTGTCTTTGAATCTCGTCAACGGTCCATCAAAAGTCAGCAGGGAAGGCATGGTTTCTGTTGCTGCCTTCTGTGTCCTATTGATGCCCATCCCGTCCAGTCCAGTCCCATCCATCCACTCAACCAACATCAAACAGGTTCAGTGCTGCCCACTATTAGCACTCTACACTTGTCGACAAGACTCACAGTAACCCACTTCATTAATCCTAGGTACTGCGTACTTAGCTAAGGTACCTACCTCCATGCCCTTAGTAGGATACTTCCCCCTTGTTGCAGCATCAAAGGACCCTGTTTTCGCTTGGCTGGGTTGTGGCTGGGTTTCTCTTGCTGCTTTTCTTTGACTTATCCCTCCCGCCACATCCTCGTCCTTTTCCTCTTTACATCGACAGAACCCGTCAACTCGGTATTGTAACATCATCGCTTATCATCAACATAAAGCCACTTTCAACTATAACCAACACCAACCATTACACCACTGCATAACATAGTAGCGACATAAACCGCACTACATCCTCATGTCCAACTACGACCCGTACGATCGGGATTACTCTCGCCGCTATGTGCGAGAGGAGCGTCGAGAAGACCCCCGCTATCTCGACCCTCGAGATTCCTTTAACTCAAAGACTCATCGGGAGATCGTTCCTCGCGGTCGCGAGGACAGCGATCTATCGATAGAAGAGGTCAGACGGGAATTCCCCCCTCCTGGTACCCGTGATATTCGCCGGGCCCGATCCGCCGGCCCAAACTACTACGAGGAAGAATATGAGTATCGCCGAGGCCATGACCCTCGCGATCGCGACCATGACCGCCGTTCCCACCGAGGTCACTCCAGCCCCTACTACGAAGATGAAGAGCGTGAGCGCAAGCACAAACCCAAGGGCATGTCCAAGAATGAGAAGATCATTGCGGCCGTCGCCGGTGCCGCGCTTTTGGCGGGTGGTAAGGAACTGTACGATCGCCGCGAAGCCAAGGAGGAGCGCACTGAAGTCCAACGCAATCCTCTGTCAACTGCAGCTCTTGCTGGAGTCGGTGCCTTGGCTGCCTACCAGGGTGCACAATTCTACAACAAGCAGCAGGCCAAGAAGGATCAAAAGGCCAACATGATTCTTCAACGCGGCCGCGACGGTTATTATAGTGATTACTACTCTGATGAGGACGAAAGTCCAAGGGAGAAGAAGGGACACAAGAACTTTCTCGAGAGCGCTATCGCAGCTACAGGTCTCGGCGCTGCTGTCAAGAGTCTCACTGGTGGCGGCGGAGACGATACCAGGAGTCGCCGGGGAGGTAGTCCCTCCAGCGAAAGATCTCGTTCTCACGCTGGTGGTGGCGGCGGCGCCAACAAGATTCAAAAGGCAGCTATGGCTTCCCTCCTTGCCGGTGCCACAGAGGCCTTTCGTGTTGCTAAGGAGCCTGGCGGCTGGAAGGGTGAAAAGACGAAGCGTATTCTCACCGCCGCTGCAGGTGCTGCTGCTGTCGACACCGCAACTGATGACAAGGGAGGAAAGCTGGGCTTGGCTGAGTCTGTGATCGGTGGCTTAGTCGGCAACCGCCTAATTCGTGGTTCGAGAAATGATATCGAGGAGGATCGCAAGACTGGCCGCAGCCGTTCGCGCTCGCGAGCCCGCTCCAAGTCTCAGGGTGGCGGCAGTGGAGGCGCAAGCGGTCTTGCCGCTCTCGCGACCGCTGGCCTGGGTGCCCTGGGTGCAAAGAAGGTTCTCGATCGATCTCGATCGCGTTCCAGGAGCCGTAGGGGACGAAGTGCCTCGTACAGTCCATCTCCAGACAGGCGCCGTCAGCGAAGCCGCAGCCGCAGTGTCGTTGACAAAGCTCGCAACGGCTTAGCTAAACTAGGCCTTGGAGCTGGAGCTGGAGCTGGAGCTGGAGCTGGAGCTGGCGCCGCTGATGACTACCACCGGCGCGACCAAGACGACTTTAGCGACCGCGGTGGCAGCCGTTCCCGCCGATACTCGGACGATATGTACGATGACCGTCGATATGGCAGCAATCGAGATTATTACGATGATGATAGATCATACAAGAGCAAGCCCCGAGAGAGAAGACGAGGAGGGCGTTCCGATTATTCCTCTTCGTCATCAGACTTAGGGGATTCTGATGAGGATGAGAAGCGGGCGAAGAAAATGAGAGGTAAGCAAGTTATCACCACAGGTTTAGCGGCAGTAGCCACTATACACGCAGCGCACGAGGTATATTCTAGCATGGAAAAGAGAAACGCACGGCACAAAGCAGTCAAGGAAGGACGGTTGAGTGAGATGGAAGCCAAAAAGCTCAAGACCAAAGCAATCATGCAAGACGCCGCATCGGTCGGTATTGCTGCTATGGGTATCAAGGGAGCCATCTCCGAGATGAAGGAAGCCAAAGAGTTGACACACGAGTGCAAAAATTTCCAACAAGAGAAGGCTCGTCGTCATGAGAAGCGAGTGCAAAGGCGCTTACGACAACAGTCAATGGGTGACAGTAGGAGGAGAGCAGACAGTTGGGCTCCTTCGTCTCGACGGGATGGGTATGACTCGGATATCGAGTATGAATACTTTGACCCTAAAGACTACGGAGGCAAACCTTACAGAGGCAACACCTTCCCAGCAGAGCCATATGGTACAGACACTTACAGGAGGAATCCCAACGGTCTGCCATCTCCTTACTAAGAGCCTGACGGTGTGTTGGGCGACATCCACGCTTCTTCACCTATACCACTCCAAACATCCTAAATCATGACTTATGACGAGACGACTTATTTGGCTCATGAGAAGCTTGAGCCAATCCAACAGTGTTTGTCCTTTGGACACATGGCAATGAAAACCCCCAAAAGAGAGGATTGGGATGACTAGAAAGAGAAGGAAAAGGTGTGAATATGGCCTGTTGCGCTACGTGGTGTGGCTGCCGTTTGTTTTGCTGAAATTCCTCTGCATCAGATAGATGAAGCAGATTTGCTTTCTCCCCGCAACCTCTCCAACGTTTGTTTCACATGTGTATTCAAGACGAAGACTAACGACGATGATTAAAATAGACCATCGCCGATACTAAGCCAGTGGCCCGATCCCTGCAGGCACAGAAGCAAAAACGAAACTATATCTCGGCATACCGGCACATACGTGCATATCTGTCCAACGATGAGCTGCTCTATTCTGGTAAAGTTGATGAATGGGGTAGGGTCTAGTAGAGGACTCAAAACGGGGAAGCAAGCAAGAGTGGCACGAGTTGACCCAACGAGATGGGAAGAGAGGGGCGGTAAGAAAGGATCGGGACGCAAATGCGGTGATAACAAATCACTGTATGCACGATGATGAAGTGGTGGGAACACGGGTAGGCGGTCTCGGGAAGAACGGCTTTTTGGAAACACGGGGGGCTTGCAGATCAAGCCTCGGCGATTGGACCAAGTGCGACAAGAAATCAGGAATGGGCCTGGGTGAAGATGGCAAGACGTCTCTTGAAAGTTAAGGGTATATGGGCATACGAAAAGATGTATGTGGACGGCACGATGTGTTTGTTTTTTTCTTCATCTCCTTTTGCCATGTTGGATATCTGGATGAATAGCTTGTTATGCTGGATAGCAGATGAGGTTCATGGGGGTCGATTCACCGGCCTCCAGAATACCTTGACGAATCATGACCTATAATGAACGACTCTGGCTTATAATAAAACCTGTTACGTCTTGGGTGTTGATGAAACAAGATTCGGCTGTTAACCAGGTAATGTGAATGACAGCGGCTTCCTACAATTAATGATGGACAAAGGTAAAAAACTGGTTGTCTTCCAAATTACTGTTCTGTACCTGTCGCTCATCGTTTGATATCCCCCGTACGTCCTCCACTAAATTCCACGATGCTTACACCCTGGCCGAATTAGTGTGCAGATTCTTGTTTCTAACAGATCTGAGGCTCAGCTCTGTAACGTCATCAAGCCATGACGTCACTTATCAAGTGTCCACTTCACTGACAGCTCGGCCAAGCAGCTGAGGTCGTTCGATCGCGAGGTGGTTTCAAGGTAGGTATGCAGCCCAAGCCAAGTGGAAGCAGAGGAGATAAGTTAAGTTAATCACTTTAACACAAGGACAAGAGGCTTCTGGTCCCCCACACCATGCAGTCCTGTGTTGTGTGGTGGTACATATTCTCGCGATTGGATACAAAAACTGACGCCTCAGTTGATATCGTGATAAATGCTCATTACAGTCTATAGGATACAGCACTGTAGACCAGCTTTGGTGGCCGAATGCTCATACTCAGGCTCAATCTCATGCGCCAAGACCTCCACCCGCCTGCTGTTTCCAGCTCTGCGCCATGGCCAGAAGATTGGACACGTCGGCGGCCTGCTTATCATCGGCAGGGAAGACATAGTCGATGTATTCCTCCCACGAGTCGTCGTCGAGCTTTCTTCGGCGCTTCGTCTTGCGTGGCATTTGTTTCTGCACAGCCTCCACGTCCTCCGCTGAGCCGTGTGTGCGCTCGAATGATAACCAGGCGTTAAGTAGCGAAACGCACTCTTCCTTGAGATCTCGGTCTCGCATACTCCTGTGTGCTCGCTTGAATACCTTGCGTGCTCGCTCCTTGGCCTCTTCGCTGACTGGCTGTTCCTCATCACCCTCCTCCTCTTCATCTTCGGGTATGTTGATCTCAAAGTGCGCGTAACTGATCCAGACCTTGACGTGGTCCGTCTTTTCAAGTAGGCGCTCGTACAGATCTCGCGTGCGCTCGTATTCACCTTCTTCCTCCTCGAAATCAATGTACGCCTTCCATAGAAGCTCGGGCATGTCGAGCTGTTGTTGCTGGACAGCAAGCTCAAAGATGGCGCGTGTACGGTCCAGATCGTCCAGACCGCGCTCAAGCTCAGCAAACTTGATCCATGTCTGACAATTTGCTGGGTTATATTCGACGTGCTTCTCATACAGAGTGCGACATCGCACGAATTCGAATAGTTTGCGTTCAAGGTCAACGTAACCATTGAAGATCTTGTCCTTTGGACACATGCCAATTGCGCGTCCAAGAAGTTTTCGCGCTGCGGTAAGTTCACCCTGTCTGATTTCGAAATGCGCCGCCATGAGCCAGATTTTAGCAAACGTGAACCTCTTGTGTGGGATCAGACCCAAGCACGTGTTGTAAATCTGCCGTGTCCGTTCGACATCCTGTCCCTCCATCTCTTCCCATATGGCATAGAAGATCCAGAGATAGATGTATCGCCTCCAGTGCCGCTTCTCCATTGTTGGTGGAACCTGAGCAACAGCCCTCTCGTATATATCTCGAATTCTGTCAGAGTCCTGTGAAGTCTCTTCGAGCTTTGCGTAGTCGAACCAGGCGTCGTAGTTCTTCGGGTTCTCTTTGATAAGCTCCTCGTAATATACTCTCCTCTTGGACAGCACAACATCTTCCACTCCGTCCTTGTCGCCAAATTGTTTCTCGAATGTTGTGTATGCCTTGTGCAAAATCATTGACCTCGATCTTGGTAGTCGGTCCAGGGCATACTTGTATATCGCACGAGCGCGCTCGTACTCTTTTAGCTTGGCTTCGAAACGAGCATAGGCAATAAACAATTTCTCATCGACGAAGTCATCTCCCAATGCCTCCACGGCCTCCCCAAAGACTTCCCGCACTTGGTCGCTAGTACCGAACTCCTCCTCAAACTTGGCCCACTTGATCCAATTCCGGGGCTCAGGGTGAATCATGGTAAAGGTCCGAAAGATTTCTCTTGCTCGCTCGAATTCGCCGTACCGCTTCTCAAGCTTTATATACGAGCTCCATGCCGCCTCATCTGGCTGCCATTGCATCCATCGATCAAATACTTGTCGGGTTCCAGGAATGTTGCCCAGCATCTCCTCCATGTAGACATATTTGTACCAGAGCTTGTCAACGCGCGGCAAGCGAGCAACGGCACGATCCAGGAGGTTTCGCGCATGGTTGATGTTCCTCGCCTTCATCTCCGACTCGATGTACCGAATCCATAGCTGAACATTGTTGGGATGTGCGTCGAGTGCGCGCTCAAAGACGGACCGGGCGCGGGCAAATTCCTTCTGCTCCAACTCCCACTGAGCATATCTCAACCAGTTGTTGAGGTTGAGTCGATTGCGTCGCACATAGTCCTCGAACTCTTTTCTCTTCCGTCCCTGAAACTCGTGAAGCTCTTCCAAATCAGCAAATCGTTGAGTAGGGGCCTGCACTCCAACTTCTTGCCGGTCGACAGCCTCTCTTAGAAGCTGTTCGGCACTGATTTGAACAGGCGCGGCGGCCTTGTTCTTCACCCTCGGTGGCCCTCTGGACGACTCCATCGTACGATCGCCAGGTTTCGAGGGCTCAGGGTGATAGTGGCGATTACTTTTGGAGTGAACAAAATTTAGATGAAAAGGAGAGTTGAGGTGATGAAATAAAGTTGAAAGTCAACAGCGACGCGACAGAGCAAGGCGCAAAAGTGTGTGTGCAGCCAACCAATCATAATTCAATTGACAGATAGCCCCATTTTATATGTGTGGCGTTCAGTAGCCTCGCAGCCTAGAAGTGGAAGTATTTATAGGTAGGTAGTCAAGACAAATTACCTACTCCACAACCTCAGTATTTCGCGACAATCACCTTTACTCATTCGCAGCATCCTTCCTACACACGACGCCACTATGTCGACTGTCGCGGACGACCTCCTCAACGATTTTGGAAGCTCAGGCGATGAGGTCGAAGAAGAGCTCAACGATGGCCTCATCAAGGATGAAGAGGCAGCCGGCAACCGTGACGCCATGGAGTTGGATGGCGATGCTGAAACGAAGGACGACGAAGATTCAGATGATGGACTGAACGACAGAGAAGATTCCGAAGCAACAAAAGTAAAGGTCGAGAAGATGCAGCTTGGAGGAGTAAAGGATGTTAGAAGCGTTGCCAGCCTCATGCAAACGCTTGAACCAATTCTCGAGGTTAGTACTACCCCCTTCAAACCGAGCCGCATCAACGGTCATCTTGATGGACGATTCGTTTACATCTGTTCTTTTGACGGATAGCCCTGACGTATTGCCTCGAACGCTACAGAGAATCGCACATTACCGATCGCAAGCCGCGACGCAGAATACCAATGTCGGAAACATCGAAGATCATCCCGAGTATCATCTTCTGACGCAGTCCAACAGCCTTTCAACCCAGATCGATGGCGAGGTTGTCCTTGTTCATAAGTTCATTCGCGACCACTACTCGACGAGGTTTCCCGAGCTCGAGCGACTTGTCACGACGCCACTAGAATATGCCAAGGTCGTTGCCATCATCGGAAATGGTCCGTTGGATTCGGAGAGTATCAAGGCCCTGCAGACTTCGACTGACAACCCGCTTGGAATAACCCTCAAGTCCGTCCTTGACGGGCCGTCACTCATGATCGTGACGGTGGAGGCCACCACATCAAAGGGCCATGAGATGACACCCGAAGAGCTTCAGCGCGTCTACAAGGCATGCGATATGGTTATTGCTCTCAACAAGGCCAAGCAGACTCTCGCCGAGTACGTGCAGTCGCGCATGAACATTTTTGCGCCAAACCTGACAGCCCTTGTTGGTTCTCTTACGGCCGCCCAACTTCTCAACGCGGCAGGCGGACTGACAGGTCTCTCTAAGACGCCTGCTTGCAATATCGCCTCTTGGGGATCCAAGAAGAAGCACTCGGGGCTTGCTACGAATATAGGTGTTCGGCAGCAGGGCTACCTTTACAACTCGGAGATGATCCGAGGCATTCCCACCGACCTGAAGAAGCAGGCCTTGAGAATCGTGTCGGCCAAGCTAGTTCTGGCTGCCCGGGTTGATCGCACGCACTCCAGTCCTGATGGATCCACAGGCGAGGAGCTCAAATCAGCTTGTCTTGAACGCCTTGAGAAACTGACAGAGCCACCTCCCAACAAAGGACAGCGTGCGCTCCCTGTGCCAGACGACAAGCCATCCCGCAAGCGAGGTGGACGACGCGCTCGCAAGGCTAAGGAGGCTCTCGCTATGACTGATCTTCGCAAGCAACAAAACCGTATGGCATTTGGCAAAGAGGAGAGGGAGGTTGGTTATGGCACTGGCGAGTCAACTGTTGGTATGGGAATGATTGGTCAGTCCAACGACGGCCGCATCCGCAGTACGCAGATCGACCAGCGCACACGCGCAAAGCTCAGTGCCAAAAACAAGGGCTGGGGCGGAAACAGTACCGTGGGTGGTGCTGCGTCGTCTATCGGTGGCTTTGGCCAAGCATCTAACATTGATCTACGAGGACGCGGCTTACGAGCGTCGGGAGTAGGCAGCACCATTGGTTCAGCAACCGGCACAGCATCATCTTTGTCATTCACACCCGTCCAAGGTCTGGAGCTTGTTGACCCCAAGATGCAGGCAGAGCTCAGCAAGAAGCGCAAGGCCGAGGAGGACCGCTGGTTCAAGGGCGGCAGCTTCACACAAGTTGGAGGGTCGTCAGATGGAAGCGTTTTCAAGGTGCCGGCGCTCCCAGCAGCCAAACGTGTCGATACAGGGTCAACCAAAACGAGTGCCTCAACATCAAAATAATTATAGCCTCAGTATCATTCTTCCTACACCACGACAACTTAGTGCTTTAGGGGTCACTGCGTGGCTTGATTGTCATGGGAAAGTTCAGCGTTGTCATGGGAAAGCAAACATTTGCATCATGATGATCATGTATTACAACAGCTTGCGGTTCGGGGAACCGGTCCTGGAGCGACCCCGCGCGCAGAATTGCTACGGTGCTATGTACCAACTACGACGATCAGCGAGAAGTAAGTTGAAGAGTGCACGGTAAGAAACAGACGGGCATTTCATCTGGGCAGGTGTTTGGCGAAAACGGCGTTTCAGGGAGAGGATCTGTGAATCCCGGGAGCGGAGTAGCATGGGAAAGTAATTACTAGCTCCCTATCTCTGGTAGTTTCGAATGGGTCTGACTGGTTACGAGATGCTATCCTTGATCCGGAATGTGATTAAACACGAGACCGTAATGTTGAGAAACCGGCTTGAATAAAGCTCGAAACTAAGGCCAAGTCGTGAGTATATTCAATTTTGCCGTACAGCACTCCATACAGGCCAGTAGGTTGACACGGGCACCGGGGTGTTTAGTCCAAAAGCGGGCTGACCAAGGAAAAATATAAATCACAAATCTCGATCGATCGACAGTGATCAGCAAAGTTCACCATCAACGTGACCTGTCAAACGGGCAACATGGTCGTAGTATATTGGTCCTTTCTCTGACTGAAAGGATTCTACGTCGCATCACGAGATGCCCTTTGTACTGTGTATACCTGTATTCCTTTCCTTTCGCAGTTACACTAGGGTCATGTTCCTATATTCCGGACGTATCCATGTATGTATTCACGTTGACATGGCGCGGCCGTTTTTTGCTCTTCAGGCTGAGGTTTAAAACAAGTTCCAAGTTGCCTATCAAGTCACAGACACAGCCACAGTTACAGGGTAAAGGTACAGTTTATGCATAGGTAGTAAGTACTTAGTTGTTCTTGTCTTGACAAGGATACGATACCGGCACACCGCCAGAAACATCTGTTTCAGGGTATCGAGATATGAGAATTTTGTCTCAATGAGAGCTCGCTCTCTTTACGACCCATTGCTCCTCCAGCTGTTACAATGCCACATTTTGGAACAGACGAGCAAAGTTGGCATGGCGCACCCTCAATGTCGGCTTGGATGATCGAGTATCCCTTTCCTTGTTTCCAAGCGATCCACGGTGTGGCATGATGACGCAAAGAATGTTGATATATACAACGTTCCGCATGGACTTTGTCAAGACGAAAAGGCGATGCCACCATATATATCAGGAGGATAGGCGGGGGTGTTACTACGTAGAGAGCACCACTTTTATCTGTGGTAGTCTACCTATCTCGTAAAGGAGAGTAAATGCATGCCATGTTGTGGGTTTAGGTTAGCCGAGAAGATGATTAACGAACAGAAGCAGTTGAATTGCGCGGTTGATGCTGAGATATCGAGCAAGAAGATATTATGATGGCGTGATGACATTTGTTCTATTGCTTCCCGAGTAAGCTCATGGTATCTGTAAACATTCACTGAAAAAAAATACATCATCATCATTTCACCATGTCACCATCAAAGCAACACAAAGCAGAGAAAATACAAGGATCAGTGAACTCTACCATCGTGAATGAGTTTACATGGCACTATTCTTCGACCTACAGATGATGAGAACCACCACCACTAAAATGCTACTGTATGTAAGATAATATATATATATATATTTTTTTTTGAAAAATAAAATAAAATAACAACATAACGTAAGTGACCCACCTACCACGCGGACCCGGTCTCCACGCACCTAGCTCACAACATCGTGATGACTTCAATTGATGATATCTTTATCAATTTATATGTAAATTAAATAGCGCAAAATAAATTCATGATCTATCATCGTTAGGGATTACAATGGTCTTGTTCTTTTTCCTAGATTCCTTCTTTTCGGCGTCCTTTTTGCGTTTCTTCCTCTGCCTCTCGAGCCTACGCTCCTTTGACTCGTGAATCTCTTCAGGCTTCGGATAACGGGCCTGCGGTGACCAAACTACGGTACGTTGCTTCTGTGGCTTGTGTGACTCTATCTCGAGCTGCAATTGTGATATCTTTCGCTTTTCTATGGTGTTTTCGGCATGCAATCGGTCCAGCTCGTTGGCCGTCTTCATGCCGAGGTGACGGAGATCTCTCTCATACCCTTCTTGCCCGAGTTTTATGGTGTTAAGCTGCGCCAAAAGCTCAATCTTGTTTTTCGGCGTATACGGGATAGCCCGAGAGGCTACCCTTTGGTATTGAGGGGTCGCTGGAGGGGCATTTCAGATGATTGGATCTGAGGTTATCACCAACTTCGCCAAAGGCTTTTCCACATCAATGGGCCATATTCCTGAACCGCGAAAACCGCTGATGATGTTCTCTGGAGTCATGGCTTTATTACTGGCCTGTTTATAAAGTTTTATGAAGCGTTGCTTGTTTAGGGCAGAGCCGGCTTGAAGTCCCCTGAACCGTTAAGCCAGTTGCCAAAAAGCCGCCTTCAACGGCGCAAAAACACCAACGTCAAGAGGTTATGTGATATGTGAAGAATGCGGCGGTAAATACATGACTTATACTCTATTAATTAAAGCCATAAATCGGAATTGAACAGAGATATGACCGGCGAAGCCATCGACAACAAGAATGCGCCAATCTGTGAGTTTTTTAGGCTTTGTTTGGGGCAGGAAGGTCTCCTGCAGCCACTTGAGACAGATATCGCGAGAGGCCTAGCCTTTCTGAGATACATTATAGCCCCAGGAGGGAAAAGCCTCTGGAAACCACTGTTCTTGGAGGTTTGTTCCGGTAAAAACTACAGTCGGTTGTAGTCTCTTTCCTTGCGCGTTTCCTGACTCCAAGATCGTCACCTAGGTACGATTATCACTCTTGGAAACGAGTGCTTTATTCGTCAGGGCATCTCCGAGCACCTTGCCTGGCCTCGAATCCCCTTCCTGAAGTCCGTGCTCATCTATATTGTGCATTCGATCTGAACCGACCGATAAGTCTAACGCGACTTGAGCTAGAGAGTCGTAGAAACGTTGGATCGGGACGGGAGTTGCTTCTTTATGATAAGAAACGTCTAGAGATGTTGTTCCCTTAATTTTGACTCCTGGATGGCATCTAAGAAATCTTTGTAGCCAGTTGCGACTGATGGTGTTAATTGTTAAACCGGGATTCGCGATTTCATTCGCGACATCGCGTACTTCTTGCTTTAAAAGGCCGCGGCTACAGGCTTCTTCGTGCTGTATAAAATCGACAATTTGTTCCTCCTGTTTAGGTGATATTAACTGTTGTTTTTTGACTCTCGGAGTAAGATTTCGCGCCCTTAAGCTGCCCACGGAGCGTGGCCTCGTGTTTCCCGTAGTCTCTTGCGCACTGGCGAATTAGAACGCCTTAGGCGATTTTTTCTTGGATTTCAAGTAGCTTACGCTTTCGTTTACCATCAGGAGGACTCATATTGAAAATTTGGTTTTTTTCTGATATTATTTAATGGTGTTGTTGTGATGAAAAGGAAATAGGGGTCGGGAAATTACAGTCGCGTTTCGTGCGTGGAGACTGGGGCCGCGTGGTAGGTGGGTCACTTACGTTAGTAATGGCCCCATCAAGGAGAATGTAACATTGTGTGGACTGGCATGTAAGTGGTGGAAACATATCGAAGTTGATGCCATAACAAAAGGAAAGGCGGTGATAGCTCGGCACGCACTTGCATGACCCAGAGAAGATTGAATATTAAAATGATACCCGAGATATTTCGGCAACCTTTGCCTTACCTTCCTTACCTTACCTCACCTTATTAGCCTGCTTTAGGTTCGTAGACGACGAGGATCGCCAACGACCAAGCAAAACCCCGTCGTGGCCGGACTCACTCCCACTGGCTGGTGAGAGTCTGGGACAACTGCTTGGCTCCGGCTGACTGGTTTGGCGTACGGCTGGTTGTCGCTTGTGCCTGACAATCTACCCCAAAGGAACGAGGGTGTCGTCGACCTGGTTACATCATTGGTCAATGTGGTCCTAGGCGTCCCGAGCAGAAGGGCTTGATGAAGCGAAAGAGGATACGGTATCGCATCATGGCTCAGCGGCGCGTCACAGGCGAGGTCCCCTAAACCACCATTTCCCTCCACCAGGGTCATCTTTAGCAACACTAACCAGGTAGACTAAGTCTTGTTTGCTGATGATGCCTGCTCCTTGGTCCCCGCCCGCCATGTGTGCTTCACTCCTTACCTACACCTCTCTCTGAAGCCCGGGAGACGTGTCTTGCCCCAGGCAGGCAAGATAGACCTTGTATTTGAGGAATTGGAAGAATCATTGATGGATGATCGCCGGGGTCCCTGAGGTTAGATTGATCCCCCCTCGTACATACTCTACAGTGCAGTACGGGCCCTCTTCTCCGGCGCCGTGTCTTCACGCCCCTCCCCTTGTCTCCTGGACTCCCTGAAAACCCTTGATATCTGGCCCAACGTTCCCAACAACTCAACTCAAGCCGACTTTTTGATTGGCTTGACTTGGGGGGGGGGGTCGGGCTTGGATTGGCTACAAGTCGACTTGAGTTATTGGGAACGTTGATCTGGTCTTAAGCCCCTCGGTTGCTGAGGCGGCGGGACCCTCGAGAGCCACGCGGACGGGACCGATGAGGCTGGCCTGCCAGGGTATCCGACCACGCACACCCCACGCAGGGCACCGCCTAAGAAGTCAAAAGGGACCGATCCCCCTCCTGACTTCAGATCTCAACTGAGCATCATTGACCCGATTCCCTTGGATGCTCGATCACACTCAGTAGGAGCCGATGCGCTTCATGCTGCCGCCATTCGTTTTCGCCCCGCTGATCAGACAGACAGGACCCTTGTTGCTTTTTATTATTATTACCCAGTAAACCAAGGAACTTGCCTGACACAGTCGACCCTGCGGTCATCTGCGTACTTTTTATGCTTTCTTGGTTTTTGTTGATCGAGTACAGCCGGTGCATACCCCATTCGAGCCAGTCTAGTCATTATTCTGGAAGCACTTCGATCTCCGACCGCTTCATTAGGCCGGCTTTGAAACTCTGTCGTGGCCCTGCAGTCCGAAATCAAGATTGTTCCCCAGTCGGTATGAAACGGCAATCTTGGATGCTTAACGGAGCCTGACTCTGGCCGAGCTACCTACTCCCCGGAGGTTTTTGACGAGTTAGTGTTCGATCCTAAAGCGAGGTCTGTCTCCATCCCGTGGCCCGTTTTGGATGTTGAAGATACTCCCGTTGCAAATGTTCCGCCAGCAAGTTCATCAAGATCGTGCTCGTAGGTAGGTTGCTCAGACCAAGATCTCTCGGCCTGGTCCGACCAGTTGCGTCATCAGAATTGGAGAGAAGAAATGTCATGCACAAATGGGGCCTGTCATTTACAAGCGATAGCTCATTATCCTAGATAGATCCTTAAAAGCCCTGTTAAGGCTTGGTGTCCATGTCATCCATCCACAGCTGGAAAGATGAACGCCGCTGAAGCGAAACGTATCAAACAATCTCATCATTTTCATCGACTTTGATGAGCCCTATAAGAGTTAATCCATCTTGAAGAGACCGAGAGACACTGGATTCATTTGGGCCAAGGTAGCTCGGCTAGGATCTGTGACGTCAATGGGGCGCAATGGAAGTGCTGTAAATAATGCAGACAATTGTCCGCTTGTAAACGCATCCGTCTCTCAACTGATGATGGTGGAAGGACCCTGAATGCTGGCTTCAGGGTTCAAGAAGCACGCCCGATGTACGCGATTGGCATTCCGGAGCAAAACGACCGGAAGGTTGCAGAGATTGGTTTTGAGATCGAGGTTGTACTGATGAAATGGAGGAATAGCCTACTCGTATTGGACCACGGAGCATAAAGTTTGTCCTTCGTGTCAAGAAACCCTGGCATCCGGAGGCATGTATGTACAGCAGTACACAGCTGCAAAGTGGAAGTCAATCTGGCGATTCAAGAGAGAGGGGGTGTAAGGAGTCAGAAGCCAGGGTCAATCCGATCAGCCAGAACTGAGCCAGTCAGCTTCAACGGATCATATGGGAAACCTTCTCATTCATCAGGTTATCAGGAAGTGTCGCCGGGTGTCATTGGCTGCAATGGCTCCTCCAGGCTCCTTCAACAAACCCCATCTTGCCGAGATGGGGAAACCACCTGAGCTGAGTGGAAGTTGAGTCTTCAACAGGGTTCGTCAACTCCATTGCGACACCTTTCGGCGCCCGGGGTTGGGTCCGCGCCCAAACAAACAAACCGCAGGCACTCTTGCACTGTTGATGGGGCGCTGTGGGATGGAAGAGAAACGACAAGATACCTTAGAGTTCCCACGGTGACTACCGGAGGGCATCCGCACAAGGTTGATTGGCCAAGAAACAACAAGACGAGGTGACGGGAGGTTTGACGAGAGAATTCACTCCTCGGCACGCCATGCTGATGGTCAAGTTACAGAACACGGGATTAACATATGGATTGCAGCTTAATGAATGATGCTGTTGTTTGCCATGTGGCTTCTAAAACAGAGCTACACTTTTTGGTTTAATCTCGAGCACTACAAACCTGCAAAACCTTGGCAACGAACAACGGGTTCATTGCTGTAGGACTGTAGGAAGTTTTCGTGCCCTCTGGTACTTGTCATGGGTTAATTGGCCGAACCTCCCCAGAAGTTGCTGCTGTTGCGGCTGGTGCAGGCCATAAACAGTGAAAATGTTGGCATTGGGTCGGTCCCCACCCTGGAACCACAGTAAAACTCCCTTGATCGCCATTTTCTCGATCTTTTCCGATTATTGGTCGATACAGTTTCTATCCCCAGTCCTGATGGGGGACCCTTGGGGACGACCCTGGAAGCGTTAGCGTCAAGGGGATTGTCGTCCGCCCCCCGCCGCCTCCACTTTCTACCTGCTTGCGAAGCTGACCAGAGCCAGACACGCCGAGGTCTGGTGCTGCTGAAAGCAACTCAGGCGAGCGCAGCGTAGCATCTAGGGGTGTTTGTGCCTTACTAGTTCCTCTCTGAGGGGATATAATGTGTTTTTTATTATGTTTTTTATAGTTTATTTACCTTTATTAAATCACTATTAATACTACTATTTATTGCCTTAGCATTAGTTATTATTTTATAGAGTAAATATACTTAATTAAGCCTAAGTGTTAATTAGCTGTATTTACCTTCAATTTGTATTCCTTATACTGCACTACCTTGCCTTACAACCTAATCTAATCTATTACTAACCTGCTAAGCTAGCTTCAGTCTACTAATATTTATAGTTTTTCCCTTAATACTAAAACTTTTATTTTCTAATTTACCTTTTTTCCTTTCCTTTCCCTCTTACTTCCTCTCCTTTATGCTATAATAGCTCTTAATTCTTATAATATAATATTTATACTATTAATTTAATTAATATAACTATATATTTTAACTCTATAAACTACTCCTAGTATAGGCTATTACTACTGCCTAATGCAATTCTAGTAATAAAGGCCTATTACTCTATTAATAGGTCTTAATCCTACTCTAGGCAATTAGCTAGGTCTTCTAAGGCTCTTATTTAGCTTATAATATATATAATAATAAATGCATTTAAGAGTATATTATAGAGCCTTACTTTACAATTAAAGATTATAAGATTAACTTACTATATTAGTAGTAATTTATTAATATATAATAGGTCTTTACTTATAATATTCTAATACTAAAGGAAGGTATATAAATTAGAAATATTACTAATATTAAGATTATTAATATTAGTTAAAGAACTAGTTATATAGCTATTAGCTGCTATGCCTAGTTAGTTGTAGCTAGGTTAGCTATTATTAATATTAATTATATAGCAGTGCATCTTATAATGGATTTTAGAGTTCTTAGCCTATTTTAAGATAGTCTATTTAGGTTAAAGCCTTAGTAATAATTACCTTAACTAGGTAATAATAGAGAAGGCATTTAGCCTTAGTAGGCTAGGGAAAATATCTTTTTTATGCTTATAGATTAAGGCTACTTATTTAATTAAATTATAAGGTTTAAGGTAGCAGCGCTATATAACCTTAAGACTTAATTTTAAGGTTATTGTATTTTTTAACATAGTATATAATGCCTTATATTATAATATACTAAAAATAAGTATTATATTATATTATCTTATTATATAAGACCTTATTAGCTATACCTTGCGTATTGCTGCAGAGACATTTTGACTTTTTAATACTATTAATAGATAGCAGTTACTAGCTGCTAGTTACTTAGGTTTAATATCTTAACTGTAATTAAGGTTAGTCTTATTAATTTAATGTAGTTAGGGTAAAGAACTTGCAGATAACCTAGACTTAGCTAGTTTCTTAATAATTTTGTAATTATTAAGATAACTTTAAGAGATAGATAGATTAAGAAAGGTTAAAGTTATAGGGGAGTTATAGACCCTATTAGTTAAGCTTTTTATAGCTCTTTAACTGGTTAAGTAATGTATTTATTATAATTAAAGTTGCCTTTATTGAATTACTGTTAATACTACTGTTTATTGCCTTAGCATTAGTTATCATTTTATAGAGCAAATATGCTTAGTTAGGTAAATTCTATTTAATTAACTATAGCTTCATTTTACCTACTAAAGGACTCTTTAACTTTTAGGTATAAACTCTTTCTTATATATAGAATTTTTTTTATCTTATATAATTAACTTTATAGAATTTTCTAGGCAATTATATTATATATAAACTCTAAATGCTACCTATAATAAAAGCTTACTTATAGGTTATTATAAATATATCCTATAAGCATAGTAATACTCTAGATCTAGAAGCTATACTTATTCCTTAACTTATAAGAGTATAGGTCCTTTATGCCTAGAGTGCTTAGCTACTATACCTTCCTATTAAGCTACCTTATATAGCAGGAGCTTCTAGTTAAGCAGTAGAGGAGCTTACACTTAAAGATAACTAGCTAAAGTAACTAGTTATCTATCTGCTAACTATAGCTAATAGCTAATACCTGCCTAGCTTCCCTTTATATCTTAAATTTAGCTTTAAAGGTTAAATTAGTCTAAAGGAAAGTAATATTATTACTATTAATTAGTTAGTTATTATAATAGCTAGTAGGGATAAGCTGTAGGTATTATTAATTAACCTCTACCAGTTGCGCATTAAGCGAGTTTAATATCTTAACTATAATTAAGGTTAGTGTTATTAATCTTATATTAGAGTAAAGAACTTATATCTAATAGAGGCTTAGTTAGTTTCTTAATAATTTATTAAGATAACTTTAAAGATAGATTAGAAAAGGTTAAAGTTATAAGGGAGTTATAAACCCTATTAGTTAAGCTTTTTATAGCTTTTTAGCTAGTTAAGTAATATATTTATTATAATTAAAGTTACTTAAGATACTATAGCTTAAAGATAACCTTATTAATTAAGTTTATTAAGATTTTAGTCTAGCTAGAGACTTTATAGTTAATACTTTTATAGCTATTATTAGAATACCTAGGTTCTATTTATTAGTTGTTACTGGGTTAAGGCTATAAAAAATAATTAAAGTTGCTTAAGATGCTGCAGCCTAAAGGTAACTTTATTAATTAAGTTTATTAAGATTTTAGTCTAGCTAGAGACTTTATAGTTAATACTTTTATAGCTATTATTAGAATACCTAGGTCCTATTTATTAGTTATTACTGGGTTAAGGCTATAAAAATAATTAAAGTTAATATTATTAATTAAATAAAATAATTAAAGTAAAGAACTTATAAATAACCTAGACTTAGTTAGTTTTTAATAATTTTATAATTATTAAAATAACTTTAAGAGATAGATAAATTAAAAAAGGTTAAAGTTATAAGAGAATTATAAACTTAACTAGGCTTTTTAAAGCTCTTTAACTAGTTAAGTAATATATTTATTATAATTAAAGTTACTTAAAATATTATAGCCTAAAGATAATCTTATTAATTAAGTTTATTAAGACTTTAATCTAGTTAAAGACTTTATTATTAATACTTTTATAGTTTATTAAAATACCTAGGTTTTATTTATTAGTTATTACTAGATTAAAGCTATAAAATAGTTTATTTAACTTTATTAAATTACTATTAATACTAATATTTTTTTTTTTATAGCCTTAACCCAGTAACGACCAATAAATGGGACCCAGGTATTCCAATAACAGCCACAAAAGTATCAACCATAAAGTCTCTGGCCAGACTGAAATCTCAATAAACTTAATCAATAAGGTTACCTTTAGGCTGCAGCATCTCAAGCAACTCTAATCATGATGAACACGTCGCCTGACCAGTTGAAGAGCTATAAAAAGCTCGACTGACAGGGTCTGCGACTCCCCCACAACTTTGGCCTTTCCTAATCCATCCATCCCTTAAAGTCGTCTTAACAATTACGAAATCGTCAAGAAACCAGCCAAGCCTAGGTTATCTGCAAGTTCTCCGCTAATTACTTAAATTTAATATCTTAACTATAATTAAAGTTAGCTTTATTAATTTAATATAATTAAGGTAAAGAACTTATAAATAACTTAAATTTAATTAGTTTCTTAATAATTTTATAATTATTAAGATAACTTTAAAAGATAAATAGATTAAAAAAGGTTAAAGTTATAAGAGAGTTATAAATCCTATTAATTAAGCTTTTTATAGCTTTTTAACTAATTAAATAATATATTTATTATAATTAAAGTTACTTAAAATACTATAGCCTAAAGGTAATTTTATTAATTAAGTTTATTAAGGTTTTAGTTTAGCTAGAAACTTAATAGTTAATACTTTTATAGCTATTATTAAAATATCTAGGTTTTATTTATTAGTTATTACTAGATTAAAGCTATAAAAATTATATAATTATAGCTTTTTTAATATCTTTTAAAATTAACTTATAAATAGGCTTTACTTTATTAAATTACTATTAATACTACTATTTATTACCTTAGCATTAGTTATCATTTTATAAAGCAAATATGCTTAGTTAAGTAAATTCTATTTAATTAATTATAGCTTTATTTTACCTGCTAAAGAACTCTTTAACTTTTAAGTATAAACTCTTTCTTACATATAGAATTTTTTTTATCTTATATAATTAACTTTATAGAATTTTCTAAGCAATTCTATTATATATAAACTTTAAATATTATCTATAATATAAAAGCCTACTTATAGATTAGCAGTAACTATACCTATAAGCATAATAATGCTAGAGATCTAGAGGCTATACTTAGTCTTTAGCCTGCTAAGGTATAGATCTATTATATCTAGGGTACTTAGCTTCTATACCTTCCTATTAAGCTACCTTCTATAGCAGAAGCTCCCAGTTAAGCAGCAGAGGAGCTTATACTTAAAGATAACTAGCTTTTATAACTAGTTATCTATCTACTAATTATAGCTAATTGCTAATAACTAACTGGCTTCCCTTTTTACCCTAATTCTTGCCCCTTAGTATATATTTATCTATAGGGCAATGATATTGCTATTATAGATGTTTTAGGGGTAGTTATAGCCAGTCAGGATAGGCTGCAGGCATAGTCAATCAACCTCTACCGGTTGCGCGTTAAGCGAGTTTAACATCTTAACTATAATTAAGGTTAGTGTTATTGATCTTATAAGAAGTAGTTAGGGTAGAGAACTTGCATCTAATGGAGGCTTAGTTGGTTTCTTAATGATTTGTTAAGATGACTTTAAGGATAGATTAGAAAAGGTTAAAGTTATAGGGGAGTTGCAGATCCTATTAGTTAAGCTTTTTATAGCTCTTTAGCTAGTTAGGTAATGTATTTATTATAATTAGAGTTGCTTGAAATGCTGTAGCCTAAAGGTAATCTTATTAATTAAGTTTATTAAGACTTTAGTCTAGCTAGAGACTTTATTGTTAATACTTCTATAGCTTATTGAAATACCTAGGTCCCATTTATTAGTTGTTACTGGGTTAAAGCTATAAAATAAATAGGCTTTAAAATATATATTAAACTTTTAAATCTTTAAAAATATATTTAAAAATACTAAATAAAATATTTCTTTAATTATAAGTATACTATATAGTAATTTAAGTATTAAATATTAATATATAACTTATTTAAAGAATATAAGTATTTTATTAATTTAACTATAAATTTTTAAAATAATAGAGATTTTAGTGAGATTAATGAGGACCGGTCAATTCTTCTGTCCCCCGGTAGGGCAGGTAGGTAAGTAGGTTGTTTAGTTTACCTATAGCTGACTGGCTTTTCAAGTGCAAGTTCTCACAATACACGATGCCTGTGTCTCGGTCTTCTTTTCAACATATTTTTTGCGTAAAACTTGGGTATGCAAGCCCCTGGGTTGGCAGGGGATTTGCAGGGTCCGACCTTTAGAGTACAGACAGTTTCCTGAAAGTGACAGGATTAAGCCCTGCATGAGCTGTATAGGAAAGTGTCTGTCATACAATATGTACTGTGCTTGTGTCCGTTTTGCTTTTGTGTAACCGTTAACTTAGACTAAGTTAGTAGGTACAGCTCTGATAATGAATGATCAAGGATCGCCGCTACCTGGAGCTGGAGTCGCTCAGTTGGTCAGAGATTCAGCGATTGCTGTAGCGTCCCTCTGAAAGTCTGGACCTGTAGCTAATGGCTTGCTGTTGTGAAGTTGACGTCACCATGGTGCGATTAGAAGATGTACAGTCCCCAGGGGTATCAAATGTGAATTTCCGCGATTTCTAGGTATTTTTTGCCACAACGGAATTAAAAACACCAATAAGATATTAGATACTCAGTATATCTATGGAGATAATACTGGGCTGATCTACAAGTAAAATAGAGCAGATTGGCTACTGATTGAAGTACCGATTTTACATTTCATACCCCTGGGGACTGTACGGTGTCTCGGGGTCCCAGGTACTCTCACTAGCTCGTCTGATCCGGCTATCCGTCATGGTGACGCCCCAAGCCTAAGGATCGAGATTACAGTTTGGAAATCAGGGTCCAAGTCCCGGAGTGCCGTTCCGTAGGATAGGTGCAGTAGTCGTCAACTCATCAGCAGGGCCGCACTTGGTGCGCAGATACCTATGGTACCGTGGACGACACTACTCACATGTTGTAATATGAGTGTGTCGCGCCGCGGCCAGCTCGATGCGGCCGAGTGAAGGATTTTCGACCGAGTGCAAAATCAAAGAACAACATCTTTGAGTTTAGATGTATTGGGTTGTGCGTTGTGATTACATCCGACCGAGTGGGCGCCGGTGAGTCCAGTGACAACTAAGACAAGGCGTATTATGTGGTAACAATAGGATAGGAGGGTGGAAAGCCCTGCAAGGAAGTCACTGCCTGCAGGAAAAGACTGAGCGAGCAGAAAGCAAAGCAAAGCAAAGCAAAGCAAAGCAAAGCAAAGCAAAGCAAAGCAAAGCAAAGCAAAGCAAAGCAAAGCAAAGCAAAGCAAAGCAAAGCAAGGTGAAGTTCAACGATCTTCCCTACCTACCCACATGTTCGCTGTGATTAGTCTAAGGAAGATGGTCGCGAATGATCGACATTACATGGAAGCTGGAGGTGAGGTGAAGGACTACCTTAGGCACTGCACATACATACATACAGTTGCTTCGCTGAGCGAGAGCTATGTGGGGGATAGTGTTCCCAGAAAAAAGGACTCTAGAGATGGCTTGCGCTAAAAGAAGGTCAAAAGCAAGCCCTTGGCCGCCTCACACCTGCTGTTCCTTGGCGGTTATCCTTCATCGACCCTGGCAAGAGCTCGGTGGTTGCAGCTGGAGGCCATTAAAGGCCCCTTCGTCCCTGGCAAGCCACCCCACACCAGCCTGTGTTCCTACTTACCAAGGAAGAGACAAAAACAAGAGCGCGAAATCGCGCCGCAGCAAATAGAGGAAACCGGGAGAATGGAGTATTCTTCTGTGACAAAGAAGAAGTGATCAGAGAGACGAGCCTGCAGATGCCTGATGCAGTTCATTCTATCCTTACATGCTTCGAAATGTCAAGTCGGCTGCGTAGGTAGCTAGGGAAAATCAAGGATAACCCACCATATTCTTAATCCGGTCCATAGGTAGGTAGGTGAGGTGCGTTCATTTTTTCATCACTCCGAGGTGGCTAGTGGATGCTACCACTATCACTCTATCACTACCACCTCCACCCGACTGTTCTCCAGTAAGCTCCGGCCAAAACCGTCTCAGCGGTTGCACCAGCCTGGCCTACCTTGGGACAAATGGTGAGGGGGAGCGGGAGCTTGCTGATGACTCTCAGGGCAGGTGCCTCTTTGGAGAGTTTCCCATGCCAACCCTGAGTTCGTTTTTGGAGGCCAGTGCCACAATGCTCCTCACACCCCTCTCTCTTCTCTTCTCCATCAAAGTTGAACACTCTGAACAGAAGAGGAGAGAAGGGGAGAAAAAAAAAAGGAGTTAACGACACACCATTGTCTGTTGCTGGTGGACCCCATGCTCTAGGGTGTGTGTGGCTCAACCAGGCCAACCTACTAACCCAAGTTACGTCCATTCATCGTAACTCTCAATTCAGACTCGACATTTTTCTCGATCTCATCGATCGATGGGGTTGCGCAAAAAATCCCATGCTTGATTCCCACCCCAATTCTATCCCTTCTTTTCCCTTCTTTGCTCTTACTGCCCGTAATACCCCCCTCAACCGAGAGGCGTGTGCTCTGTTTCCCTCCATTCTATATACGTACTCTCTCCCACTCACTCCCCTTGTTTTCCTCCTTGCGAATCCAACGGGTTACTTATAAACTTAAGCTCCAGCCATCCATCATTTCCAGCCTCGCTTTGTTTGGTACTCTTCACTCTTCATACTTTTATCTGCTTACTACGATATACTCTCATCTCACAAAGTTGCTTCCATCTTGGGCTAATCATCAACGGATACTTGCTTGTTATATCCGTTCTTGTGTTGTGTATCCAGTCACCCTTTCCGTCTGTTTTATCGTTGCTCCTTGGCTCTGGCTCTGGCTTGTCTACTGGATTCCTCGGCAACCCCCATTACTAAACAACAACAATCACCACTTGTGCCAGATCTTTGCTTCTTTTCTGTGCAATACATGAACTTGATACCAAGCGTCCAACTACTCTGCTTCCTTACTACCAAGACTGCAGAATTGACACCGCCATAATCAGCTCCTTGCTCCCTTCGCTACCACTACCGGACCCCTGTCTTTTTTCAGGAACACGCACGCAACAGACCACGAGAAACCCATCAGTCTCGTGTTGTAAAAAGCGGAGGCGATTTTGAGCTATCAATCCCTTCGTTCGGTCCCCTCGAGTCCAGACAAGCTCCGCAACTGGCCATCCCGCTATTTGGGTCCGCCTCGCTTCCCTCGGAGCTGCAACCATATCCAGGCGCCTCAAGTCAACCCAGTCTAATCTGATCAGTAGCTGTGTTCTACTGATCTTACTGCAACTACCAACGTTACCAAGAGTAGCTCACAATTACTGCCGCAATGACAATGCACGCAATCAACGCCGCTGGTCGACGAGTTTCACTCCTTAACGACGAAACTGCTTCCCAACAACAGCAGCAGCAGCCAACGCAGCGACCACCTCTCAGCTTCCACTCTCACTCTAGCTATGCCTTCACTCAATCATACCCCACCCCGGGCAGCAGTTCTTCTTCGCCAAACACTCCCGAACTTCTTCGTTCCGACTCTTATGACTCTCAAATGAGCAACGATCCTCTTTCTCCTCTGACTCCCAACGTCGACTACTACCCTCGACAACAGGTCATGTACACAATTCCTCAGGACTACAACATGGAGGCGAAGCATGCACAATACGCCGAGAGCACCCGTTCAGCTTCCTACGACGCTGAGATGGTCAGCCAGCCCCGATCCTCGCCTATGCCCGAGCGCCCCGGAAAGAGGTATCCCTGCAGATACCGCGACACTCATGGCTGCGAAAAGACCTTCACCACTTCAGGTCATGCCTCGCGCCATTCAAAGATTCACACTGCAGAGAAGGCTGTTCAATGTACTTTTGCGGGATGCCAGAAGAAGTTCACTCGCGCCGACAACATGAAGCAACATCTCGAAACCCACTTCAAGGATAAGAGTCGCTCTTCTACAAGCCAGCGCAGTCACAGGACATCCCTCGCTGACGCTCGCCGTAACTCTACATCCGGGCGCCCTTCCGCGAGCCGCACATCCTCGTCCAGGAGCAGACGCGACGCTGATCCCTATCCCCTTCCTACCCCCCCGCTGGCCTCACCCACTGTCAACAGTGGATCTTGGGATTTGGGCGGCCGCAACTTGCCCATTCTCAACCGCCCTGTTGCTGGCACACCTAGCGGTCTGGATGCACTCGCTATGGCCGTAGCATGCCAGGAGGGTTCTGGTATCTAAGTGAATCTCTCACCCCTGGCATTCTCTTCCTTCCAAAAAATATTTTTTTCTCAAGTCCTATCTCTACACACGAATTACTCCACCTGGCGACTCGATCCCTGGGGCACAACCTATCCCCCTCATGACTCTCCCTACCCACACAGACATTGGTGCACTTTTATTCTGTTCAATGGACTGTTTCTATTACGGCGTTGTATGAACACACGAGGAGCAACCCGGATTCGAAGGCATTTTCCACTTGAATGGGTTTGTTTTATTTTTTTACTTTTTCTATTTTATCATTTTTTTTTCAAAAGGTGTCTGGGATTGGACGGTGTCGCGAGTATACGATCGGCTACACGGATGGTTCTCCCCATAAAGGGCACACGGTTTAGATAAACGATGACAGGACGCGCCCTTTTGGAGTTTCAAACTCAAGGGCAAAAAAACGCATGGCGTTGGCGGGGTTTTCACGATTTGATGTTTCCAACTTTTGTTCAACTATAAGATCTTTTGGGATAGGCCCATTCGAGGGCTGTATCGGGCATCTCCAAGGGCATGGGTGGTGGAAGAAGACGAGACAGCGGCATAGTACACACTTGGTCGCTGCCCCTTACGGCTGTATTTAGACGGCAGTGAGGCATGTTTTTTTGTAGTCCCCAGGAGTTGGATAGGTGCCATCACTGGTGCATCTACTTTGGGTTCAACACACGAACTGTATACAATTGATACCATTTTGAATTTTTATACTCCTCTTCTCCCCAAGTATTTTTGTCATGTGAGTCAATGTGAAGGGATAGAATACCTTTATTTACACTTGTGTATGCAATGAATCCTTGTCACGTAGTTAAGGACGACTTGCTGTGTTCATTAAACATCAAGTCTATGGGCTCATCATTGCAATACCTTGTGAGCTCGTTGCCTACCTATTCAAGCTAATAGATCAATACTCATGAGACTCTGTTTTGCCAAGGACAAACATACATCCACTCTGTAAGACTTGTTTATGGATACTCTTGGTAACCAATGGCCTGATGGCCGGCAAGTAGCTCGATTCATTTTACGCGCTTCTGAATTTTGTCACATGGAATGTTCTGACAAGCCTGAGACATTCTCAAAACACACATGCCAACCACGTTACATATGACAAGCAAAAATTAAATCTAATTTCTTTTATATACTATGTATGTATGCAAGCTTTGATCATCTAATCATCCGGGATCATTACTCAACTAATTGTCATCATGCTTCATAATTCTCGTACCGCGTGCGGTTCCCTATTCCCATATATCCTCCTTTTCTGCACATAATCTGGCCATCTCCAGCTGCTCGTCTGTCTGACAGACTAGCACCCGCTGCCTGGCATCGCGTTTCCCGAGTTCCTGGACCACATCCTTGATGGGTTCCTGATTACTAGCATCATCGAGGGCAAAGCCTAAGCAGGCAACCCTCTCGACGACGGCAGATCGAAGCTTGGCGCTGTGCTCTCCAATGCCGCCAGCGAAAACCAAAGCATCGACACGACCCTCGAGGGTTACGAAGTAAGAGCCGATAAAGCCGGCAATGCGATCGACAAAGATTTCAAAGGCCAGGCGGTGGGTGGGCTCGTGTGACTCGGCAACTACGCCAAAGTTGGTGGTGCCCGTCATGGACTTCCAGCCGCTCTCCTTATTGAGGATCTCTTCAGCCCTTGAAATGTGAAGATGTTTGGTGGATGCAGGGGAGAGTTTCCCCACATCGGAGGCATAGTGGAAGACAAGACTGCAAAGGTTGGCAAGGGTCAGCATGCAAGAACCTTAATTTAGAAAGGAAGACCCTGATCCCACCCCTCGGTTCCGGATCTCATGTATGATCTGATGAGAGTAGCATTCCGCTGCATCCGGTGGGGCATGGTTCTGGGTTCTGGGCTAAGTGATTGAGCGCCTTACCTAGGATCAACACTGCCGCTTCGAGTCGCTCCAGGAAGGCCCGCCAAAGGTGTAAGCCCCATACTCGTATCCCAACTCTTGCCGCCCTTGACAGCGCAGGCGCTGGCACCGCTGCCGAGGTGCAAAGCGATCATATTCAAGTTGTCGACGTCTTTTTCAAGATACTGGGCCACGGATCTTGTGATGAATGCATAACTGATTCCATGAAATCCGTACTTGCGTAAGCGATTGCTCTTCGCGATCTTTGGGTCGATGGGGTAGGTGTAGATGTGTGGAGGGATGGTTGTATGGAACTGGGAGTCGAAACAGGCGACGTTGATGGTCTTGGGCAGCGCGCTGATGCAAGTATCGACGATGCTCAAGGCGACACCATTGTGAAGTGGTGCCAGGTCGCTGAGTTCTTCAAGGTGGTGATAGGCATCTTGGGTGATGACTTGCGACCGATCATAGTCTCCGCCATGAACAATGCGATGACTGGCGATGGCAATGTCCTCCTTTGAAGAGATCTCCTTGAGTTCATTGTCATCAATGAATGTCTTGAGGAGAAGGTCGAAAGCATCCTCTTGATTCTTTACGCTTTCAGCAACCTCTTTCGCCTTGACCACCTTTTCACCGCGACGGGTGTAAGCAAGCGTAGCTGGCGGGGCAGTCAATCCGCCGATTGAGGCCTCTGCGATTTGATGAGGTTCTGCGTTCTTATCTGCAGTATAAACCGAGATCTTGACCGAGCTGGAGCCGGCATTGATGGCGAGAATGACCTTCATAACCGATGGCGCGACGTTGAAGGGGTCAATGTTTTGGTGCTGAGTGTGTATCAGGAACGGGGGGAGCAGTGGCAGCAGTAGTGAGTGATGGATGCTAGGGGAGAAGGGAGCTTGAGTTTATCAACTTTGCATTCATGACGGGTTGTGCATCCCAATGACGACACAGCTCCATGGTACGATCCAGGCACCGCGGGGTCTGGAGAGTCGGTGTGGGGGTGCCCCGAGCATTTCCCCGTTGTCTGCCCACGGATAGCGACATAAGGTATACAGCCTGATAACCTTTGCTTGACATTCCGGCCAATCCCTTACGGACAGCTGCTGATTATCGCCCTTTTGGGCGGCGTTTGATGAGCGCTTTCGTTTCTGACAGGTGAAAGGGTGTGGGCTGTCAACGTCAAACCTTGCAACTACTGTCACCCCACTTGGACACGCACTGCAGCACGAGCATGTGGCTCGTCTCGGTGGTGCAACTGGTCGAGGATACTGATATGGCATCTGACTTGGATTTGACCTTTTCAAGGCGTAGCTTCGGCCGCATCCGAAGGTTCTGGCACCGATTCGAGCATGTGGTTCGGCCATCCTGACACCGGTAAATCGGGAGAATGTCCCGGCAAAATCTGCGGCGAGGGCAATTCGAAATGGTTTGGTGGAAATGGGATGCCGTTGAATTCACGGTCCGAACTGTGGCAATAAAGCCATGTCTCGATAAATCGTCGGTATGCTGGTCTGACTGTTAGCTGACATGTCGGGAGACAGATTTGGAGATCCGGCCAGGGCAGCCGTTGCTCGCTCTTTTCCCTTTTTTTCTAACCTTGACGCTCAGTAAACTGGATGGCCAGATATCGTATGTCGAGAGTCGGCTGCTGCAGTGATCTTGGCTCGGAGGAGTCATTCGTTCTGGTTCGAGATCGCATACGATGCGGCAGTGAAAAGCGTCGGTGTGAGTGCTGGTCGTCGCCCGAAGTATGCCGCCTGCCAGTCGCATTGAGTCGAAGCTGTTTCGCGCGGTCGTCCCGCCCGCGCAGTTCCCCGTCGAACGAGTGAATATCATACTCTCGGTATTGGCCATCCGTCTTATTCGCACACACGCTGAGGGAGTGGAAAGTTGTATATCGATCCCTCCACAGCTTGAGCCTTTGAATCGCGCCGATCCCCTTCACCTTGCCGAAGCCATCTGTGCGACCATGAACGTTTGTCCAGACGACGTCGACATCATAGAAATCAACTAGGTCCTTTCTGCGCAAATCTCCCTGAAATTGAATAGAGCTCTCGACTGTCGTGAACTCATATCTGATCGTGACGTACTGGTCATGTATACAAACGCCCTCATCCGTTGTGTATCGAATCCGGTGAGGTTCCTGAAACGTGAGATATCTTTCCATGTCCGAAGGGTCATAGTACGGGCGATGACGCGAGTGGAGGGTATGAGGATATATGTCGGAGGGTGTGTCGGAGGGCACTGAGAGTGAACTGAGTTAGTTGACGATGGACGTGGAAAGCAGCAGCCAAGTCTGTCTACATACAGAAGTGTTCGAGCAATTCGTTCTGGTAGCTACCCTGCCACAGAACACGGCGCTGTTCAGAACCCACCACTTCCCAGGGCCCCAAGTAAACGACTCGTTCGTCAGGAGTATCTTGAAAAAGGATTCTAGATGTATCCCAGTGTCAGCCAGATGAAACGTCATTCATATCAACCGCGGCGAGTCGGGAGAATCGCACATTGTTGCCTGGAAACCCGGGGGTCCCAAATCGAGTACCGAGGTGCCAGTTCCCGACCCCTCGGTGGTCGGAGCAGAAATGGTTGATATGCCGGAGGTGGGAGTCCAGGTTGAATCAACCGGACTGACGTATGTTCGTCCGTATGTTGGTGGGCGACCGAGCGACGAGGAAGTAAAGGACGAGCCCGAGGACGACATGCTGTCGCTGGTAGCAGTCGAGGGCGATCTGACTGACCGAGCGGTGGGGACATGTCATGACACGGTCACAACGGCGCAGGAGGTGCGAGTGGTCTCTCCTGGCGCTTTCTTGAAGATCCCAGTGACCAGCCCTAAAGCCGTTGACACGCTCTGGCTTGAACTTGGGCAACGAACGGTCAGGTCTGATGTGTGGAAGCCTATGTTGACAGAGGAATGGTGGCTCGGCAGGCTCTTGGCTGTCGAGGTCCTGATATCGCCAATGCCTGGGCCGGCGCAAAGGCAGATTCTCATCAGTAGGGCAGCGATACAACGTGGAGGCACCGAGTAAGGTACACTCAGTCGGGATAGACTTGAAGCACTAGATTGGCAAGGGTAGCTCCGGAAGCCGCTGGTGCATTCGTCTGCCCCTCTGATACGACAGCAGGAAACTAGACCTTGGGAGTTCCAGTAATGTCTCTGTATGGGCTCCAGGGAGCCGAGGATCCCAACCTTGGATGAGGTAAAGTTGGAGCTCACGTACAGTACACAGAGATATCGCACCGAAGCTGTTGCAACAGTATGTATGTAGAGGGCAAAGCAGGACAGACCAGACCAGACCAGCCCAAGATAGGACAGGAGAGAAATCAAAGTTCAGGACGATTTCCTAGAAGTTTTAGAGCTAAGCAAGTGTGTCTGTCTTTTTTTCGTTGTTCGTCCCATAAACCAGCTGCAGGCCAGCATCATCCATCGCAAATCGTGCTGGGAGAGGGCGAAAAAAGTAGATAGACGAGCGCGGTGAATTTCCACGGATGGATGGTCGACTCAACGAGGGGCCAGTCCAGTCGTAGGTAGCATATGTCTGGGCCCGCATCAAACTGGCGAGGATGGATGGATACAGTCAGTGTACAACCTGTATCCGTAGGCAGGCAGGTAACTTAAGGCTAGCCACACACAGACAGGCACGCTGCACGCTGCCTGTCGCAAAGCCGCCAGTTGTTGGCAGCAGAAGAGGAGCTGCATCGACAGAAGTCGTCCCCAGAATTTAGAAACTCCAAGCCCGAGCAAATGTCGTTGCGTTGTGCAACCGACAGCCAAGGGTCGACGCCACATGGGCAGAAGCTTGTCTTTTATTGGTGGTCCACTAACGACGGGAGCACGGCGCACGGCGCACGGGGGTGCATGGGACATTCTGATGGGCTAGGCTACCTAGCTAACACGGGCCAAGAAAGCTTGGGTCCATGTCGTGGGGCTCTTTGTGTAATGTTCCGGGGTCTACTTTTCGCGTGCTGCATTGGAGCTAGGCAGGCCAAGCTCCGGCTAGCAATTCCGATTGTCTGGGCCTGTCAGTCTTGTTTGATATGTAATAATATGGGTGTCACCAGAATCTGGAATTGATGGCATGTTTATGACTTGCCAATTGAGAAAGTTATCAGTCTCGTTGGCTAATTAGGCAGAGCCGTGTGCTACTACTGGATACCCCCATCACCTTGACTAGTGCTGGAGCCTCCAATGAATCTTTGTTACTCTGAATCTGATGGCATCGCTTGGAGTTTTTGCACAGTAATGGAGATGCATGTCTCGATAATGGCCTGGTAAGGAATAGAAAAGCCACATGTGATGGGCACGCTCAGCGATCCCTCAATCGCAGTCGTGGCTGAAAGTCGTGGTGGTGCAAGTAAAAAACGTTTGGCATATGAGTTTTCGATATGCTCATCAAGTTAAATAACCTCAGAATCACCACTTGCCCTGTCACGTTCCGAGAATGACCAGCTCCCCGCGATATAAAGATATCCTTCCTTCGTCTTTGAATTGATACCTATAAATCATACCAAGACGGTTAAGACTATAGATTCGTGCAATAACGGCTTAGATCTTCTGTGCTGAGGGTCGCAACGTCGATCTACTGCATTCCCACTCGGACCCAGGTTGATTCAGCGAGGCACTAGTCAAGGTACAACATGAGTACCTAAGGTACCTATGTAAAGTAAGGTATAGATAGAATACAGCGCCGTCATCTCTGAAGTGCATCTATCAACAGCATCAGCAACAGTAACTTACAGTCCCGAACCACTTCTTTGCCTTCAATTAAACATGATTAGGTAAACCACTTCTTCGCGACATCAAATACCCCCCCACGTCCTACCGACCAAGCTTCAACACCACGTGCCTCTTTCACAACTGCCAATGCCTTGTTCCGTTGTCTTAAACGGTTAACTCAATGCAAGTCTACAAGCCACAGTGGTTCCAGACTCGGGCAGGGAGAGGTGCTGCCCCCATTGGATTATTCTATTGATTGATTGCTCTTCACACGTCGGACAATTCTGTACCCACACAGGCAACCGAGTCTGGCTTACAAGGGACCCCTAAACAGTCGCTGATGAAGCAAGTCATTTGTGTTTCTGCTGCTACTCAAAAAGATCATCGCTCTTCTCCAGACAAACAACTTGCATGGTATTGTCTTCTTGGCACCGCTGACCTATCGAAACTGGCCCCCCCTCGGAGACGTTTTTGTTCAGCTCAATACCTTACCTACTGAAACACTTGGAGCGCCAACCATCTCTAATCCATCCGTGTGTGTGCTGTAGGTCGGTACCCAGGCTCCGGTCGCGCTTCTAACAAGGGTAAATAAGTTAATCTTTCAGAAGGCTCTGCCAAGTGAAGCCAAGCGTGCCTTAGCCAAGGGGTCCGGTCCGTCAGCTCAAAGCAATTAACTACTAGGTAGGTAATTCATCGTTGCGGCGCGCGCTTGGCACAGCACGTAACGCAGTCCTTGTTTAAACTGCCTGCCACACGATTAGTTCTGCGATGGCATCCCACACCTATTCCATTCATTCATAGCTCGCGGCCTGCTCTGGTTCTGACTCTGACTCTACCAACGGCATACTCTATTTCTCTATTCTTGCTATACTATACTCCTGCTGAATTGGAACACGACCATGAGCATTGCAATCCTCTCCTCTTCCTCATTGGACCTTGCTTGTCCACAATCCCAGTAATTGTCTTGTAATTTGCCCATCGAGCTCTTTTGGATCAGTTCGCCCGAAAGGAGCTCTCAGACCACTTCCTCTGATCTGAACTGCACTGAACCGAACTGGAACTTTTGCAACTGATGCTCATCCCCGTCGCGAATCATGTCTATTCTCTCAAGATATTCTTTGCGCCAAAACCGCGGGTTTTTGGGCTCGGACAGTTCTGCTCTGCCATCGCAGGATGCACAGGTAAGTCAGTCAGTGCGTGGTCATCAGAGGACCGACCACATACCTACCTACTAACATAAGCCTTTCTCCCTCCTGTATCTCCATCATTTTGATGTTGTTAACTAACAACGGTTCTGGCATAACAGGATCGTCAGCAATTGCGATACGAGCTTGACTTAAACTCATGGAACTTTCGCATCTGGGGTGTTTGTGCCTCTGGCTTTTTAACAGATTCGTGAGCTTTCTCCTGTCCTCGCCACTTCTGTACAACGACGTCCTAACTCGTGAATAGCTATAATCTCTTCTCGACAAATGTAATCCTCGCTTCCATCGCATTTGTATACTGGCCCAATGGTCCGGAATGGTCGGGTCTACTCATTAACTTCTTTACACTCTTGGGATCCGTCGTTGGTCAGATCCTCTTTGGCTACCTTGCGGATCGCTATGGTCGAACTCGCCTCTATGGCGTTGAGCTCGTCCTGGTTATTGTTTCTACGATTGGAGTCGTCACGAGCAGTCATGGCTACAATGATCTCTCTTTTCTCGGTCTGTTCATTTGGTGGCGTTTTGTCATGGGTATTGGTGCGTGAATCCTCCTCAGCAACCTCTGGCTTCCAACCATACATAGGAAATGACAAAACTTGGGATGCTAACAAACACCATAGGAATCGGAGCTGAATATCCCCTCAGCGCTGTCATCACATCGGAATGGTCCAGTACACAATCTCGCGCTACCATGCTCTCGTCCGTTTTCATGATGCAGCCCATCGGCCAAGCGCTGGCGCAGTTGGTAGGTCTGTTTGTCCTCCTCGGCTTCGAGCGAAGTCACAACCTCCAAGGAATGCGTTGCGGGCTCGATAGACTGCATGAAGAGGAATGCAAAAAGGCATTGGACGGCGTCTGGCGCATTGTTATCGGGTCAGGTGCCGTACCTGCACTGCTCGCCATCATCTTCCGCTTCTTCCTGTTCGACTGTGGTATTTACAGCCTTGAGGTCAGGAACAAACCGAGGATGGCTCTAGCAAATACTCAAAGAATCTACGGTGCTCCGCAAGGTGCTGGGTTAGAAGCCTTCCCCAGCGGAGGTGTCAACGGGCGCTCCATGAGTGGCGGTGTTGGCGGACAAAACTCGTTCCCGATGAACCAATTCGTTCAAACTCAAGCACCAGCAACATATCAGACTGCCTCGCCCGATGGAAACCACCATGTTGCACCTTCGTATCGCACAAATGGTCTTGGAGATGGGATGCATCTTGCGAGTAGCTCGCAGCAGCCGATGCCGGTGCAGTTCTCGAGAGAGGACCTCCACAACTACTTCATCCGCGATGGGAACTGGGCATATCTACTGGGCACGGCGGCAACATGGTTCTTCTTGGACGTCTCGTTCTATGGCATGAGCCTCGATAACAGAGGCACTCTGTCGACGATGTGGGCGACTACCACGCCGACCAAGATTGACGACTCCCTCGAGTGTTGGACATCATCGCTTCGCGGGGGAAATTCGACGGTGCCGGATTGGGCCACCGATGGACTTCCAGTTTGGTCGACCGACGCGACGCACCCTTGCAACACCATCTACGACGTGCTTATCGAGCAAACAAAGCAATATCTCTTGACTGTCTCGCTTGCATCCATTGCAGGCAGCGCTTGTTTCGTCTCATTTGCCAACCGCATCCCTCGACGTCAGTGGCTCACAGCATCCTTCCTCGTTCTAGCTGGCTTCTTCGTCATCACTGGATGCGTCTACTATGGCGTCCATCAACAAAAGGGTGCTCCGGCCACAGTGGTGTTTGTAGCCATCTGTCACTTCATGTTCAACTTTGGTAAGCTCACGCGCTCTCTGTTCCGCATGTTCAGAACTAACCATGGATTACCATATCAGGCGCCAACACATTAACATTTATCATACCAGCCGAAATCTTCCCGACCTGCTATCGTTGTCTGTGCCACGGAATCTCTGCTGCTGCAGGGAAGCTAGGCAGTCTCGTTGCTGTTCTAGTGGTGTACGGAATAAATCAGTCATATCAAGCAGAAAACAGACAAGGACTCATCTTTCTCCTATTTGGGTCTGTGGCTGCTGTTGGTGCCATCTTCTCCTGGGCATACCTGCCTGATTCCCAACGTCGCGTCGAGTACGATGGTAAGAGTTACCTCGAGTCCAAAACGCTCGAGGAGCTTGGTGAAGGAAGAGTCAAAGCACGACTTGGGGGCGAGCTAGTGACGATAGAAGAGAAGTGGGATGCCATCAAGAGGAGGAAGAGAGGGTCCATGAGAAGCGACCCCTCTGTGCCAGATGGTACCATATAGAGGCCACATGGCAATTTGAACTGTAATTATCACATGTTTGCTGTCTAAGCGCCTTGGCCAGGCGATATGATAATGAAATAGATACCCCTTAACCACAGCCGGAAACGTACTGTCCCGGTCGATGTTTTATACCAATCTTTCCACTGTACCGAGAATTTCAGGCATTGTTAGGGGCTCACTATCGATGCGTAGCTTCTTGAACTTGATGGCGCCCATATTGTTTCATCAAGGCATCTAGTGTCTCACTGTATAGCACGTGGTTGCTTGTTGTAGCTCGCACGCTCTTGTCTCCCTCGATAGCATCCAGCCATCGCGCCCAGCGTGATCCAGGCGGGGAAGACGGTATATTCGCTGGTGTCAGGGTTCTAGAGAATCGAAGAGCAAAGGGTGCTAGATGTATATCGACCAGAGACATGGTTCGCCCAAGAAAATACGGACCCTATGATGAATTGGAGTCAGTATGTCGGTCACAGGCCATGTACCGAGAGCATATGATCAAGTACCTTTTTGTCTGCAGCTTTGACAAGAGTATCTATACTGCCCTGTAAACCAACGCCTGCTTCATCTCCAAGAGTCGGGTCTTGATGTTGGAGGAGTTTGAAGAAGTTCGGGACGATATGACGGTTGATCTCCATACCGTCAGTATTGTCTCTGATTCTGGTGATAAGTGGGTTGGGTGTATCTTACATGGTCAATCCAGAAACGGCAATGGGCTTTCAATCTTGAATCTACCGGAAGCATCGGTGTTCCTTGACCGAGATCTTCAAGCTGCGAATCTCATCAATATCACAAACCGGCGGCTTTGAGACGAGACTCACATATTCTAGTATGACAGCACTATTCGAACATGACCAGTCGCTATGTGCTACGGTGGGCACATAGCCATGAGGGTTAGCCAGGAGGGCTTGGGTTGGGTGACGGAAGGCATCTGTTTCGCAGTACTGGTAGGGCATGCCTTTTGCCTCCAGAGCGATCCAAATACGTTGAGAGAATGGGCTTTTGCGGTTAGTTTATGTGAAAATGTGAGTGTATTTGTGTAAATGAGTTCGACATACCAAGAACATGTCGCGTAGAGCTTGAATTCACTGTCCTTGGCGTGTTTTCTAGCTGTGAGTAGTGCAGCTCCTGTGGCTTTCAGGGGAGCCTTTTTTTAAGAATTCTCTGTATTAGAAACCCCTTTTCTTCAGAATTGGCATCATGGATATGGCTTACCTGGACTTTCTTCTTGTCCCTTTTCACATCAGCTTGGTTTGCCAAATACCTCTGCACACTGTTCTTCTTTATCTCGTCACTCCTTTCAAGCGTATGCTTATGTGGCCCAGCCACACCATCTCCTTTTCCATTACCTCCATTGCCATTGACTCTCTGTATTGTCCACAATCGCTGTCCTGCCAGACCTGCGTCAAGACCACTGGTGTTATCAAGGTCCAGTCGAGCCCCCGGGAAGTATTCTGTAATTTTTATCTTGACGTCACACAAATCGCGCTGGCGTGCATTTCGCTTTCGTTTCTTCTTATTGGGGTCATCAGATTTGGGTGTTCCTGGAGGACGGCCTTTCATACGACAGTCCCAGTAGTGTGAGATGAAAGGCTTGCGCTTATAACGCTGTGTCGAACGATGGGAGTAGACGTTGTCGACATGAGGAAAATATGTCTCGAACCTAAAGTCGTCAAGGACTGTAAAATTCTATCACAGATTAAGGAGGGCTTCTTTACTCTTCATGTGTAAGAACAATCGTCTCGTCCACGTTGAACAGCTTATTCCGCCACATCTCCAGATCTGGGGGATCAACAATAATCTTACTGCTCAATTGGCCATTCGATCTTCCAACCACCTGTGGGTGAGCATTATTCTGTACACTGAATATACCATCGGCTGGTGTTTCCATAACAGGCGCCGACACTGCTATCGGCGCAAGTATACCAAATTGACCAGGGGTTGCTGGTGTCGCGATAGCAGCGCCGTTGACATTGTGCATGGCATGGATGTGATAAGCCTCTTCGATACTAGGTGCCACATATCCATGCAGATCAAGCCCATGGCAGACCCGGAGTTGAGAACGTTGCGGATAGCCCCGTCCCGGAGGCGGAGGCGGAGGCGGAGCCCAGAGGCGGGGTGTTCGGAGCTGCCATGGCAGTGGGTCTCCGTCCTGGTACAGCCACGTCGACGATAAAACAAACTCCACTGCAAGATTTGTCCCTCGCTGGCACTTTCTGACGTTTTTGTTGCTGCTTTAAGACGTTGCCTGGGTCATTGTCTGAATGAGGGGCAGGGTGTTACTGAGCTGGGCTGCATACCAGAACCTACCTACTATGGTAGAAGCAACAAAAGAAACGCCCCACCAATCCTGCACGGACCATACCTTACTACAAACAAAAGAAGTCCGCAAGAGAGAAGAGCAAATAAAGAAAAGAACATTTTGGAAACCCCGACAAAAAAAAGTTGAAAGCCTCGCAAATCACTCGCAATCGTATTATAGGAACAGCCCGATGCGGGGGTCGAACCCGCAACCTTGAGATCGCGTACTCGTAAGAGTCTCACGCTCTACCGATTGAGCTAACCGGGCGTGGCTCTTGAATTGATTGATGCTGTGTTCAGCAGGATCGCCTTGAGCCCATGGTCAACATCGCAACGCCGGTATCCGATAACGCAGCTCTTCTCTTTCCCTGCACCTATTATGGTCGTAATAGTGGTGTTTCATTGTCATTAGAACCCGGGTATCCTTCAGAATTACTCAAAACATACATGGTAAGTCATCCATGAGACTCCCAACCCATAGTGTACAAAATCTCCGATATGTTTGTCCCGTATAAACGCCCCTAGTGCCAATTCTGATCCGTGGTGTGTTCACCTCCTTCTCTTTCGTTTTATGATAATTGTGGAATCCCGGCTAGGCTCCCGATGCCATGTTGCTTGCCCAACAATCCCGCTCGCAATAACTCCCTGTTCACCGAATTCAAGTATCCTTTGTTTCCCATGTTCCCAAATCCATGGCGTCCATTGGTCCCATATTCATCAAGGCCCGTAAGACGCCTTCGCCAACTTGTGGTATCCCTGATTGTCCTTGAATGTCTCCCCAACCATCAGGCATTGAAAAACCTCCACTCTGGTCAAGACTGGTCGGCATCGTGAATCCAGCGGTGTCTGAAAAGAATCCTTGTGTGCTCCCATCGAGAACACTCGGGTTCATCAAAGTCTGGTTCGGCGACATTGGGCTCGCGTTGAAAGAATTGTGCCCGGATCCGTTCAGCTGCCCAGGGGCCAGATGGTTCCGTTGGTCAGATCCTGAGCTCGAATTTGGTGTAGGTCGATTTGATGTCAATCCATCAGGCGATCCTGAAGCATCTTGGCTGTCACCTGTTACATCTCCAAAACCAGACATTGTCCGACTGCCAGATCCAGTCTTTTCGAATGTCGCCCCTGAGCTCGGCGTAAGAATAGGTAATTGTTGGTCAGACGACATCCAAGCCTGCGTAGCGAAACTCTCTTCAGCAGTCGTGATCTCTGGTACGCTATGATTAGGCTCAACAAGATCCGGTTGGTTTCCGTCACCTCTCGAGGGTTGCATATAGTTGCATTCATTACGATATGCCGCTATACCCTGCATTCCTTCCGGGTTATCACACCTAGCACCTCTGGGCGCTCCTGGATTGGTAGGCTTTGCGACGTTAGTGCTATTCGAGGACAAACGGCATGGGGCCAACATACACCATCGTTGTTGCGTGGGAAGGCTGTCTTCAGCTTGGGGATTCTCAGTGCAAGTGCTTCGAGGTCGACATCGAGCTGAACGAGGAACGACTCAGTCAATGGATTCCTGCGTTTCAGCGCGTTCATTGCAGAGAGCAAGAAGCGAAGTGAGTCTGCCGTTTGGCTGTCGTCGGGTCGACTCTTGAGGTACTGTACAAATACTCGAGCCGATACGTATAGGCAGAAGGAGATGAATGGGTTTACCTAGTTGCACATTAGAATCTCCGCTACTGGATGATAGCTGGCAACACTTACTGTTGAGAGATCCATATGGGAAATCATGCGCATGATGCTGGCAATCTCGTTGGCAGCTGTGATGCATCTGACTTTGCTTTCGGCACTGACCGACGCGGGCAAGTTGTTCTTCTCCGCTTTGAAGATAGCGGCTTGATGTAGACAAATGGTCGAGGTATGGATACTCATGTTTGTGAAGACAATGTTAGGATTCGACAAGCCAGTGGGAAGCTTGAGTTGGGGGGGGAGACAAAGGGATGTGTTGAGTAGGATATTGTCCATCTGGCGGTGTCGTTTCCAGAACGGGCCGTTGAGGTCGTTGTCAAGGTCATCGGCATCAGGACGGTGCAGATGTACCAGATTTCTGCCAAACAGGCAGGCCATGAGCACAATACCTCCAAACGGCGACAGCTTACCTGCGCCCATGGGGCTGGTGCATTCTGATAGTGACTGTGTCTGCTCAGGTTTGCTCATGATGAAGGCATCTTCTGAAGCAGGGAGATTGGTCATGATGTCACGTTCGTCAATGGTCATCGGCCAGCCCGTGCCAATACTGGCATACCGGTCTTGACAGAAAGCCATCCAGAATGTTCGACGTCGTTCCTCTCGTTCTGTCCAATCCTTCGGTGGTGCAAGGCATTGCTTGACGTCGAGGCCCGTTCCGTCTAGTCTATGGAGACCAGTCCTACAATGGTCAGTAGAGAAACGAGCGTCACTCAGGGAGTGCATACATTTGAGCCAGGCGGATAGCAGAGCCAGTGTTGATCCAGGCCCGGGGAAAATACATCATCTTCATTTCATATGAGGCCAGCAGAGTATGTGTCTGGCAGTGAGCAATAGAGATCATGTGTTCTCCATAACCCTTGACGTAATCGGCTTCAACATACTTCCGCGCTCTGCGGTAGAAGAGATCTTTCAGATCTGCATATTTATCTGTTATGGTGCATGCGAGAGTCCACATGGCATATCGCAAACAAACCGGTGGCCTTTGGTTCGGAGCGCTGTGATGGCTGGTTAGACATTTTACTTTTCCGCAGTATGAGGAAACAACATACAGATTCATGGCGGCAAGGTAACGGTATTTATGAATCATGGGAATAGACGGATGGACCTTCTCGAAATAAATCTGGTGAAGCTCGTCAATGGTTTCTTGGGGAGGCAGAGGCTCCTCGAGACCCAGACCAATCATTTCCCAGGTGAAAGTACCACCAACATTGTTCATGCCCATATCTAGACTGGCGTTGAAATTGAAGTCGTCCATAGCACCTTGCTGCGGCGATTTGTCGGTGAAGTTCCAGTGCTGGTCCATACTATGATCCCCAGTAAGGTTTATAGGCGCATTTGAGATATTAAGATTCGCAGGGGATGCTGTCTGAGGTGGTCCAGACATTGCGACATTGATGTTCTTTGGAATGTTCTGCGGAGGTTCCTGGGTTTTCAGCAAGGTTTCGACTTGTTCTGTAAAGGTGCCGCACGTCAGTAAATCCAATAATCGATAGTATGTCGGGAAGAGGCTCACTCAGTCGCTCCTCCAGAGCCTTAACGTAACCACGCTTAGGCCCACTCTTCCTCCGCTGTTCGTCGTAGGCGCAAGTATGGCCAAGACGGGAGCAGGTACTGCAGCTAGGTCTGACTCCATCGCATTTGAGCTTGCGCTTCCGACATATCATACATGCCAGCCGTTTTGGCTTGGGGACGCTCGCATTATCGGGTATTTCTTGTTGAGGCGCTGTTTCGTCCCCATCGGCGTCGTCGCTTCGTGGACGTTTGTTGCCGGTGGTGCCAGCTCCCTTCTCATTTGAGTCCGGCATGGGGGACTATCTGGAAGGCTTTGTTTGTCGATATCGGAGGGATGAAGGCGCAAACCGATTGATCAGACGGCGGCGGGGATAATAAATGCTGGACGGGCAGAATGACACGGTCGTAATGGTCCGCACCTCCCGGAGAGAGATCCGGATACTTAAGAAAGCAATAACAGGAGTGGGAATATAATCAGGAGGAAAGGTCGAAGCTGATAAATTTCCGGAAGATAATGTGTTGGTGTTGTACCAAAGAAACGGCGATACGGGGCATAGAGCGATGGGATTCGAGCTCACCACCGTGAGAGTAAGGTAAGGTTACGGAGTTAAAAGATGGAGGCAGGTGGGAACCCTTGAGGGAGTCGTCGGACTCGGATGGAAGGTGGGGAACAACTAGAGCCTACTACCTTAGTAGAGTCTCATACCCTCTAATGGTTGGCAGCCAACAGCTCCACGGTTATCAGGGACCTGGTGTTTGAGGGGTGCTTGCCGCGATACACCTTGGCTGCCTGGCGCACCTGTAAGATGTCACTGTTCAGAGGTGGCTAGTGTAGTGAGGTAAGGCACTGCACAGTCGTAGTACGTATTGTACTGTAAATACCGTCAGTCTGGCCTTGCAAGGTTGGAGGTCATTGCCCGTGCATGAGGATTAATAATGGCATTGGATCCAGACTTACTACTCTGTAGTACAGTAGCAATCCGCAATTGGGTTATCACTCAGTTTGTTTCCACATCCCAAGTGTGAAGGAAATCAACATTAAATATTATTCTCGAGGTTTTCGACGAAATCCCCGAGTGCATTACTGAATGTGACTGTATTCGTCATCAAGAAGTTATTACCACATCTCTTGAACTGATATCGACAACATCCACGATTACTTGCAGATATCATATGTCCTCTAGGTTAACACAGCCACACGCCTCGCTTGTTTCCGCTCTTCTAGTGGCAGCCATTTATGTCGGTGGGCGGCCGACTTGAATAAATATCATCGTCAACCTTGAGAAGAATGATATTAATATTTTGTGTCAAAGAAAGCCAAAAACAGCACTCGTACTCGTATGAGATCGCAAACACAAAGTAAAGTTACTCGATTCCACAACCAATTCAACAACGCCAATATTTCCTCAGCACATCGGTCAACCATTGGTGGCACCTTAGCCACTACACGTTTAAAGTTAACTCAAACCTAATCATTACAAGCATTGCGGCAACTTCAGTTACCTACCCTAAACATCTAATAGTCCTGATCAATTCCCAACTATTCCCTTGGTTGAGGAATCAAGACTTGACTATAGGTAGTACTAGACCATGCTCATAACGTCTATTCTCTCACACGGTATGCATATTTCCTTATTGTAAAGTATAACACATTATATTGTTTCCGATACCTCTCAGTATTATATATCATAGCAAACACCCTAAGTTTAATATAAAAACCGGAAGCTACATAAATTAGACGAGCTTGACATAAACCCATTACATGGCGTTTCAAGTAAAGATATTTCTCGTTGTAATTGCCTGTCATCCATGAGCAGCACGTCAGCAGGACCAAGCCTCCTCCATCATGCAATTTTTGGGCTACAATGACCTCAAATGCCCTTCGTCTACGGTGACCAGATCTGCCTTGGCTCATCCCGCTTTGCGGAAAAGCGAGGCCATGCGCGGACGTGCCGGTCCTTATTTAGCCCGTCTTACACACAACCTAAACCTATCAAGAGCTTCATCTCTTTGAGACCGGTTGAGTGCCTTTTAGCGTGACAAGGGTTAGAACCAATCAGACAAGGTGGCAATGAAGGTACAGTCCGCAGGGGTTACAAATGTCAGGACCGGTACAAGCCCGAAGTGGCGACCTTGTGGGGATGCTATCATCATGGGTATAGGTACGGGACTGGGGTCAGTTTTTGTATGTGATTTTCAATATATTGAGGTACTGATACTGTATCTAATAGTCTAATGGGAAGCCACCTTCCCGGATGCATCTCATAAACCGGTCTCGTGTTGAAAGGGATAGCTTTATGAGGAAATCTTCATCAATTGCTTCCTAAGCGGCGTTAATAGCCTCTTGTTGCCGCTGACGATTGAGACTATCTATATTGTAATTATCATCTATCCACATCTCTATTATGGGCTATAGATTTTCGATAGGATTGAGATCAGGACTGTATCGTGACTAAGGGAAAACCCTGTGCAGGAAATGCTCCTGCATATAGGTTTTAGTGTAGTCTGCAGTGTATACGCTCGAGTTATCCTGTTAGAAATAGACATCATTAGAGCTAGTTAGCTGCTTAACCTGATAGAGGAAGCTATTAGCGTGTTTAATAGGACTGATACAGTAGTTATAGGTGTTATTTAGGATGTTAAATCTAAAGATGAAGTTAGGACCTTTCTAGCAACTGCAGATAATGCCCTAGTGATTTATCCTATTCCCTAACTGTCTTAGAAATTAGAAATTAGAGATAGCTTTATCCTGATAGATAGTCACAGGGCATTAACCGCTCTTCATGCTATAGAAGGTCTTCTCATCTAAAAAGGCAATGCAACCATTAACCTAATTAACAGGGTCAAGGAAAAGGCATAAGGCTTCGCAATACATCTCAAGACGCTCTGCCTGAATTAACAGATCAGTCCTTAGCTTCTTCTCTAGATAATAACATTTAAAACCTAGAAAATCCATCCTGGTATTAATAGCATCTATTCTGATGTTAAAAAGGCCTAGAATGAAGGTCTGAAAATCCTTCTAGTTAATCTCGCGGCGTAGGGGATGTTTATTAAGCTACTGATGAAGAGTCTTGAGCTGCTTGTTATCTAGTCTCTTCTTCTAAGGATGCAGAATGTCTTTCTTAGGGGTTAGAGGATAACTAAGGCTATAATAAACTTGATGCTTAGTGTATCCTGTAATATTAGAGATCTAGAGAGCTGTTATAAAAGCATCTTTAAATAGAATATAATAATGAAATTAATTATTATAGTATAATTCCTTTAAATGGGCCTGCCTTCCTTATAGAAGCTCTTAAAGAGGGCTATAACTGCAGCTTTAGCTGCAACTTGGTATTCTCTTAGGCATAGGTTTATTATATTAATAGATAAAGCCATCTTTAGCAATTCTCCAGTTTCCCTAATATCCCCTAGGTCCTTAGACTAGTCTGTTATCTTTATAGATCTTAAAATCAGTCATTTTAGCGAAAATGCAGCATTAAAAGCTGTAAAATTAAGGTAGTTGTAGTATTATGTTGAAAAAAGCTGCCTTTGTTGTAGTAGTGATAACCTTAATTAGCTGCATTATAATTTATATTATTTTATTAAGGAAGTTAGCTGCAAAGTACTAATTCTATTAAAATCTTGGTTTTAGGTAGGAAAAAAAGGTTAAACTAAGTATAGGTACCTAGCCTTAAACGAGCCAATAAGGCCATTTTAACCTATTCCGCGGTGGGGTGGGGTACAAGCCAAAATGCGGAAAATGACATTTGTAACCCCTGCGGACTGTACTTCATTTCTTCAATTTTCACATACTAATTTAGCTGTGCTACAAGTCCTAGCATTGCTTCCATGTATAAATTAGTACTTTGCAGTCCCTGCACTTCTTTTTTATCCTTATTACTATAGGGGAATTCTATAGGGATTTAAATGTTGCTAGAATTGTTATTCTGCAGCCTTAGCACCTATAATAAGGTGCCTTCTTCTTTACTGTAGTATATTTATAATATTATAAATTCTATAGAAATCTAGGTCTATTTCTAATCTAACTTTAATTATTATAACTATATATAGAAATTAGGGCTATAAATAACTTTAATTGCTACTTCTTTAAGACTATAAGTTACTTTAGAAGGTTAAACTGCCCTTAAAGTTAAAGGAGATAAGTATTAATAATAATAACTTTAAGGAGATAACTCTAGGTAATAGTAGACTATCTACTATACTAAGACTAGTAGCTCTAGCTATTATAAGACTATAGTTAATCCTCTTAGTTAATAGAATTTATATAATTATTATAGTTAACTGCAAATTTAGAGATAGCTATAATAAGCTTAGGGTTATTGCTAAAGGCAGCTTATAGCAGTTAGTTTTGCTAGTCTTTAGTAGAAGGTTAATGTTAGATAGCCTGTATAAGCTTAAGGCCATTGTAGTTAGTTAAGGCTATTAGCATAAGCTTGCTATCCTTCTAAGTAAATTACATTACCTAGTTATATATTAGCTTAATAAAAAAGGCAGAAAATAGCTATAAAAAGCAGGAATCTTAGTTCTTACTAGGTAATCTGCTGTAGGCAGCCTTAGAAGCTGATTCTAGTGCTATAAAAGGTAGCCTTTACAATCTAGGGTCTTTAACTCCATGAGATTGCAATGAATGCTGCTATTTAGGCGTAATGTACTAGTTGCAGTAAAGCCCTGCTTATAAAGGACTCTAAAGAGGTTAAGGGATAAGAAGAGGTTATCTAGGAAGATATAATATATTGCTTTTTATAGTATATTTAGCAGGGAAATAATAATAGATTAGGTTAAGTTTAGCGTTATTATATTATTAGCAGAGGATACTTAAAATTAAAGGTATAGCTATAATAATATTAGAATATGCTGTAGCAAATGCTATAGCCAGTTAAGAAAGTAACCTCCTTTAGCAATAGCCTAGATCTTAAACCCTTCCTTAATAGGCTTATTTAGCATTTTAACTGTATTGCCACTTTATCCTGTAAATCAGATTATATACTTATTAACAGCAATAAAAGAGCCTAGAAAATAGAGTCAATTTAACACCAATTTGATGATATTTGACTATAGGTTGACCTTCTGATATACCTTGCAGAAGTCTATAGCTTATAGATCGATGGAATCGGGGTTATAGGGCCAGATAAAGAGGTTAAGGTTAAGAAATTAGTCCCTAGGCATGTATTGCATAGGAAGATAGAGAGGGACTTCTTCATTATCAGTAGAGGACTTCTAATAGTCATGAATAGCTTCTTCTTTATAAATTCCTATATAAATAAGAAGTCCTAGCTAAGTGTAGACCTTAGGGACTGTTATATCTATCTAGCTTAGTCCTCTAACTGTTTAGGCCATTTAGTTAGTCTAAGATACCTATAAAAAGATTATATTTTCTAGTATAAATTCCTTAAAAAAGGAGATAAGGTTAAAGTCTTTAGTAAGGCATTTACTATTATAAAAAGGGATCTAAAGAGGCATAAACTGCTTATTAACCTTAGCTTTATTAGTAATCTCTTTATTAAGTGTAAAGGTTAAGTTAAAGTAGGATTTAAAGGCTACATTTTCTATAGCTATAATAAAGCTAAGGATATAGTTTTTCTTATTTTAATAACCTATAAATTTATAATCTATTATAATATATTTTCTAATTATAAAATAATTTTTTTAATATTATTAAAATAACTTAATTAGAGGTAGCAATACAGCTTAAGAGTGTAGCTTAAAGTTACCCCCGGTGGTAAGGGTATTTTTATGGGGAATTTGTAGGCTCACGCTAAAAGGCACTCAACCGGTCTCAAAGAGATAAGAAACAAGTAAGGCTGGCCTATAACGGCTTGCATGCTGACGACGAAATATTCTATACAGTACCAATTGCGTTTGTAGAAGTGAGGGCTTTCAAGGGCCAGTATAAACGCTCGCATTGTATACTTAACGTGTCTAAGGGATTATATATCTTATTTCCTGTCAACATCGACACCCACGATCCGCAGAATGCCCAAATCACTATATGCAAGGCAATACCTTGTTGGAGCCCAAGCAACTACTGGACAAGCACCAGCTGTCTTGAACGTGTGGACATGGTCTCCAGTCTCAACATGTGCTACTTCCAGGCCAGATCCTACCGAAAAAAAACAAAAAAGCAAATTAGCAAAAGCGTCTCAAAACATATGGAAGGGATTTTCTACCTTCATCACTTCCACCAACAACAAAACTACCATCGAACGTAAAGCCTAAAGTAAAAAGGGTTAGCTAATCCACCATAAATTGATATCAGAGGAACGCACTTAGGCTCTTCACTGGCCCGACCATCCTCGTAATTGTTCGCTGGCAAATCCAGTCTGTTGTATCCCACAATGCAATAATTGAGTCTGAGCCACCCGTCGCCAGATACCGCCCCGTAGGCTGTAGATCAGCAGTCAGACACGAAGAAGTATGTCCATTGAGCTCAAACTCGTCCGCCTCTTCTTCATGTTTGCTCTGCAGTACAGGTTGAAATCCAGGGTACGACAAGACTCGGATACGTCCTTCTGCTGTCGTGACGAAAATCTTCTCACCGCTCCAGCAGAATGCGATCTGGTTGGTCTGCACGGACTGTTGATGCGTGCTGAGAGGCGTCGACTGAGATGGCGACAGAACGAAGATGGTATCTGCCTTGTTCCCAACGAGAAGCGTGTTCCCATCTGGTGCCCAGACAAGAGTAAAAGCGTCCCCAAGTCCTTTGACCTCGTTGAAGCATGCTTTTGTCCTCACGTCCCAGAACTTGACCACGCCGTCACTGCTCACACTGCAAAGCTCTGCATCCTTTGTTGGGTTGAATGCGACCTTCTCAACAGAGGCTGAGTGGCCCTTGAGCTCCGTAGAAAACTTCACATGAGGTTTTTCAGGGTTCCCTATCTCGTTCAGCCTCGCTCTAGTGGCCTTACAGGCCCGCAGACTTGATCAACTTACACACTCTGAGGGTTTTCTCTGACGACCCTGTTGCTACTAGAGTTCCGAGGGGATTCCACGCGATGCATCGCAAGCTTCACCATCAAAATCAGCAAGAGGAACAAGAGAATAGGCCCCCTGGTTAGATAACACATACCTATGGGGATTCGAGCCCCGCGAGTTATTGGGGTCGTTGTAGGGCTGACTTCTGAGGCTGCCAAAGTAGCCAGAGAACTTATCCTTTGATAAGCTCTGTCTTGCTCGAAGGACTGGTGCCATGTTATTCGACGGATAGGTGTAAACTTGTTCGCTGTGAGGTCCAATGCTCTCGCTCAATTGGCAGCAGCTATGTTGCCGCTCAACACATGCAACAGCTTGAGCACCTGGATTAAGTGGCTTATATTTAAAGTTAGTGGAGGTTGGAATGGATGTCTTTGAAGATTGGTGCTGGATGATGTTTAATGGTGATTAGAGTCGCTAACATGAAAGAGCATCCCGTCAAGGTTAGTGCGGATCACACAAGCCACAGGCCTAAAGGAGCGTCGGGTGTCTTTGACCCTTTGGTGGGCCTGACGTGACGCGACCTGACAGTTAAAGCCGAGTCAAGGCTAGTGCGTTAAAAACCATGTTTATAGACGCCGTCTCCAACGGCAACCGTTTCGACATTAATCATGTCCTGCGTAAACATCCAGCTCTATCCGTCCGTACCTAGGCACGCGGCCGGTAACTAGCACGCGAATTTACCCACTGTAACCACCCAAGGTCCTGGCCACAATCACCCACTGTGGTCCATGTATTCGTGAAATGTAAAACTTCATTCCTGCCATTCCTGGGCTCTTTCCGTAATCCAGTCATGGTATATGTACAATTTTCTATCACAAGCCCTTTTCACGACGGTAGCCGAGATGCACAAGAGCCGTATCGAGTTCTCCTACTCCAGTCATTGAGAAACATCGCCAGACCGCCAGATGTCAAGCTCAGCTTGCATCCGCTATTCCGTGGCCCGTGTCGTACAGCTTCCATTACTCCCCGTCCAGTGCCCCATGAATAGGCCGCCTGCACAGCCAACTCCAACCAGCCGAACCAAGCCCTTAACTTCCTTCGCCAGTGACTCCATGCGCCATGTATGAAGACGAAAAGCATGCTTCGGGAAAAGTGCAAAAACCAGACAATCGCAAACAAAAAAGTGCAGATGCTGTCCGCAATATCAGACAGTAAGAATATGAATCCAGACCAATACGGCAAGTGCTTTTCATAGCATACTCGCTCAGGTCTCGACAGTGGAATGTGTGGTATCATGATGGCCCAGAAGGTTTACCAAAGGGCGTCGGTGATCTATTAACGTCGTGAGGCAGCGGTGTAGCTGAATCCAACCGCTAACCGAGTATCCTGTTCTTCAGAATATCGAATAAGATGTGCCATAAAAAGTCAAGACTTGAGTGTGTCTATGATAGCTCATCAAGGCTCAGATGAACATCAGTGATGCCAAATAGAACAGCATTCTTCTTTGCCCATTGGCGTGCAAGAATCGAAGCTTTGTGATTTGTCAGCTAGCTGTTCTTTGCGCGCTAGGAGAGATACATACCCTTCAAGAACTTCTTGCTAGCATACTTCTTGAAAAATGCTTCATGAGTGACAGGGCGAGCGAGGTAGTCGACCATTAGGTGAACGACAGGCTCGATCTCGTCCTCAGTGTAACCAGCGTAGTAAGAAAGAGTCTCGTCCTGCAGATTCATTAGTAGTTGACACGTCAAGAATGTGGATTTCACGTACCCATTCGCCACGGTCAAGCATCAGTCGCGCTAAATACATGGCACCAGCAGCAATGTGACTAGGTCGGTAGGCCATGAATCGATGGTCCAGCAGGCCAATCTCCATCAGGTACTTTCCAATGGTTCGAGACTGGATATCGTAATTGTCTGCCTTGGAGACACGGCGGAGGAAGTTCATAGGGTTGGGGTAGCTGAGATCATAGTTGAGAGTGCTCAGAATAAATCGCTCAGCACTCAGAATCTCGGCCTCAGTAAAACCGTCGTCGGCAATACGCTTGAAGTTCTCGACGTGAGGAGAGAGGACCTCCTCGTACTTGGAAGCGATAAACATGGCAGTGATTCCCACAAGTTGGAGACGGTCAAGCTGGACTACCTTTTCGGATAGGAAGCGATCAATGAGATTGACGGCGAGGAAGAGGGTTTCGGGAAGTAGGTGGAAACGGGTATGGACCTCAACGAGCCAGTCAACCAAGATACCGCGCGTCTTCCATTCGAGCTCGTCCTGATGAGACATATATTGAGGATTGGGAATCGATTTGCACTCAAGATCGCGCAAGTACTCAAAGATCTCATTGGCATACTCGGCAACCATAAGAGGATCTTCTAGATCCTCGCTGTCCAAGTCCTTGACGCCAGGAGGGTACTCGAAAGGTGCGTCTTGTACCTCCGGCTTGTCTAGTGAGACCTCAGGCTTCTCGACTTCAACCTCGACGGGTGTCTCTGATCGTTCACGCTCCTCAGAAATAAGATGCTGCTTTTTGGAAGGATGCTCATTCTCGTTGACGGGAGCTTTTATCTTGGTGTTGGCGGCATCAGTTACAACCTTTCGCTTGTTTATGGTACCGGAACCGGACTGCGTCTTGGAGTTGGTAGGCTTCGAGCCGAGAGCAGTTCTTGTGGTAGGACGCGCAGTCTTTTTCTCAATACCAGTGGGCTGAGCAGCCTTGGAGACCAATCCCTTGGCCTTCTTTCCAGCAACACCATCGACCTTTCCTACATTACTGACATCGCCCAATGCAGCGCGTTTCCGCGTGTTACTGGCGGCGGTACCGTTGACTGTGGACTTCTTTGTTTGCAGGGCAGCCTTAGCAGGCATTGATAGCTCATCAACCTTGAGAGCGGCAGCTTGGGCTCTTGTAAGACGCGTCGTGCCGCTGTTCTCGTCGTTCTCGTTGCCGGCGAGGCGCGTACGAGTGGCCCGAGCCTGCTGCTCAAGTTAGAATGGCTGATCGGGGGAGGAACCTAAGTCTCTCGGTCGCGTCTGAGCACTTACTGGAGGCATCTTGGCTATCTAGTTGTTGATCGGTGTAATATTGACAAGGGGGTAGTGCTGGAACAGTTCAGTTAGTCAACGCGTCGAATGAGAAACATGAAAGGAAAAGATGGCTGAGATCACGAAAGGATATAGACAAACAGCATTCGAGTTGCCGAGACAGTCGAATCAGAATAGGAATTCAACTACCAACCTTTGGGTCAAGCCTGGTGAAAACACCGTGAAAGGAATGTTGTGAGTCGTGATAGATGGAGCGATGACTGATGCTGTATGTTAGTCGAGGGTGACCCAGCCCGGAATAGAAAGTTGTTGGCGGAGGAAGTAAACAAGAGGTAAATGGACAGGAGCAATGGGCAAGTTTGGGCGGAGACGATGTTTATGTTCAAGAACAGTTGTGGTTGTGAGGACGATAGAAGTGTTTTGACGAGCGGGTAAGGAAGATGAGTTGTGGAGATCCACCAAAGTGGGTACGTACCCGTACGCGGCTAGACAAGTCGCGTTGCTCTTGGTTGCTCTAGGTACGTCAGGCTCCCAAGCGTGATGTCCCACTCGAAAGAAAAGGATTGGAGCTCGTTAGGAGCAGGGTTGATGCGATAGCTTGGCTATTTTTCCAGGACGTATAGAAACGCGCGAAGAATTGAATACTGCGGCGTGATGTGCAGTAGACTAGGTGCGAAAAATGTCGAGTAGGGCTGGACAGTTCAGCAGAGATGCTTGATATCAGACGAAGGATAATGAGAATGATAGGATGAACGAAAACCCTGAGCAAATGGCAATATCCCGATGGTCGAACAAGGATGAACGTAAAAGAGACGGTAGAGACGAGAGGCACATTTACAAAGTTGAATATCAGAAGAAGAGAGAGAGCCAGGTCAAGGTAAACGGACGACGGTGGACGGGTCTTGACATTTAGTATGGAGGGGCGGGACGGATGAGATCAGTACAAAACGCGCCTGCATCTAGGTCAAGTCGCGAAAGCTGCTAACCTTGAACCTTGGAAAAGCTACGTACTACTTCCGGCTCGAGACTGTGTTTTTGTGGGACTGCCGCCCTAGCAACCGCCGGCCAACCGCCTTCGAGTTCAACCTCATTGGCCCAACCTCGTCGCGGGTTGAGGTTGTTCACGAAGCACGAGCCATGTGGGAGCTACTGGTACATACCTACGTGAGGGCGTTTGTGGCGGTTGCATGTGGCGGTGCACTTCCTATTCAAGTGGCTCAAATGTCCCTCCGGCACAAAGTTGTTCATTATCCGATGAAATTTGATCATCTCGAACGACACCAACGGGACAATTGGCGATAGGCGGCTTCTTTTCTGACGGTCCTGGATTCCCCAATTCGTCTCTTGCTACTAGCTAGAGATTGTTTGAGCTACCAGGAATAATCTAATATTGATAGCCCGCCTGATCTGCCCTCTAGCGACTGTCCTTGGGGAAAGTCATTGCCTTCCCCTCTGAGTTAATATCAAACCACACAACCACACGAACCGACTCCGATGAAGACCAACTGCTAGTATTCCAACACTTGCAACACCCGAGACCGACGATGCTTCAGTCCGGCCTTCAATTTGCTGCTGCGCGGCAGAGCGCTTTGCGCATGGCTCTGAGCCGATCGCTCCCACGAACATACGCAACTATCAGACGTTCTAACGAGACCACCGCCAGCCCGAAAGAACTCGCCGAGAACCCCGAGAGCCAATCTGCTATCTTGCGAGTCTATAAGCCCCGAACGCCGGGTGTGAGACATCTCAAGCGACCTATCAACGATCATCTCTGGAAAGGACGACCTTTCCTTCCCTTAACATTCCCTAAGAAGGGCCAAGAAAAGGGTGGCCGAAATGTGTCTGGTAGAATCACCGTGCGACATCGAGGTGGCGGCGCAAAGAGAAGAATAAGAACGGTTGACTTCCTCCGCAACCGACCAGGACCTCACCTGGTGGAACGCATTGAATACGACCCAGGACGGAGTGCGCACATTGCTCTCGTCACTGAGAAGGCGACCGGACGTCACACTTACATTCTTGCCGCTGATGGTTTGAGGTCTGGGGATATTGTGCACAGCTACCGTGCCGGTATTCCTCAAGATCTACTTGACAGCATGGGTGGTATTATTGATCCCGGTATTCTAGCTGCGAAGACTGCCTTTCGTGGTAATTGTCTACCTATGCACATGATTCCTGTCGGTACTACAGTATTTGCTGTGGGATCCGCCGCTAGACGTGGCGCCGTATTCTGTCGTAGTGCTGGCACCTCAGCTGTGGTTGTCAACAAGAACGAGGAGACGAAAGACGACGGTACTCGGGTCATGACCGGCAAGTACGTTGAGGTTAGGCTTCAGAGCGGTGAAGTTCGACGGGTTAGCAAGGACGCATGTGCGACCATTGGCGTGGCTAGCAACATTCACCACCACTATCGCCAGTTGGGCAAGGCTGGACGAAGCCGGTGGCTCAACATTCGACCTACAGTCCGTGGTGTTGCCATGAACAAGGGTAAGGAACATAGTCGCATCTTAGCAGGACTGCTGCTGACATGAATTACACAGTCGACCATCCTCACGGTGGTGGTAGAGGTAAATCGAAGGGTAATCGTCATCCTGTCTCTCCTTGGGGTGTTCCTGTAAGACTACCTAATATCCTCGAAGCATATGAGGCAATGCTAACACCATCTTCAGACCAAGAGTGGTTACAAGACCCGACGCAAGCACAACAGAAACAAGTGGGTTGTGGTACCTCGACCTCGAAACAACGGAAAGCGCCGAGACAAGGCCAATTAAGGGAAAGGAGTGATGAATTGATGCGTTGGATGAAAAGCACATGCCAGGCCGAGAAAGAAGTCGGTCGTCAGTGCATTGTATATTATGACGCTGCATTGTATCATATGTGACATTATAGATAAGGGCCTAATTGGCGTCTTAATCAAAGGACCACGTAGAAACACATATATTCCATCATTTGATGTTTGGCAATTTGACATTGCACGTGGAACTGTTACAGGCTGGTTTCATGAATACTTCAGTCCAGCCTTTTATCATATATATCCCCAGGACCGCACCGTAAACGCTGGCGGTGGTGAAGGCTGAGTGACGGGTTCATGCAAGAACCTTGCGATGGACAGCCAATTTTCATACCCTTGCAAACGATCTGATCATAAATATTCAAAGCAACCGAGAATTATAGCAGGGCCTATCAAACAATGAGTGTGCTATTGTAATCTCTGACCAGACAAAGGCCTTTCGAGTTTCAACAAGGGTATAGTGTTTCACCGACCCCCAGCAGTCTCAACTCTCAACTTCTCAAGGCGCAAGGGTCCTTGGGCTGCAACCGAAAAAAAGGGTTCAGGCTGAGTCAGTGGAGATAGCGAGGACTGAGCTGAACGCAATTGCTTGGTACCGTGGTATGCTATATCATCTGCTCTAGGTAGTCTTCAGCTTACACGCCCAAGATTCCGAATAGCCGTTTTGTTTACGGAAGAGCCAATGAGTTCGTCTTGTGCCTATGCGGAGAATCGATTAAATGCCATTTTTTGGACGGAGCTGTCCGTGCAAGGGCGGCTGCTGGGGTCAACTAATATCATTGACGTCGCAGGCGGGTAACAGAATTAAGGTTATTTCTCATCTGCGAAACCTGATTGGACGGGAAGGCTCGGGAAGAGATAAACGCAGATCATGACAAGGCCCTGGCAAGCCAGGTCATGGAGTTATGACTTTCAGGGAAACAAGACCGTAAAAAAGAGCAGGACGGGATGACTGACTAGGATATCTGGTGTACTAGGGATTGGCTAGCACCTACGGAACGGAGTACGGATGCCTACATGCATTCCAAAATGCCCGATGGAGCTAAGGGGGTGACGATTGTTAGATGATATTAAAGTGCTAATGGACCGCCGTAACCGTAACGAAGGCGGCATGGTTAATGAGGCACCGAGCACAGTGGAAGCTGTCAGCACCTGACGAAGTGCCTCTTCCTTTGCTCTGTTCTCACTCGAGAATCAATATCATCAATCTACCTGGATGAAGCGAGACAAAGGCCGGCTTGAAGATTTCATTTGAACCACATGATGATATTCGGCGTTCACTGAATGCCAGATCTGACATGACACAGGCAGGTACCGAAACACTGCGAACTAAAATTAAACAAAACTTATCCTGTCCTCGGGCTCCTCGTGCCCCGATGTCAGTTGAAAAATAGCCATCGATGCGCGGACAGACCCCCCGAGGGAAATGGATCATAAGCGGGACCACGCGAGCATTTCCCCAATGAGGCTCCCACACGCCACTGGTGCTACAGGGGGTTCGTCATAGCCTCGTTCTAGTGGCAGCTGTACTTTAGAAAAAACAGGCGCGCGCAAGCTCAAACACCATCAGAAAAGTCTCAAAGTGAAGATCTTTCATGATTTAAGCTAGTATTGGAAGGCTCTGTAGAAAATAAGCCTGGCAACACTTGCCTCTGAGCGGTACATGATCCCCAAAGAAGATCCTCGGCCCCCCAATTCAAAGACAATTCTCCTAACAATACTGTACAATACACCCCCTGAATGTTTATCAGGGTGTGACCACTGTAGGGGACCCACTCAGTGATGTAGCCCACTAACAATTACAGGGCACTTACAGGGGCTAACAGCATAGAATAACTACAGCCTGCAGCTGATTTCATCACCTTAATTAAGGTAAGGGATTTATAGTGAATTAATAATAAAATTAGCTTAGGAGTAATAGTAAGATCTTTAAAGATTAACTATTTATTAATATTGCAAAAAGAAAGGAAATTAGATAAATAGATTATAGATTTAGGCAATTTGGGATTAAATTATCTATAAAAAGTCTGTATTTAACCCTTAAAGAGTAAAAAAGGCACTAGAAATTGCAAGATTAAATTTTTCTATCTCTTTAATTAATTTATTAATTAATTTTAACTTAATTTAATTACTTTATTAAGATATTAGCCTTTAATAAAGCTACCTAGGCTACTTTAATTCTTAGCCCCCTAGAAATTAGAGATATAAAGTACTTAGCTAGCTTCTGCAATAAAATTTAGCTAATTAGAGGTATAGATTTTATTAATAACCCCCTTAAGACCCTACCTAGCTAAATTATACCACTAATTAAAGACCTTCTTAACCCACTTCTTAACCTACCTTCTCTAATTGCCCCTTATAATACTACAAGTACTAATTTTAGCAATAAAGATTACATTTTTAGCCTTAATACTATAGAAGTTATTAAAAATAATAATAAAGAGCTTATTTTACCTCAGGGAGTTGCCTTTTATATTATGCAGTATTTTTTCTATCTAAAATAATTAGGATTTTACTAAAATAGCTTTACAGTTAATACAATATAAAGAGAAAGCTTCCTGCCAGTTGTAATGACTTTCCCTACTAAGAGCTGCCTCTAGATAAGTCATTTTCCTCTCCTTTTTCTTTCTTCTAGGACTATTACAATGTTGCCTTCTTTAATGATAAGACTGGCCTATTAGGACCTTCCTCTTCTTATTAGGCTAAGAAGAATGAAGATCCTGCCGCAGCCTTGTCTTTACAGCAGCCTTAAACTGACCTTAAGGGCATTAATAGTCCCTTAACCTCTTACTTAGAGAGGCTTATAATCTGGACCCTTAGCATATACACCAAGATGCATAATACAGTTATTACTGCCTACCTTAAGCTTACTAAGAGGCAGGTCTGTTATGCCTTGCAGTAAGGTCTTAAGCCTAAATCTCATCAGTTAGGCAGGCCTGCCGTTATATTACCTGAGATCATACAGCTCATAAAGGCGATTATCTTAACCCCAATGCAATCTTACTGCCTCATGCCTTAGGGTTAGCTTTAGGATAATCTGCCTCCCTTATAACCTTATTCTAACTATGCCCTAACTTATGTAATAACTGCTGCAGGGGCTTCCCGCTAAATGCAGCCCATACAGATCCCCTTCTCAGATTGTACCTATTAGCTTTAGGTCACCTTTACAGCTACTTAGATGCATCTGACCCCTGCTGACTGGGAGCAGTGGATTTAGTCTAATAAGACCTGAGTTAATGGCATAGGTACAGGCTACTGTTAGGTTACAGTCTTTAAAGGTAAGACTGCAGCTAATTTCTTAAGATTATAAAAAAAGGCAAATAGGTAGGGCTGCTTTACTAGGCAGCTTAAAGGCATATATCTTATTTAAGATAAGTCTTAGAGGATAATTAACTCTACTACCTATTGTATTAAAATCCTCCCTAAATTAAAAGACTTTTAGATTTTTTATTTTAAATTTCAGGTCTAGTAAAATAATACCTCTACCTACACCTTAAGATATATAAAAACCTTCATTGCATAGCATTTTTCTAGTGCTAACTTTATTAGCTAGCCCCCCAATAGCTCTAACCTTAACCCAATTAAACATATATAGTTATAGATAAAGAGATAGATTAAGAAGACCTATCTAATTAGGCTAATAAGCAATAGGCTTAATAAAGCTATTATTAGAGCTTAGGAAGCTATACTAGAAGATTACCTGCTTAAATTAGTATACTTAATATCCTGGTAACTTTAAGCTGTTATTGCAGTATAAGGAGGAGTAAGCGGCTATTAACTATACTAAATGCCACTTTAATTAACCGATATTTTACTGTAAAATCCCTACTTTTAAAAGTAGCTTAAAGTACTGATTATCTTTACCACCTGCCCTAATTAGCTGCTAACCCACGCTAACGTCTCCCTTGGTCACACCCTGACAAACATTCAGGGGGTGTATTGTAGTCTTGGCCCCCTGCCCAGACTGCAGCTGGTACATACCTACCTAGGGCCCAAGGCTAGGAGTGCCGCAGTACACGTAACCTCCAATTACCGAAGCCGTCAGCCCCATTCATTTCTTACATCAGTTTCCAAAGGACCATTTTCTGGTAAAATCGTCCGCAGATCAGTCCAACGCTGCCAGTCCAAATAAACAGAAGAATTCCATCTGACATCTATATCAAGCACAAGATTAACGATTAACGAAGACATAAGAGCGACCGGCGAGTGAGATTGCTTTGACGACTGAAATATCCTCCGGTGCTTCATACCCCAGACTTCATCCCAATACCCATAACGATAACAATAACCATTATCCCTTCATTTCTTGCCCAAGTTATTGTGAACCCCCAGACTTGTTGTCGCATGCCAAAACTGCTGCTCCTCCTAAGCCCACCTCCTTTGGACTAGCCGCTTGGCCGTTCTTTTCGTTCTCTCTCATACACACACCTCTCTCTACAAAACCCACACGCCCTCCCCAGACCCCAACGCAGACGGAGGCGTAGACTGTCTGGCTCTCAAGTGCACGCAGAAGCGGGAAACGGGGGCTCAATTGAGTGTGTGACGACAAGCCCCAAACCTCAAATAACCCTCCCTCCCCTCCCGATTCGGCACTCGATCTTCTTCTCCCCTCTCTTGATAGAATATGCATTCCTATTACAAGATGGGCGACTCGGGTTTAGGAGCATTATCTGGTGGTTTGCGAGGCCGTCGCTTCCCCATTCGACTGATCTTGTCCTACCTCTTCGACTGGATTATCTGCTTTGTCTTTGTTGGTATCGGAGGTTGGCTCGATAGAGTTGCGCCTGCGAAACGACCATTCTCACTTGTTGACCCTAATATCTCGTACGTGGGATGTTTTCATCTCTTCTTAATTGTCAAAAATGCTAACGTCGTTCAAAGATATCCATTTGCCGAACATGAACTCGTCCCCGCTTACCTCTTGTTCATCCTCGCCATTGGCGTCCCTTTCGTCATTGTCGCCGTCGTTTCCCTAATATTCGTTCCTGGCCCTACAGTACCTAAGGGTACCCCAAAGACCCTTATCTGGCAGCGCAAGCTCTGGGAGCTTCATGTTGGTGTCCTCGGCCTCGTTCTATCTCTCACGCTGTCATGGTTCTTCACGAGCTCCATGAAAAATTTGTTTGGCAAGCCTCGACCGGATCTCCTCTCGCGCTGCGACCCCGATTGGAAAAACATCGACAAGTATGTCGTTGGTGGTTTCAAGTGGCAGAGCATGACAGGACAGCTTGTCTCGGCCGATATCTGCCAACAGACGGACAAGTACAAGATTGACGACGGTTTCCGTTCATACCCTAGCGGCCACTCGTCATCTGCCGCCGGTGGCCTTATTTACGCCTCGCTCTTCATGGCCAGCAAGTTCGCAGTTACTATTCCCTTCGTGATGCCCTCCGCTGCTGCCGTAGCAGGAGCGGCCAGCCATGCGGCGTTCCCTTCTCGAATCCACACCGGCTCTGTCGTAGATCCCTACGAGCCCTCGCGCGCCCGCGGCCCAGATGGATCATTTTCTTCTGTTCCTACAAAGGAACGCGCAGGACAAGATAATGCCAAGGTCCAATCTCTGCGCCGCCAAGCTGCTGCGCCCCCGATTTACCTCCTTGCTCTTGGCCTTCTCCCCTTTGGTGTCTCGATCTTCATTGCTGGTTCGCGCTGGCACGACCGCCGTCACCACGGCTTTGATATTCTCTTCGGCTACTTGATGGGTCTGGTTGCCGCCATCTTTGCGTTCCGATATTATCACTTGCCCATTCGTGCTGGTGCAGGCTGGGCATGGGGTCCCCGAAGTGATGAACGTGCGTTCTGGGCAGGTGTTGGACGACAAGGCTATGCTGGTACAGACGAGGAGCTTGGCGCATATTCTCCTCGACGCGACGTGGGCCATTCTGGAGACACATCATACCCACCCATGACATCTGCCCTCGCTCAACGGAATGTTCGCCAGAATACAGACCCAGAGCCTAGGCCCAGCCAAAACTTCCAAGACGTGGAATTACAGAGGATGGATGATTCTGATCGACTAGAAAACAGGTTCCCTGATGAGCGGTTCAATGAAAACCGGTACGGTGAAGCCCATTATGCTGAGAACCGTGTCTAGAACCGCGGAATATCGCAATCTAAGGAAGGATTTGCCTTACAGCAAGACATGCAGTAACGGCATGTGTACATGTATGTAATTCAGATGGATGGTATATTCAGGTTCAAGGGGAAAGGTGACACCTATGGATATTGGTCAGGGTTGAATTTTTGTTTGTAATGAATGGAAAGCGAACAGCTTGCGGGCAGATAGACCACTTGATTTTTTGACACGACATGAACGAACAACGAAATGACTGATTGATACCAACCCCAGAGCAAACGTGACTATCAGTGGTATCTCGAGATAATTGTTTCCCATTTCAGGGTAAGGGTTTATAACCGGCGAGCGATCAGTAAGATTCACGACCAAATGCATTAACAAGGAAAAAAGACGCTTCTTGTTGAACAGCTATAATTCAAGAGAAAAATAAAACATTTCACACTCCTTCGTTGTTTATACCAGCCCAGTCCAGTCCATATGACTTGCCGCCAAACGCCAATCCAGAACCCGACCAACAGCCTCAGAAACAGTAGAACTGCTCTTGTTGCCTCCGAGAGACGGCAAATGCCTTTGCAGAAGCAGATTCGTGCCCACTCAACAACCCCAAATAAGTGCTAGAATACGAGGAACGTTTTCAGGGGGGTTTCGTTCATGTCCATTTGAGCGAATTCGTGTGGATCGTCTTTGGTGCCAGTCGGTATGACTCTGATTCTATCAGCAGTACCTAACCTAGCGCTCTCCTCAGGGTATGAGACAAGAGCCCTCTAAAGGCCTTCCACGACAGCCATACGACCATCTATACCTTCGAATTCAAGCTCCTCGTCGTCTTCTTCTTCGTCCTCCATCTCATCACGGAAGCCAGTGTCAATCTCAAGCTTGCGAAGCCGACGGCGCATTTCGTCGCGCTTGGCGCTCTGCCAGCGAATCAAAGCGGCTGAAGCATGCACTTTGAATCCGTACACACGAGGAACGTAGCGTTCCACGCTCTTGGTTGGGATGAGGGCGGGATATACCTGGAAAAGGATGTTGTGGAAAGATGTGCCGAAGTAGGCGCCGTCGATAGCAGCGTGTCGTGAGGACTTGGGGTTATAGATATCCTCGCAGCGAGCGCAGTAGAGCTTAACAGGTTTCATGTTGGGAACATCAGAGAGGCCCATTGGGAGGAGGGGGTGAGAGTGGCACATGACACGAGGGCATTTCCCAAACTCAGCCTTCTTATACTTGTCAAGCTTTTTGGAATGTCAGCAGAGTGGTCCCTGATATCTAGCCAAGTTATACGCACCATTTTTGTCAGGCCTCTTGTTGTAACGATGTAACGGGCATGCACAAGACCATAAAGGTGCCTCGCAGACTTCTCGATGGCCTCGCGCATCTCATCGTCGCACTCGAGATCAAAGACATCGGTGACGAGATCTAGCGCATACTGATAGTACTGGACTTCGGTGTTAAGGCCTGTCAAGTTGAACCTATCCGTAAGGTAGTCCTCGTCGATTTCGCAAAAGTACTCGTTACCCCTCGATGAGATGAACTGCAAGGATCCGTGGTTAGCCCATGAAATTCCCAAGATGATAACAAGAGAGCCCCGTGACCCCACGCCCCTGTATGGCCGCTATGCGTTCAACAACAATATGGCGATGGCGGACAGCGATAACAAGAGCGCGTTGCCTCCACGGTTCGACAATTGCTGGAGGCACTCACCCAGTCTCGCCAATAACTCGTATAGTCGCTATCCGACTCGCTCACGTAGTCATCCATCATGCTGGGCGCAAAAGAAATATAGAGAAGCTATTGACCAAGGTAGCTCAACAACGAGCGACCATGTCCCAGCTTTGTGAAGTCGCTGGCTTGGTTGTTGACAGGTGCGCAGTGGGTAATATCAGTGTGCGTTGGGGAATGTATTTTCGTCGAGATCGTATCGTTATAGTATCGTAAATATCGTGTTTCGTTAATCCCTGGTCTGGTCGTTGGTAGTCTATGCTTTGGTCCGGTTTGCTCTGGTTTGGGCCTCTCGATGGTGGGGTTGCAAAAGCCGTCTCTGCATCCTGTCTCTGCGTTACGTCCCCGTCTATGGTCGAGCTGGAACGGGATGGACCACCAGACGATAGGGTAACGTGACCTGGCGGGGTACTTGTCCCGAATTTGAGCCTCATCTCAACACCATAGAAACATCACCACTTTATGATGCGTCGAAATAAGCCCATTAGGCTTTGAATCACTGGTCGCTTGACAATTAAAATGACATCGGTACGTATCAGGAATAAAATAATTCGTCTGCAGCATCATTCACTTCAGTCAATTAGCCGTGAATGTTTATGACCTCTTCCAAGATAGTAAAGCAATGGTACTCCTATTGCCGCATGCCCACCATTCCCAATCTTGAACTCCAGTGGCTATCAAAAGAAAATCCCAACATTAACAGTCGATCCAAGCCCTTTTTAACCCTCTAGGTGGCACTGATCGTCGAGGCGACGCTACCTCCATCGCTCCCAGACCGTCTATCTGATTCCGAGGTTCCGTCCTCGTCGCCGCTGGTCAAACCACTCCCTCCTCCATTTGTTGCGTGCGATGACGGAATCTGGAGTCGACTTCCGATACTGTCCTGTCCCGATTCTTGCTTAAGTGACACCTCCACCATCCTCATGGCTTCTTGCAACGTTTCACCAGTTTCATCCATAGCTGCCAAGAACCGTGCAAGTTCTTTACATAATTCCCAATCGCCTTCCCTCATGGCGCGAGATAGAAGTCGCACCGACTGTTCGGTTGAAGACCCAAGTTCGTCCAATGTGTGTAATATAATTAAGTACCCACCTGCTGTCTTCAATGAACCTCTTTGCAAAGACTCTTCAAAGAGTTCTTGTGCCTGCGGAAGGTATGCAAACAATGTCTTCCACTGACGAACTTCGGTCTTGCGTGTGCACTGCAGCACGATATCAAGATACTCCTTGAATGAGGATAAAAGGGATAGAACGCGAGGTAGCACGGCATCAACAGGCTTCGGAGATGTGTCAACTTCCTCATCTAACACACGATGTAACAATATCTCAAGCCCATGCGCAAAATACTCAAGCTCTTTGTACTGGTGGGCCAGGTTCGAGGCTTCAACTGATCTGCTTTGCCTTAGATAGAACCGCAGTAAGTCTGGAAGTATGAGATGTGTCTGGTCATTGTCAGCTAGCATATTGCAATAGGACGATTGAGAACATACCCTGATAGCGAAATGAAAATACGAGAAGTTCACATCGCGACGCTGGACGAGATCCGATTCAACTCCCAATACGATGCCCTTTTCCAAAAGGACTGATAGGGGGTAGAAGTCGACGGGAATAGAGACTGGAGATGGCGGTTCCTTGCCATTGTCTCCAGCCGCATCTAGAACTTGGCTGATGTCTGGCCAGGCCTTGAGCTCCATTCCGTCAAATACCCAGAGAGAGTCTTTTAGTGCTGGCGGTCCGTTCCGTAAGGGGTTGTCTTCGAGCTGCCGGTTTACGTTCCGCAATGGCTGATCCCGGACACTGGCGTGATACTCCACGTTTTGTGCGATGACACGCATGTCATATTTCAGCTGGCCCTCGTCATTTAAGGACGGCTGGAGTAGTACAAGCTTTCCGTCGACAAGAAAGATCACCGAGGCAACGGCAACATCCTGAGAAGGGTCGCCATCTGTTAACTGCGTGTCGGGCAATATCCAGCTCAGTCCCCTCACTCGAGCTGGAGATCTGACAATGCCGTGAAACGCAATCTGGCCTACTTGTATGAGTCGTATAGAGTCTCCATGTGGGGTAAAGATAAAGTGATACAGTAAGTTTTCGTAGGTGTAGACAAGGAGCGAGTCCTCGCCAGACGTGGTCACAAGGACCACAGGGGCTGGGATTGTCTGAGTATGTAGTATCTGGGCCGAATCGAGTGCTGTCTCGCGCGAGAACAGTCGTAGCTCGAATCTTCTGTTGGCTTCTACTGCAGCAACAAGAATGTGTTGATGCCAGCACATGCCGCCTCTGACCTGGAACTCATTTTCCATAGCCTCATTGGCGAATGTCTTCCAGCGGCCACTATTGACACTGTAATGGGCAAGTCCCCGTCGGCCAGCCACGGCTACGTAGCGGCCATCGGGAGAAATGACAGTCTGTCGTATCGGCCATTGGTTCAAGAGGTATGTGGGAGGGACCTTTGCCGTATGCCATAGGAATGGCTCTGCCGAGATGCTGGTAAGATCTGGAACATCATAACCTCTGTAGATCATCACACTAGAAGGAGTCTGCAGCACGGTCCGGAAGACATTTGCCTCATTATAACACCCAGTAACGGCATTCTTGGCCATCTCCAGGGACCATATAGCTTCATGCTTGCGTCCTGTCATCAGGATCTCGGAGCCACCCCCTACCCAGGTAGCCCCGGATATTCCAGATAACCATTCTTCTCCATTGGCGCGTGATGTTGTCTCTTCAGATCCAAAACTATGACTTCCAATCTTACCAAACATACTCCAGGTAGACCAACCTTTCTGAAAACCCGCAAAAAGGCAGTAACCATCGGGTGAGTAACTCAGACTAGTGAATGCTCCTGAAGATGCCGTTGACACAGGGACTTGATGGATATGTGAATGAGGGATGTTGCCTGCATAGTCACGGACGGAGTAGACCTGTACTGTCCCGTCGCAGCAACCAACGGCGATGAGAGAAAACCTTGCATTTATAACCGCCGCAGTGGCGCGATCGTGTTCGCCTTGGGGAACATGGAAACAGTGGCCTTTGAAGAGTCGCTTAGCATCCGCGTCGTCGACCTGGCTGCTCTCTGCTCGATGATTGTAGCGCTGAACCGCATACGCTCGTCCGCTGCTCGTAATCCATGTCAAGAGGTTCATTGGACGATCATGTGTCATCTCAACGATGGTTGCCTTCTTCTCGACCCATCCCATTCGACTAATTATCTCGGTTCTCGTCTGTGAGCCCGTACTGTCCGGTGTCCAGCGGATACATTGCACAGCGGCGGGCTTCCTTGTTGCAACTATCAGCTCGTCGTCAAGAGCAAGCGCACTCTCAATTCCGGCATCGACCTTAATCACCATTCTAAAGCGAACACTGAGGTCGCGAACCCCTGGGCCTTCGCCAGCGCCCCATAATATTTGCTCTGGTGGCAGGCCGGTGAGGCTTCCGATAAGACTCTGTCTCCTTCGCTGAACATTGCTGTAATTCGCGAAATGAGGTTTGTATACGCGCGAGTCGGGATCCGTAGCCAAGGAGTAAGTAATGAGATAGCCCTGGTCTGTATGTATAACGAGGATGGCGGCGTCAGGTCTCAGTAACAGGTCGACATTTCTGCCGTACGTTTCCAGGGAATAATCTGATCGAATAACCACAGCTAGGATAACAGCAGGCTATTTCGGTCAGTATCAAGGGCGAATGGGCCAAAAATGTCTTGCAGGTCTTACTTTGGTCTGCCAGACTGTAATGGACGTTGTTGTGATAACAGCGAACAGATTTCCGGAACGTGAAACTCGCAACGCCAGTATGGGATCTTTAACAGGGATTCCTCCTGTTTCGGTACTTTCAGAAGCTTGCGGCGGCCTACTTGATGTATAGTCATCGTGCTCGACAGGTCGGATTCCTGGTGTTATTGGGGTCGGTGGTGGCTGAGAGTCGAGGTCATCAATGGTATGACCTTGAGGTTGAGAAGTTGGAGGACCAGGCGATGGCGTTAGACTGGAATCGGAGGGGCTCGTTAGACCATCATGAGAAACGACAAGCTTGAAGGCTGGAGCTCGACTGCTGCTGGTGGCATGGATGCGTGGTGTTCCAATGGGCCAATACATGGCGGCAGCTTAGCTCCTCAGCTAAGGGTCCAACAGCTGTAGATGCGCGGTGCTTTTGGGGGACCAGCGCTTCGATTGGAAGGGTTTCGCTGCAGAAGAGACTCAAACATGACCCTACGCGCTATCTGGCTCTAGTAATGGCTCCTCGTGCCATTGACTTATGATATTGTTCAGGTATGATGATATTGAAGATGATAGTGGGTTGTCACTGTCGTCGCGGAGGAGCTCCTGGGGATGTTGTCATGAAGGAGTCTGATTGGTGGTTCTTGGCTTATGTAAGTTTGCGTCTTGCTCTTTCCGTCCTTCCGTCCCTGTCACCCCTAAACGATACGAAACCTTGCTACCTTTTTATTCACCATCACAACACTCCTCTCACTGGGCATGATTAAAACAATGTCAGATCCTCTTCATTGCCGAATTCTGGTATCTAAACAGCAACAAACTCAGCGACGTTTATTTCCTTTCCTCATATTGTCTTGCTAGGGGCCCTGTCATCTACTAAGGATATATATACATCTATACTCATTGAGCCAACGACACAAATGAATAAAATACACGCATCGCATCTGACTCTATCGTCCCGCAAATCTGTCTCCTCTTGAGCAAAGTTTACGGCCATGGTCCACGGGTACATTCAGAGCCTGGGCTAGCGGTCCTTTGCCAAGCAGTCCTTGGTTAATCCTAAGCACAAATCCTTGAGCCAGCCACAGCCAGAAGGGTTTTAATAAGTTGAATCAAGAAAACAAAGATTGACGCTCGCTTTTGAAGAGGTTAAACATCGGCCCAGCAAACACAACGCTCAAAAGTCAATAGGTCTTCATTTGCGACGGCCCTCATGGTCCTTGTTCCAGGCTAGGTCCTGTCCTGGGAGAGGCAATATCCATGGTCCTTTAAGTATTATAATTCCGGGTTTCTTCGCAATGTTAAAACAGGCAGAGCTCCGCTGACACGAACTTCTCCTGCCTCAACACATTACGCCGTATCCTTCTGCAGTACTGTCTGCGTTGAGAAGGGGCCTCCTTTGGTTTCGAGTGTGGCAGAGCCTATGGCAGTGGTCCATTCAATGATATTCAGGTTCCGGGTCGGCTCGCCCTGCATATCAGATGACAGTGTAATGTCCGAGTCTTTACCAGATGAACAGTCCGAACCATGGGATTTGGGTCCTGACATAAACTTGAAATCCAATGAGCCTATGTTGGAGAGTAGACCTGCATGGCTTGCGGTAGAAGCCAAGTCCCAGGACAATTTTGTGCTTAGATTGCGCAGAGATTTGTATCGCTCAACCCCCTTGGGTGAGATGTGCTCTCCCTCCTCAATTATCCTCGCAGTTTCTTGTCTGTTTCTGGGCATCGCCGTCAATCTCATGGCTATCACGGATGTGACTACGGCCATCTTCAGGATATAATCTCGAAGCCCGACCATGATCTCGATTCTGGACTTTGGGGATTGCGTGAAGCAATGTGACTGAGAAATGATGCAGCTAAGTGCAACGAGACCAGCGATAGTGCCGAGACGGGCTCTGTGACGCCGTTGTCAGCTTCTCTTCCGATTCCCAGTCCAAGGCGCCTACTGCTGAAAGGCCGGTCCGTGCAAGAGAAAGGAAACCACAGCAGACACAGCTAGCAACGAGAAGATCCTAGGCATCATCAGCATAAAAGCTTTGGCGAGCGCATACAGACTTACGCAGCATCCAAGTGAGGGTGCGGGGGTAACCCCAGGGCAACGCCAGCACCAAGGAGAGTCCCCGCAGGTAAGATGATTGCGACATGGCGTACAATTAGCCATATGGAAATGCCTGCTATGTTAGGCATGTTGTCCATGGCAATGAGTGGATTGGGCTGAAAGGAGAGGGAGGGAGCAGCCCAAAACTGCTTTCGAAATTGGAGTGACAACGTTTACTTGAGACAGACAATGAAATCAGACCAAGGAACAATGCCGTTGATTTGAGATTCTGGCCGTATCAAAGTTCTTATATTCATGGGCGCCCAACGCAAAGCCCGAAGCTAGCCAGTGTCGGAGTCTCGCCACTGGTACGAAGCAATGGATACCAGTGGTGAATGCAGCAGTCGGCCAAATCATGTTCGTCTGTTCGCCTCAAGAAAGCTGCATCCTGGGATGATAGGCTCGGCATCAAGTCTTAGATGTGAGGCATTCATTTGGAATTGTTCCAAATTGGCCGCTTCCGTGCTTTCCTCACACGTAACGTAATATGAGCCTATTGAGTCGGCCCACGTACGAGGCAGAGCAGTCGGTTTGTGGTTGAGTGTTGGGCGGGCGAACCATATGAGGCTCAAACGATTGGCTGACGTTATCTCACATCTTCTGAGCTGAGTATGCCTTACAACCATTTCAACCCAACATCAGCACAATCATTAGGCATGGAGGCATCAAGCCAAGGAAAGTCTTGGGATTCATGGCTGTGTCAAGAGTGCTGTTGGTCCATTCCATGCTGTCCCATAACGACGCATGGAAATTCTCTCCGCGTCGCCGGATGGCAGATCGTTATATCGACTATACCCAGGTTGATTGAGGCCCGCTTATCGTGTTGCTGTCCAGGTAATGATGCCCAGCATCCTCTTTGGTCCGGGAAGGACTACTTATAAGACTACATGGACCCAATGATTCAACGTCTGGAGAAGAGAGCAAAGTTGTTTGGCTTCAGACTGATTAACCACCTTCGCAACACTTCCCTTCGTGCGGGACTTCTTCGCTTCTCATGACTATTTATTCGATTGGAAAGTCTCAACCATCTGAAAAGGGCTCTGCTAGCCATGTGTCGCTCATCCTATTCGTGGCCGATGTGGTTGAGCTTCTACCAGCAGGTGGAAGCGCTTGGGTCATGTCAGAATTCATGCACCAAATGCGCTCAACCACTCATTTACCAGACACGGTGAGTTTGACTGAGAACACGATTGCTTCGGCAATCTCATGGAGGGTTTGAATCTGCTGCACATATTGCTTTCGGGAGATAGAAACTGACGTCTTGGTTGGTGTAAGCCCTGGCCGCAGACAGCGCGCCCCGAATCGCTGATCAGCCTTTCTCAGTGGCAAGTGCTCACAGCCTGTATCATCTACGGTTGTTCGATTGCTTCATTTTTTCATCGGCGACGCCTGCGGGATCCTAACATGTCCCCCATCTTTGCAGCCTGTGTGTCTTTCGGCATGCTGGTAGGAAAATATACTGGTGCAGGTTTCGACTATACCATGCTGGTTCATGTATCTTGGGCGACATGTTTGGCTATGGTTGCAAGCGCTGTTTGCCTGCATATTCAGCCACGACTGAATGAATAAGTTGAGTCTGAGTCTGAGTCTGAGATTGTGATGGATAAGGGTATGTTAACTGCCCAGAGAGGAGGTTTAAACATTCGGGTCAATCCTACAATACCTGCCATTTCTTTGCATTATGGTTGGTATAAAGCCCGCTGGCGATTATGTTGGCCATACAAAGATAAGAGCCCGCGACAATGGTGAACTAGATACATGATACACCTACCTATTTCTGAGTCTTGGCTGAATGTTTTGGAGTTTTCTGCAATCTTGTTGGATGATGGCCTACTCGTCCACCCTTCCTAGGTATGTAAGATCTTGTTATCGTTTCCTATGTAATGACCGAGGTACGGCATCATTCGTGGGTGGATCTGTTTGGCCATAGGCCCAAAGAGGATACATTCTCTTATCATTCTGGGGTAGTCTATCTCGTCATGGTTGAAGGCGTGAGATAGGCCCGCTAGGAACGACACTAGGCAACCGGGCGTAAGTGACAATTCAAAGGGCGTGGTCAAGTGCCGATATCGTAGCGATTATTTGGCATGAAGGCTCAAGAACAAGTGGCCACCGCTCCTTGACCATGGTCACGCGCAACGTAGCACAGCGAAATACACAGACCAAGCGTACGTAATAGATAACTAATTGAATAAAGAGTTCTGACCTCGTGAGGCGTCAATGACACAACCCCGCTCCCAAGCCCGGAGCTCCGGTGTAGGGTATCTGGGATATAGCCGGCTAAGATCGGGCGGAGACTGAGAAGCCCGGCACCGGCGACGTTTGGTGCATCTCCCGGCTCCGAAGGGGATTAATAAGACACCCTTTTGTATTTTGACAACCTCCTGTTTCTGTTCTCAATAAGTTTCGAGTAGCGAGTTTCTCTCTTCAACATCCTGCTAAATCCTAAGGCCCCCTGTTACTTGAATATCCAAGAACCCCTCAGCCAGCTCCACTTACACGGTGCACAACATCTCATACCTTCACTTACTATCATGATGCTACCAGCTGTGAGAGGATCGCGGTTTGGGCCATTGGTTCGGCATGGTCGCTCACTTCATACCACATCACGTTGTCTGTCAAGCGCTGAGGCTGCCCCGGCTGCCCGCCCAACGCATTATGATACCTCACAGCAGCTCTCCGCTATCGACGCCGTGAAGGAGAGACGGCTGAAGGCGGGAAAGCTTGTGGCTGGAGTTGCTGCTGCTTCAGATAGTGACATGTTCAAAGGACCGGTGAGTTGAGAAGTTCGAGTGACAATTGTTCTGGAGCTCATTGCAATGACAGACTACCGGACTACCCAAGTCCAAGCGATGGGACAGTAAGTGCTAGAAAACATCTCGGATTTCATAATCATAGCTCACATATGTCTACAGACCATTTGAGCCATGAGAGTAGAGTGCGAGAACCCTGCACTCTCAAGCAAGCAGCTCGCTACATGAAGAAACCTGGCCTTATCTCACTGGGTGGTGGCCTGCCGTCCAGTGAAGTGTTCCCCATCGCTGAACTCGGTTTCAAAGTCCCCGTCGCACCAAAGTTCTCCGAGAAAGAGACTGAAGAATCAGGCCAAACTGTAACAATTGGAAAATATGACGTGAGAGATCGCGGAGGCACTTATGACTTGTCCATCGCTTGCAACTACGGCCAAGCCACAGGGTCCCCGCAGATGATGAGATACTTGACTGAACACACTGAGATCGTGTATAACCCTCCCTATGCAGACTGGAAAGTTTGCCAGACAATCGGCAGCACCGGAGCATTAGAAGAGGCGCTGCGAATGTTTTGTGACAAGGACCGTGGCGACTCAATACTCACTGAAGATTTCAGCTTCTCGACTGCCCTGGAAACAGTTGGTCCTCTTGGTGTGAAGGCATTTGGCGTGGCGATTGACGAAGAGGGCCTCGTCCCCGAGGCTATGGATGAGCTCTTGTCAAACTGGGATGCTAAAGAACGAGGTTCGAGGAAGCCTCATGTGTTGTATACTGTTCCTTCAGGGCAGAATCCCACAGGCGCAACACAGGGAACCGAGAGACGAAAGGCCGTATATGCCGTGGCGCAAAAGCATGACCTATACATCATCGAAGATGAGCCATACTACTTCCTCCAGATGCAACCCTACACGGGTCGTGACCAACCAGAAGTACCACCACCAGAGACGGTTGAGGAGTTTGTATCGTCTCTCATTCCCTCACTTCTAAGCATCGATGTTGACGGACGAGTCATGCGTATGGACTCCTTCTCAAAGGTTCTCGTGCCAGGCTCTCGTCTTGGCTGGATAACAGCGTCGGAACAAATTGTCGAGAGGTATATCCGACACGCTGAAGTCGCAAGCCAGGGGCCCAGTGGCTTCTCCCAGGTTATTCTGTATAAGTTGCTTGATGAGACATGGGGACACGAGGGTTACTTACGATGGCTGATGAATTTGAGGCTGGAGTATACAAAGAAGCGCAATGCTCTTCTGGCCGCCTGCGAAGATCATCTACCTAGTGACCTTGCCACTTGGACTCCTCCTGTCGCTGGCATGTTTGTAAGTGCTCAGCATCAATCCATATGAAGATTGGCAACTAACTCTCAAAGATGTGGATTAATATTGATCATACAAAGCACCCTGAAGCAGGAAAGCGAAGCATCGTCGATATCGAAGAAGAGATTTTCAACTCTTGTATCGAGAATGGTGTTCTTATCGCCCGGGGCTCGTGGTTCTTGACCGAGAAGGACAAGGCACCACCGGGACTCTTCTTCAGAGCGACATATGCATCTGCAACCCCTGAGAATATGAATAAGGCCATTGAAAGATTCGGAAAGGCTGTAAGAGATAGCTTTGGTAGGAAGTAGTTTTTGTCTTGGCAATCAGTTGCTGGAAGCAGGGACAAGTTTGAAGATTAAGACAGTTCAAGAACACATAAACCAATTGGGATGGGAAAAGAATTATAAGTACAAACATCTCGATATCGTGCATACCAAATTTGTGCATCGCCCACGCAATCATCATTATTCACATAACACCAAAAGACTAATCCTGGGCTTCCCAGAATGCAACCTTGACTCCCTGACCTGGTGACAAGACAATGTCTGCTTTGAGGAGCGGCTCACCTCCATCAATGTCCTTCATCTGACTCTCCACACGATCAAATTTCTGGAACAGGCGGACCAGAACATAGCTCATCTCAGTCAAGGCAAACTGCTGACCGATGCAGATTCTAGGGCCAGCGTTGAAAGGGATATAATCATGGGGCTTGGGATGCCAGTGGGCCCATCTCTCTGGGCTGAAGATCTTCGGATCGGCAAATGTATCGCTGATAGGAGGATACAGATCCGAACGTCTCTGCATGACGAGAGTGGAATATGCAACTGGAGAGTCCTTCAGAACGGGGAGTGGCTCAGAGCCATCTGGACCGCCGCCTCGAGGAAGGGTTGTATCCTTGAGAGCAAGACGAACGTTGAAAGGAACAGCCGGGTATAGACGAAGAGTCTCGTTGAGAACAGCCTTGAGATAACTCATACTCTTGAGATCCTCATATGTTGGCGTGCGCTCAGTTCCAAGTGTGGAAATGATCTCAGCGCGCAACCTTTTTACAGCATTAGGATATCTGCCAAGTTCATAGAGAGTCCATGATAGTGTCGCAGCAGTGGTATCTCGGCCCGCAAGCAGAACAGCGATTATCTGATCACGGAGCACTGTTCGGTCTCGTGTAAATCCAGCAAGTGCATGCAGAAACGTATAGCTGTGATCGTCCTTTGTCTTGGAAGCCAACTCCTCGGGGCTCAGACGGAGTGCACGTTCAATGTAGAAGTTGATGAAGTGGTTGACCGTGTTGAGACCGCCCCAGAAACGATACTTGGGGATGATGTGGCGAAGTTTTCCGACGCGAGCGATGATGTTTTGAATGTGCTGGACTTCGTTGAAGGCTTCTGCGAATTCTTGCTTTGGTGTCCTGAGTTGTATAGTCTATGTCAGTGAATGATCCATATTGTATCATTTGTTGTGTTGGTTACTCACGTGAGAGACTTGACATCCCACCCGAGAAGAAACTCAGTAGCCACGTCGAGAGTATAGCGGAAGAACAAATCGCTGATATCCAAGACCTTTCCATCTGTATTGCTCATATCGACAAATTGGCCCTCGCCTTGAAGTGGCCCTCGGTTTGCAATGGCCTTGAAAAGAGTCTGCATATGGGCCTCGAAGCAGTGCAAGTCACTCACACGGTCCCTTGTAAACTGAGGCCTGATGAGCTGTCGGCTAGCATGCCAGGAAGGGCCATCAGTAGTGAAGATACTATCACCGAGAAAGTCCTTCCATTCTGCGTGGAATGGCTGTCCTTTGCCGTAGTCGACGAACTGGGTTGCCAATATTGCTTTGAGGTTCGCTGGGTCGGCGGTGAAGATTGTTCGGACACCAAGAAGACGAGCCTCAGCCGTCCATGAGTTCAAGGGTCCAAAGATACCATCTCTCCAGGATGCCAGGTTGTTGTGTCTGACTGTAGATCTGACGAATCTCACGACGAGATCAAGGCCTGGAAGTGGTAAATGTGAATGGGCTCAACATGCTAGGGTGGGATTTGACTTACCCCAGGGAGCATATGTTTTCAGTTGAGGTCCATAGTGACCAAGGCGTCTAATTCTTCGATGTTCGTCGACGCGGCAGATGATAGAATAGACTCCGTAGGCGACGAAGAGGACGATGAGTGCGGTCTTGACGGAGATTTGCTCCAGAAGAGCTTCCACGACACCCATGCTGAAAGATTGATGAGATCTACCAATTTATAAGTAGTAGCAAGTCAAACTCAACAAGGTAAAGTTTGTCTGGTAGAAGTAGTATCCTGGGGTTCAAGCAATTATAGAGTGTGGGTAACGGTTCTAGTCATGTGTGGTTGGATCTATCCGAGCATCAAGAGCACGGACGAGGACTAGATAGATGCAGAGCCCACTGGCCTCAACCGTCGTTAGTTATGGATCTAGAAGCTTATAAATATAACTCCCTGTCCATGCTCAACATCTTGGATAGGCTAGTCTCGTAGCACAGCAACTGTTGGAGGAACGGAAATGCCATGACAACCGAGTCTCCGTGTCCGAGGATTTATTATGGGCAAAATGCAAGACAAGACGTCACTTTTACAGTCTCTTCCCTGAAGCGGTATGGTATTAACAAAACACCTGGCTTCCTACCGAGGCGATGTCAGTGATGAAGAGGGGATTTTCATATGCATGACCTCTGTATGGTGGGGAGGAGGGTTTTTTCGCTTTGCATGATGATATGGCGGGGTAAATGATGTTTCAAACACCGGATTCCTCTAGTCATTGCTTTTAATTGTGTTGGTATTGACTCATTAGTCTCGTCTTGGCTGTGAATGGTCTCGCAAGCCAAACCTCTGATAGTCAAGGTTGGTCAGAACTATAATGACTTGCAGCAACTTCCCCAGATTTTACAAACTCTACTCTCATCTCATCTCAAAAGTTACTTTTGTGTTTAAAAGCTAAACGAAACGCGAGGTCGGAGTGGAAAACCATTCTCGGTTCTAACACCGGCGGGGATGAACTCAACGATCAGGATACCCGATTCGGCAACCTGATCTACAGAGCACGAGCCTGAGCCCGAGCCCGATTTTTAGTCCAGCACAAAGAAAACTGGTCCAGCGAATGAACGCTCACGAGTGCGATTGCTAACCCATCATACACTCCAGGCCATTGGTTGTCTTTTGCTCAGCCAATCATCTATTGCCCTACTCATCCCCGGATTTCTTCACATGCCGAGGTTTGACGGGTCTAGTGACGATCAAGACTTAGCGTACGGAGTAGATGCCTCGAGATGTCAGTATGTAACCCATACGGTGCCCGCGGTGAACCGATAAATCAAGAGCGGATAATACGGAGTAACAATCACGTCCGCTTCATGCCCCGCAAACCCTTCTTTCGGAGCTGGCATGCTCCGCTCACCGTGCCGAGATTTCGGCCCCGCATTCCGGCTCCGTTTCGGGATTCAGTGCAAGCGAAATACCTTCTGTTAATTGCTGTTTCATCAAACTATGTACAAGGAAATTCATGAATAACATCGCCCGCTTCCTTATCCTTCAAACTGTGCGCACTCGGTAGCATTGCCCTGTGTGCAGAACGGCATCTGGATTGGCGACGCACTTACACCACGAGCCACCATGCGCTCGCGCAGCTCAGCCAGTCGAGGTGCAGCGTCGTACTGCGATCTGTTCTGGCCTGAGGCGTCGGTTCGGCCTGACCAGAGAACCTCGCCCATGACAGCGGCGCGGGGCCAGACGATAGTGTCAAGGTTGACGCTGTCGATGGTTTCTGTCCATACCGCCGCCTCACCGCCAAGGACAAGCTTGGCAGCCTCCTCAGACAGACCGGCACGAGGGTCGTGTGAGTAGATGAGGCGCCAGCTCTTGGTGGGGCCGCACCAGTCGTTGAAGGGGTAGTAGGTCTTGAAAGCTTCGCCGTTATCAAAGTTGAGCCATTGTCCACGACCACAATCGAGGTACTTCGGTTATCAGTCAGCAATTGTCACGCCTTCCAGAACACTGAATCATTACTCACCCAGAAGTTATAATGGCTGTCAATGACCTTGTGACCAGCCTCAGCCATGGCCTTGACAGCGCCGTTGCCGAGCCACGACTGAATCACAACATCCTTGCCGAGTGTCATATTCCACTCAGTAATCATCTCTTCCCAAACAAACGGAGTTAATCCAGCGTCACGAATCTTGCCGTGAGTGTAATCGACAAACTTCTGCAAGAGAGGTGCCAGGACTTCAGTCTTGTTGGAGCGCACACCCGGGTCGAGCATGGAGTCGTTGTGGTTGAGCTCATCGCCGCCAGCGTGGAAGTATGCGCTGTACGGTGAGATGCGAGGGAAGAGATCCTCGAACAAGGTGTCGAGGAAGTCATATACGTCAGTACTGTTCATCCGGAACGCACCACAGGGTGGTTCCTTACACCACCACTGATATGGCTTCTCGTTATATGCAACAATGAGATCCTTGTACGCAAGCTCAACCACACCAATGTGGCCAGGCATGTCGATTTCCATGATCACCTCGACTCCGCGGTGGATACCATACTCGTAAATTCCGGCCAAGTCTTCGGGAGAGTAGGTGAGGCCTTTACGGTAAGCTCCCTTCTCTGCCAGCTTGGGCAGAGCAGGAATTTCAAGAGGCCAAGACTGCGAGTCAGTTATATGAAGGTGAAGACGATTCAGCTTGCTCCAGGACATGGCATCGATGGTGCGCTTAATGTGTTCAACCTCGAAGAAACTACGGGCAACGTCAAGCAGAATCCCGCGATGGGGATACTCGGGCGCATCCTGGATGGTGACAGGCGCGTGTGGCGTGTACCATGAAGTGCCAGAGCTGTGTTTGAAGAAGAGCTGCAAGAATGTCTCGAGTCCGTGCAGGATACCCGTGGACGACTTGGCCTTGATGGAAGCCTCGCCTTTCTCAGAAAGTGTGAGTGAATACGACTCATCAACCTCACCAGCAAGAGGCTTGAAAGTGCTCTTGTCATCCTCCTCGGTTTGGACAATCTTGAGTGACTTCACCCACTGCTTCTTGTGCAGATCCGGCTCAAAATCCGAGTTGCGCTCACGAAGCTTCCATGGCACAAAGTTGTCGTTGAAGATGGCCTGCAGAGCACGTGAGACACCGGCCTGAACGATCTGCTTGCTGTTGAACTTGGAACCGGCATCAGGCTGGTAGTTATAAGTGTAGGGCATCTGTTTTTCAAGCAAAGTCTCAGTATCAAGTTGCGCGGAGTGGTTACAGGAATCAAAAACAGAACCAGGGGGTTTCCAGCATACAAAGTCTCCATTGTAGGTGATATCGATGCTTTGATCGATGAAGAGCACCTTGTCTCCCGTTGAGATCTTCTTGGGCACTGGCCATATGGCGTCGACGGGAGTGAGGGCGAAGGCGGCGATGGCCAGGAAAACCTTGGCCTTGGGCCACATATCGCCGATGTCTTTTTTTTTATAATACGATGAGAAATGAGAGGTACAGAGTCAAGATGGGAATTGGGTGAAAGGATAAGTGCTTATGTACTATATGTATAAAGGGATGGATGATTTTGGGTGGATATGAATAGGACGGAGGATTTTAAGCGCCAGGCCCCGTTTAATAAGACTGGCGATGATCCTCCAGCTCCGCCTCGTCTCGTAAAAAGATAGTGAGTGAGTGAGTGAGTGAGTGAGTGGTGATCCCTAGCCTGGCTGGGCGGGGTTGAATTATTTATCTCCCGACAGAGGCTGATTTGATTTGATTTGATGGGATGGCGTCGAGCTTGTTTTCGATATACAGCGGCAGGCAACTGCACTGCCAATTCAATCCAATCCAATCCAATCCAATAGCTCGCTCGATGCTGCTATCCGTCCAGGGCCTACAGTACGGAGTACAGCAGCTGGAGCTGCAGGAGGGAGAGGTGAGGAAGGGTATGACAGACAACCTTGAAGTGCGCGCAACGTTACGTTACACTACCACCCGAGATTTCCAGCGGTTGCTGTTTGTAGGTGGCCTTTTGTGCTGTGGTCTTTTGTGCTGGCTGCACCAGAGAGAAAAAAGAAGCCAGTAAATTAATTGATGGTGTATTCAACGGTCAGAGACAGGAATGGATGGATTGGTTTCAAGGATTCAAATACGTCAAAGGCAAGGTTGGGTAAGTGGGATCTTCAACACGCGTTGCAACCCCCAGCCGAGTTCCGGTCAGTAGAGTAGCTGCCGTGGTCATCTAGAGCCAAAGGACACGGCAACTTGAGAGGCTTGCAGTGGTGAGATGACAATGGCCGCATATGATTGACTCGATGGTCAGCCAGTTGCTATATTTGTGACAATGGCAGGGCTGAGACTGAGAGACAGACTACCGCCCGACAGTGAAAAGGGTGAGGATGAGAATTAGAGTGAGATACGGAGTACATACTACGTAGATGAGAACCAGTCAGCAAGTAGCGGCGGTGGTACAGCCCTCAGCACCAGGGGACGAGGCTGGTTCTTTGCTGCAGCTCAAGCTTCATGTTACATCAGCTGCTCACACTGCATCTGCAGAGAGATGATTGTGGTCTATCCGTAGAATCTCAGGTTTTGACGACCCATAGCATGCATGATTGATGCTCTACATCTTCCTGGTTAGATGGGGCTCTCAATGCAGTAAGCTTGGGAGCTCTGTCGTGTGCTGTCGTATATTCTCGTTCACGGAGCAAGATGTTAATTTGTTGTTAGAAATTGCTAAGAAGAATACTTGATAACATCGGACGATATCTTGATTACAACTGTATACCGACTGGTCTATGTACTCCGTAGCCGGCTTCAAATCCTTTTCTTGAGTGGTAGGTACATATGGGTGGCGACATGTTGTCTCAGCCAACTCCAACCCCTCCAATTTACCAACCTACTAACCTTGGGGCTGGCAGGCTGGGTTAGTTAGTACCTAGACTGGTAGACTTGGGGAAAGCTCCAAAAGCTACCGCCTGACATCAATCAAGATATCCAAAAACTACATGTAACAAAGCAATTGATGAACTTGGAAAGAGGAGAAATGTAACCTTGGGTGGTAATGAACGTTGACATTGACATCTACACTGCTAGCCAGCACCGTTCTTTGGCCCTAAGCCTGGCTAGGTGGTTACGTATCCAAGGCATTGGATAATTACCGGTGCATGTTCTCAGTCTATGAGGAAACAAGCCTGAGTAGTACAAAGAAACAAACGTCATTCTTAGGTACTCTCAGATGACCGAGCAAAGAGTTGTGTTCGTAATGATTCCATGAATAGCTTCATCTGAATGGAGGAGCAAAGAAAGAAGTATATCCTTTCGTCAGAACAACAACCACCATTTCCGTACAAAAGCCAACAGCTGATGTTAATAAGTTAATAAATACAATAAAGAGAGTTCCATTGCAAATGCCACAAAGGAATGACTAATCGCATCTACTTCTTTATTCGTTAGTCACCGAAGCTTCTGGTCCGTGATAGTGTATCATCTTTATTTTTATTTTTTTGTCGCGAATGAAAGAGCCTCTTTGCTTGCTTAGCAATAGATAACAGTCCAAACAGTAGCACTGTTCACTGCGACAGCACGCCAGTGAATGGACAACTGGAAGACGTTCAGTTGTGCTAACTTTATTACAAAAGAGAACAAAGTCACACCTGCATGAACCACGGAACAATGACTGATCGTCCCCATCACGTGACTCCACTGACCCGGACCCATTCTTGACGACTTCTGCGTCCCTTAAGCAGACCTTTGTCAACTTCATCTCTATCTTGAATCAACCAAAACCTCGCTCCATTGCTGATTTGTACGACGTCGCAACATCACCAGATCACCCCACATCTAGCGACTCGACGTCTGCGCTCTTTGCTACATTGCGACCAGGAACTAGCTCACGCGACGCGATTTATTTTACTCTACCTATTCCAAAAGACGCGTCCCTGACTCAAAGCTTCGCCTCCGATCCAACTTCACGGCGAATTCTTCCGCCACCAAATCTCACCTCAACCTCACCACCACAGACACTACTCATTTCCCCGACTCGACTACGGCTGCGCACTCACTCATCATGCCCGTCGAAGTCAGCCTCAACACGCCCCTGGCCGAGGCCCTCAATGCCGCCATCCAGCCCAAACTCGTCGAGGTTGGATGGGGAACTGGCGGTGCCGATGACTCCGCCCTAGCAGAGTATATTATACTCATGCTTGTGAACGGAAAGTCTCAGGACGAAATCGCCGCCGAACTCTCGGGAGATCTACTTGGCCTTGGCTCCGACGACCCCAGCACTCGCAACTTCTCTCAGTGGCTCTTTGAACAGATCGATGCTCTAAATGCTCAGTTCAACGGCGGGGGCAACGCGGCGCCTGGTACAAGTCAAGACGCGACAACAGAAGGCGATGTGGATACAGACATGAATGCCGGTGATGTGTCAGAATTGAATGCGTATGCCAACCCAGTCATATTACCCCGTATCAACAAATCACTGACTTCTACTAGACCTACCGGCCCACGCTCAATGCGAAACGGTAACCAGCGCGGGGGACGTGATAAGCGCATGTTCGGACAGATGAACAAAGCCATGGACCGAGCTGGCGATTCTGCACTTCATCGTGTTAGAGGCCAAACAGGAAGCGAACGTGTCAACACTCATGGCCGTACACCGCCAAATGGGCCCAGAACAGGCCGAGGTGGAATTGGACGACACAACAACCGCACCGCTAACCTCCAGGCTGGTCTCGCCAACATGGCTGCTGGTGGTCCTCAGGCCCAGTGGATGATGCAAGGTGGCCAACCTAACTCAGCCGAGTTTGCCGCTATTCTGGAACAACAGAGCCAGATGATGCTTCAAATGCAACAAATCATGAGTGGTGGAGGATTTCAGGCTCCATATGGACAGCAACGCCGTGGAGGAAAGTCTCTATTCGACCGTACGCAACACCCCGGCAGAGGTAACTACCGCAAGGGTTTCAACGACCGACAGAGCGGCAATAACGCTGGTTTCGAGGGTGAGGGCGAGGACGTCGACATGTCCGGCGAGAAACGTGAGCAACTGAACCCGGACGAGATGGTTTGCAAGTACAACTTGAGATGTACCAATAAGGACTGCAAGTTTGCTCACCAGTCACCCGCCGCCCCCCAGGGAACATCAGTCGATGTAAACGATAACTGCAGTTTCGGAGCTGCGTGCAAGAACCGAAAATGCGTCGCGCGGCATCCTTCACCGGCGGCCCGTCTGGCCCACCAGAGCGAACTAGACTGCAAGTTCTTCCCCAACTGCCAAAATCCTCAGTGCCCTTTCAAACACCCATCAATGCCTCTCTGTCGAAACGGCGCTGGCTGCACAAATGCCGACTGCAAATTCACTCACGTTAAGACCAAGTGCAGGTTCAACCCTTGCCTCAACCCGAACTGCGCTTTTGCGCACGAGGAAGGCCAGCAAGGTGGCTTTAAAGACAAGGTCTGGACCGCTGGCGAAGGTACAGAGCACCCAAGTGAGAGAAAGTTTGTGGACGACCAAGCTCCCGAAGAGCTCATCAAGGGGGAAGAGACAGAGGTTAAGCAGGAGACTGATGTCATTGGTTAAATGAGAATGAGAGGAGGAAAAGGGAGATAGATTGATCGAAAAGAGATCACGATACCCATGGTCAAAGTCCCTAGAAGCCGAGGGACGGCAAATTTGCGGCCTTGATGAACAGAAAAGCTGTGAACGAAGGACATGTACTTTTTACGGTTGCTTTGTAATGTCTGTGGCCGATGTGGCAGAGCATGGAAGGGCGTTTGGGGGTTTGGTATTACTTGGTTGTATTTTGAAGCAGCCCAAGCCATCTTGTTTAGTATCATATACATAGAGTGGAGGCCAAGAAGCAAAAAAAGGGTCAGTAGATTGCGCATCATGAAGCTCCAAAGCGGTATGCGCGATGGGAGAATGAAAACGACGGGTTTCCATGGCTACTACAATGATTGTTCCCAACCATTTGTGATGTTGTAATCTTATGATTCGCCAAAGAAGACTTTGCATATAAATTCAAACATCTAGAATTAACCTCGACCTGCCTTGCAGTATATATGATATTGGTACGTCGTTTCTCCGCGGTGTTGATGACGCACACGGAAGAATGCCGGCTCATGGCACGGGACCCTTGGTTCAACACTCCACCATCTTTCGATCTTTCTCTTTCTCGTAACATACACTCATCCATACTCATGCTCAGCACCTCGGCCATGATCAATTGATCTCTAGCAATGAGTCGCCGTCGAGCAGAATGTACGGCTGTAGCTCTCCTGAGCTCACCAGCGAAATCTCACCTCCAACTGCCCCTCCGACGACTTGATGCCATCCGCAGCCTCAGCACAAGCTCGGCACTGACTCGGCGACGACCCATTGTCGCGTGCAATTACACGCAGTCCTTCAACAATGGACGGACATTTGTGTCGCAGGCGAAGGACGCGAATATCGCAGTCTTGGGAGGTGGACTGACGGGTCTCACGGCGGCATACTACCTCGCAAAGAAACTCCCCTCGACGGCCAAGATCACATTATACGAATCGAGCGAGAGGTTAGGAGGATGGATCAAGACAGATAGAGTACCCGTAGATATTGAGGGGAAGAGCGGTACCTTATCCTTTGAGCGCGGTGCTCGGTCGTTGTCTTCTCTAGTTGGCAACACATTTCGCTTTGATGACCTTGTTCTCTACGATCTGGTGAGAACATTTGCTGCAGCACCAAAAGAGCGCCCCGTTAACATGCCACACTCTAGGCTCTCGATCTTGGACTCGTTATCAACTCCCCTAGTCAACAGCCGCGATATATCTACTACCCAGACCATCTCGTTCCCACGCCCCCTAATGTTAGTATCTTTGATATGCTCCGTGAGCCGCTCTACCTCGAGATAATCGGTGCCAGTCTTGGACTGGGTATCAACTCTTTGCGCAAGAGAACTCTCCCTTCCAAGGACTACTCGGTATCAGAATGGCTCTACGCCGTGAGCAACAGTCGAAAGGGCATAGGTAACTTGGCTTCAGCCATGATGCATGGTATCTATGGCGGTGATATCGACAAGCTGAGCGCTCGCTGTGTTTTGGATCGCCTGTATTGGGGCTGGTATCTGCCAAACCCCGGCCTGTCGGTGCGCCCTATGCCTGTGGCTGAGCAGACTCTCCTCGAAACCCTGGGCCAGGACAAGCAGATTCAGAAGATGGCACTGGAGCCAAGGAGTGCGCTGGTGGACTTTGGTGACAAGGGCATGGAGTCGCTGCCGCAAGCTCTATCTGCTGCTTTACGGGAGCAACCGAATGTCACTATAAAAACCGGCGAGGCCGTGCAGGATGTCGTTTACAATAAAGCTAACCAGCAAGTTCATGTAAGATATCTTCCCCTTATAGCCTGGTCGACGTTCCTAACAGCACATGTCAGATTACCAGTTCCAACGCCAAGAATAAATCCGAGCACAACTCCAAGGTATACGATAAAGTCATCTCAACTCTATCTGCACAAGATATTGCTCGTCTTGCAGGAGACAAACTCCCTTCGCTCTCAACAGCACACTCTGTCTCTGTTATGACTGTCAACATCTGGTTCCCTCAAGAAAATCTGAAGCCTCCCGGTTTTGGCTATCTCATCCCCAATTCCGTGGCCCCTGAGCTTAACCCTGAGCACGCTCTCGGTGTCTTTTTTGATTCTGACGTTCAGACTCGCTCCAAGGATGAACCTGCTGGTACCAAGCTCTTCGTCCTCATGGGTGGCCACTACTACGATCGTCCTGATGTCACCCCCCCTACTGAGGACGAGGCCATTATCCAAGCTCGCAATCTGCTCGAGCGTCATCTCGGCATCCCGCGCGATGCTCCGGCCTATGCCACAGCCAATTTTGCTAGAGAGTGCATCCCTCAGCACTACGTTGGCCACCAGGATCGCCTGAGGGCTGCGCACACCGAGTTAACACAGAACTTTGGCGGGCGTCTTGCTGTCGCTGGTGGTTCCTTCACTCGCATTGGTGCTGTTGCCAGCCTGCGCGCCGGCTACGATGCTGCCACGGCGGCGAAGGAGGGCCTTGAAGCTACTGGCTTGGAGTATCTTAACGACATTCAGCAATTTTCTGTCGTTGCGACTTCACATATCCCTGTACGGCATTTTAAGTAACGGGGAATAATGTAAGTCTGTACTTTGATGGAACAAGGCCAGAGGTGTTTTAGAACGGAAAGGTGAATGCATGCATATTGGGACAAAAAGCTGTATTATTACTTGATGGGCAATAGAAAGATAAAGGTTCCTTCTTGCAGCGAGATGCAATAGCACGTCAAATCATTTACAATAATGTCAACCGAAAAAGCGGGTTTGTTGGCCTGAACCGTAATCAATATAATGGTATTCCGTGTTCATATAGAGGTATCATTAAGCTATCGCAAAAACACTCATCCGCTTTGTTTAAACCCTCCATTTCGCCGCTCGTCTAATGATGATAATAAAAAAGAAGCCCCTCCAACACCATGGTTGATGGAAATTAAGCTCGTCGTAATATGTGCAGTGTCATTGTTTTACTCCAAGATGACCACCTCTGCGTTGTTTTGGAAAGTCGAGCCAGCCAGTGGCCGGATAGCTTCGTCGATGGCTAGAAGAAGGCCAATGATGCCATTCTCTGGTCGGCCTGCTGCTCCAGTGACAAGACCGCGCCAGTCATCCCCCTTCCCATCCCAAACTGGCTTGAGTGCTGCAAAAAATTCATCGTTTGAAGAAGGCCAGCCGCTAGAGGGAATCTTCCGCTCGATATGCCACCACGGCTCCCCTCGACGCTGCTTGATCTGGCCGAGGAATGTGATGCTGCGCTGTACCTGTTGGTTTCCAGTGCCAGTCCCGGTAAGGAGGTACTCAAATGACATCTCATCCGTTGAATTCATCACAAACTTGAACCGTCCATGACGATGGGCTTCGATGTTGGACCATGCCTCCCTGATCTTCTTGAAAGCTTCCATGGTTGGTAGGGACACGGGGAGCCAGTCCATAAGAGCCCCTATACCATTGGCACCATTGACAAGCTTTTGCATCAAATCAGTGACTGGAAGATGAGGATTAGTCTCCTGCACCTGGATGTCAATATCATTGTTGGAGAGATCCAGTGCCACTCTCCAGAGACGCGAGGCTTCGGCGTTCTCGACCGCCTGTGATACTGGAGGTCCATAAGAGAAAGTCACCTCCTTCAAACTCACTGATTCGGCCTTGATAAAGCCCCTGGCCTTATCCAATGATTCAAAGAAGCTGACAAACCGATCCACGGCTTTGACTCGAGCTTTCAGGTTCTCCAAGATAGATCGTCCGATATTTGAACGCATTCGTAAGCAAAATTCGCCCGTACGCGCTTTCCAAGAGACATCGCGACCGACCATGTGGCCCTTGAGCATGGCGAACTTGGCGGGTTTGCGGACCTTGATGATAGCATCGGAAACGCACATGAAAGAAACATCTGAGATGGGGCCACCTGCACCAGAGGCTTCTTTGTCGACAGGCTCAACACCCTTAAACCTGATTGAGACAATATCGTGCGCCCATGGTTGCCTGGTTGAAATGCCCGATGTTGAAGCAGTTGGAGCAACTGGTCCAAGCCTAGAGGTCTCTGTACCAGCGTTGGACTCATCTGCAGCGTTTGCATTATCCTTCTCCGCCATGTTAAAGACCATGGATGGGAAGATGTCCGAGAGAGAGATTTCGAGGGTCGGGAGTCTGACCTGCTGGGGAAGAGACCAGTTTCTCGTGTCTTGCAGTAGGAACTTGATGTTGTGCCGATAAAGCTCGTGTTGGTCCACTGCCTGAGCAATCATGCCAGTCGCGAACAAGGTTAGGTTGTTCCAGAACTCATCTTCAAGATGAGGATAGCCCTTGTTAAGAGGAAGCTTCGATGACAAGCGATTCGACTGTCCATTTGCATTTCGGCTGCTATCAAACATGTTAGTGCATTGCAAACACAGCTATTGGTACTTTATCCCAACTTACACATCAACAAGCCACCACGCATCCCCGCTCGGACTCAGCATGACCATAACGAACCAGTTTGGGTCCCAGCCAGTTCTCTGAAGCCAAATCGTTTTGGTCCATTCGCGGGTATTGGTCAAAGATCTTAACTCATCCTTGGTCATAGGACTCTTCTTGGTAGTCCAGCCTGTCGTGCTTCCGCGGCGAATAAGCTCATCTTCCATGACTCCACATCTCACATTCTCCAAGCATGTTGCGCCGTCATCCGCCGGATTCTTTCCGTTATTTAATAAATGCTCATGTTGAATGGTAAACTTCGAATGAGGCTTGACAGCGAAAACACCAGTTGTTGGTTCCACAAGCAAGGATGCGCTATCTTTGTAACCGACCTGCATACTTAGAAATGAAGTCGCAGGATCATCGTGAGAAATGTTCAAAATCATAGCAGCATCTCGATTTTGGAAGCGAGGGAAGGCCTGCAATCTGCTGTGTATGTTGCCCAGAAGGAATTCAACATGACGGCCAATAACCGTCTTCAGAAGAGTCTCGGCTGATAAATTGTCGGCATCGAAAGTGATATTCGTGTCCTTCACTTCCTTGTTATCTCGATACCATTTCGCCGTCAAGTGACTCGACGACTTGGGATCAGGTTGGCCATTGGGCTTCCGGCCGCTATTGACGGCGATTAAGATCCAACTCTTAGGACTACCAAGTTGTGTGCGCGAAGTCCAATATTGAATTGCCAGCGCTCGATTAAGTGGCTCGACCTTGAGGGTTCCCGTCCATGAACCTCTGCTAAGTTGACTTGCTTGTCTCTTGAGCTCGTTGAGCTTATGTGTGAGGACCAGTTCGTGTAGATATTGATAACAACCTAACAGTCCGTCTTTGCTGAGGATATCATTTACCTGCCCCTCTAGGTAATTCTTTAGACCGTCGGGAATCGAGGATGCTGCTGGCTCAAAAGCGAAACGGAAGTCGATGAACCAAAACTGTTTCTCGAAATCTTCATCTGCGATTGTGAGATCAACCTCGAATTCCCCTGCAACTTTGAATGTTACCCGGCCGGAATCGATTTCGTAGTTTCTGAAGTGATATGGGATCTTGTCGAAATCTTCGAGGTTAAGTCGCAGTGATAGTTGGGTGTCGAGATCGCTGATCCATTGAATTTGTTCCTGTCGTGTTAGGGGGGGTGGCTCGATATAGGAGAGCTAGCAACAAAGTCAGCGTGATCACCGTTGTCTTGCGATGCGCAAAACCTACATCAGGCATCCAAGCAGCCTCTCCAGTTGACAGTACCTGGAGGGCTGTTTTCAGATCAGGACTCGGCATTCTCGCAAACGTTAAATCCCTTTTGACGTGACCCATTACATCCAGGGCTCCCGAGAACAGGACCTCCTGCCCTTGGAGGTGAAATCTCAGGTCGATAAGCTTGCTAACCATGTCGGCCTTTCGACTCCATTCTGTAATCACAAGCGCTTTGACCCATTTCCGATGCTCCCTCATAGCAAAGTTCAGTATCGATGTCTTCTTGGCAATATTTTCGCCAGACCCGTCTTCGACGTCGCTGTTTGGTACCGTCGAGTTTCCATTCATGGCGGCAGTAGGCAAAGGCATCTTTGCCAGTGCGGCAATCTGATCTTGGAGCGCATTGTGAGTCGATTGCGCGAGTCGCGTTAGAACCTTGGAGAGTGGAATGTAGCCCTGAGTGATGTGGACTATTTCGCCGGCAGGATCGCTCATCCTGGAGGAATAGGTGGTTGGTTGTAGTTGTTGATATCAGGGCGAGGTTGATGGCGAGAAGTCTTCAGAGGCGCTGGGGTAACGAATGAAGACCTGCCAGGTCATGTGAGAAGGTGCGCGCACGAATCATACATAAGGTTATATAGTTTGGCGCCCTAAATTCTATTTTTTTCTCGTGAAGGATCGTCTGTGTACGAGGTGTCGTTTCGTCGGTTGAATCGTTTGTTCACTTTTGGAGGAGTCTTGATTGTTGCTTCATTTGGCCGAGCGCTCGACACGCCTAGTCATGTGATAGGCCAGGTACAAGTCAGCACAAAAACTTTGGGGGCAAAGTGAAGGTTGCATAATCTGTTATGCACGGGCTCATTAAATTTACTATCATCAGTTGAAAAATACAGAGCGTTTCAATACCCAGGTGGATTTTATGCTTAGTTTATTTGGCACAAACAAGATATCTTTTCCTATCTTGAAAAAATATTGATCATGAGCCATACATCGGCATTGATGCGCCTCGGTAATATCCATGATACCTTTATGCAAGCCTAGGTACCATGTCTTTCAACCCTTTGGTCTCTAAACATCTGTGGCGTCGACGGCCCAAAACTACAGCCTATTGAAGTATTGGCAATGCAGGACAAAAAGAGCCTTGGTATCATGGGTACGAAGTCATTCCTATCCAAACTGGGAATCATCAATTCAAGGTTGAAACAGAATTTTTCATTTGATTGAGCGATTCGTAAGCCATGAGCCAATCCCCCTATGTGAACGCATCTAAAAAGTTCCCAGAAGCAAATGCCCATCATTATGTCGCAAAAGTTACGACAACAGTTTTCATCGTTTTTTTATATAAAGTAAATCATTGATTTGTGTTTTGTTTGCCTCGCCAGACTTGGATATCATAGTCCGAAATCGGTCGTGACTCTGTCATTGTGGGGGAGGCGTTATTAGCTACAAGAATTAGCAAACCGCTTCTGTATTTCGTCGCACTCAGACTAGCCTACAGGATGCAAGTTATTAAACTTACAACTTGTTAGGAGCAGCAGCATTGGTTGTTGGCCACTGGTAACCAGCAGCGTCGCTGAACTTGTAACCGTAAGAGGAGGTAAAGTCGTCCAGAACAGCAGGGCCACGAGAACCTATTAACAATGTAAGTAAAACTCAGCAAGCCTCGCATTAGAAACATACCGTAAGGATACTCCATGGGAATAATCTCCTTGTTATCATCAAGATAGTGGAGGAGAGGGGTGAAGATGCGCCAGCTGGCGTCGAGCTCGTCGTCACGGACAAAGTTGGACTGGTCACCCTTCAAGCAGTCAAGGACAAGCGACTCGTATGCCTCAGGGATTTTGAGGTCGGAGAATCGTCGCCGGTAGGTGAGATCCAGCTCAGTAACAACAGTTTGCATGCTGAGACCAGGCAGCTTAGAGTTCATCTTGATATAGACACTCTCATTAGGCTGAATGCGCATAACAAGCTCGTTTCGGGGAATGTCCTTAAAGATACCCGATGTGACGTCCTTGAACTGGATTCGAATCTCTGTCTTCTGCTCATTGAGAGCCTTTCCGGCCTTCATAATGAAAGGTACGCCATCCCAGCGCTCGTTCTTGATGTAAGCAACGAGTGCACAGAAAGTAGGGCATCTCGAGTCCTTGGGGACAGTGTCGTCCTCACGATAGGCGGGCTTACTACCGTCAAGAGACTTGCCGTACTGACCAATGATGACGTTCTTGGGCTCAATGGCAGGAATGGCACGGAGAACGCGAACCTTTTCATCGCGGATATCCTCGGCGTTGAAAGAGATGGGCCTCTCCATAGCCAAGAGAGTCAGGACCTGGAGGAGATGGTTCTGCATGACATCACGAACGATACCGAACTCGTCAAAGTAGCCACCGCGACCCTCGGTACCAAATGGCTCCTTGAAGGTGATCTGGACGTTGTCGATATGGTGTCGGTTCCACGTGGCGCCGAGGAAAGAGTTGCCAAATCTAAGAATCAGAATGTTCTTGACCATCTCCTTGCCAAGGTAGTGGTCAATTCGGAACAGCTCCTGCTCGTTCCAATCAGGCTCGAGTGACTTTTGAAGCTCTCGGGAACTGGCAAGGTCCTTGCCGAAGGGCTTCTCGACCTGCGAGGATGGTTAGCCAAACTTTACCATGATGAGGGCATTTTCACTCACAATCACACGCGCGATACCGTTCTTGGGGTAGCAAATCTTCTTCAGGTGCTGTGAAACAATGGTGAAGACACTGGGAGGCAGCGCCATGTAGAAAAGACGGTGGTTCTCTGGGCGGCCCTGCTCAACCTCCTGGAGGTGCTGCTCCAACCCCTGGAAAGACTCATCCTTGTCGTACTGACCCGAGACGTAGGTGCAAAGCCCGGCGAACTCCTCGAGCTGCTGCTCAATCTCCTTTGTGGGTGTCTTTATGTATGACTTGATGCGTCGAATGTATTCATCGTGGTCCATCTTGGTGCGGGCATATCCGACAATCTTGACATCCTTGGGCAGGAACTGGTTTCGATACTGGAGACATGTTAGTCGAGAGAAGAGCGCCTTGTTAAATGGACTGGTCACTTACAAGACCGAAAAGTGCAGGGTACTATCATGAAGCAAAATCAAACATGTTAGCACAAGCACATTGTGAGGGGCAGTTGGGGGAGCTCCCCACCGTCTTCTTTTTCGCCAGATCACCAGAAGCGCCGAGCACGACGATTGTCGTGTTCTGCTTGAGCTCCATGCATCTAGAGGATAAACTGTATCAGTAAAGAGGTTTTTTTCACTTGTGGTGTTCAGACATTGAGGCGTGAGGAGACGCGATCGCATCGCAAAACGCTCAGCGCGAGCATGATAGCTCGCAGCTAGAGCGCAAAGTCATGGTGGGGGTTTTTGGAAGTTGATGGTTGAGGGGAGCACCTACGGATCCATTGTTGAGGTTCAAGTATGGACTGGGGAACGAGATACAACACAGAAGGGAATGGGGATGAGCTGTACAAGACAAACGGGAGAGTGGAGGAAATATGGGAGAGATCTGGAAGATGGAAATGGAAACGGAAAAGGTGACGAGGTTTTGGGGCCTGGCTAGGAAGGTTTTATGACGACGGGAGCGTCCAATGCCCGCCGCAGACCTGAGCACAGCAGCTGGGGGAGCTAAGGTAACAATCCAAATCCATCCACCTTCGTCGATAGGTGGGATCCCTGCGTGAGCGATGGGGCTATGATGCAGTCGGGTCCCTAAAATCCAGAAGTGAAAGTCCCTAAAAAAGAGTGGGTGGAGGAAAGAGTGTAGGTCCGTCCACTGAGTTACCTGGCATGGAGGTATTCACCTAACAAAGTCTTGACTGGATCCGGTGATCAGGAAGCCATGGCGATGAACTTTGAATTGGTTATAGTCATGAATGGGTACTATTATGTGATGTTCTTGTGAGGGCATCACTCAGACACACAGGCAGATAAGGTAAGGTAGGTAGCAGTCCGTTCGTCTCGTGTAGCATAGCACAGATGTACCCAGCGGCGACTCTATCTCTGGACTCATCACAAACTATTCGCTTCTATTTTGCCTAGATTTTGCCTACCTATTTACACTTATGGAGTCTTTTTAAACTGACACTGAACCCATCAATTCTTTTCGTCTGGGCCAATTGCTTCAGGCGCAAGCGGTCGAATCGTTTCCGTGCTTTTAGGGCCATGCTACACGCATGGTGTTTCCACACACTTCAACCCAGCAACCTCTCTCTGTGTTTATTTGTCTCAGCAATACGTTACCAATATTCTTAAGTATCAGCTCTTTCCTCCCCTCTCATGTCATTTTGTGATTCATGACCAGGCCCGCATCAACACAATGGCAACCGTTGATAGGACACCCAGACTTGTCCATTACACAGTTATGTGCCGTGAGCATGACGAAGCATGATGTTTCTCCAACTAAACAATCCGACTTCTTTGTCAGCTTCTCCGGCACCTTCGGGCATCGATCCCTCACCGAGTCCTGTCCGTCCTGGCTTCGGCGGCGGTGGCGGTCCCTGGATTGCCAAACCAGCGAGCCGCCTAAGGTAGCCAGCCAAGCCCAGTGCAATTCGACCTATTCTGCTGTTCCCCCAACAGGGAGGGACACAACAAGGCCCACTGAGCCTAGGTACAATCACGTGCCAAAAGTCTGACAACACCAAAGCGTCTACCCCGCTTCGGTCCGGTATCAGCAAACAACGCAATTACTTCAATAACAAGAATTATATACTTAATGGCTTCTGAACAACGCGATTTTAGTACTGAAATAAGCGGAAATCGCTAAAGAAACCATGAATTTACTCCTAAGCAAAGGGCAGCCATGGTAGCGGAGATATATGCCAGCAAATCAATGAGATAGGTTGCAACCTCCTACTCAACGGATCCCGGGACTGTCTCCCAGACAGTTAAACGCTAGAAAGAGAACCACAATAACGTCTCTAGATTACGTTCTGGGCGTCCAAAGAAACTTAGCGCTCAGGAGATTATATCTATCTAGTCATTTATTAAAAGAAATCGCTTAATTACGTGGAATGAGGCGTTATTAGAGCTTGGTGTTGAAGTGTCAGCCCGGATGCTATGTTGTCAGTTGGAGAGGTATTGGCGATGCAAATGGAGGTCAAAAAAGAGGATTAAACTGTCAAAAGACGATGCAAAAGCAAGGCTACAACATGCCCGTTTTTGGATTCGTTGTATTAACGAATATATCCTCATAAATGGCCTCAAAATGACACCCTTCTCAACGCTGACTTTCTCACAGATCTGCTTCACTGACGAGGTTACGGTTTCCAACGCACTGAACAACCCTGACGGCTGGATCTTTCGCCGACCTGATGAGAAGTATCGTATAGACCTAGTTAACGTCTAGCAGCATGTTAAACTGACTATTTCCCTCATGTTCTGGGGAGGAATTGCTTAAGATAAACAGTCATATCTCATACCGATGATGAGGGATAAGACGGCTAAAAAAGGAGGTTATTCTAGCTGGTCTTATTGCAAAGCTCTCACGGAAGGTCTCCTCCCTTTCCTTGATGAATTTGACCTATTTCAACAAGACAACGCCTGTGTTCACACCGCTAAACCGTCGATAGATTGGCTGCTCCTCCATGGGATAAAACCCATTAATTGGCTGTCTCATTCCCCTGATTTAAACCCTATAGAACACGTGTAGAAAGCTCTAAAAGCCAAGCTTCAACGGATGCATCCCGAATTCATTAGATTGAAGAACAACAAGGCAGATAGAGCTCAGTTGATCAGATGGTTGCAAGAGGCGTGGGCAGCCTTGCCTCCCCACCTGATTTTGAAGCTAACGACTTCCGTGAAAAATCGCCTTCGCGCTGTTATTCGCGCACAGGGATGGTATACAAAATATTGAAGCGCTGGATTAGGGGAATTGATTGATATACATTTTATTAAATTTAATTGACTATTCGCGATGATATCGCTGAGTGTTTAATTGCTGTTGTAATGAGGGAGGTTGGCTGTGGGGCTGGTGTTGTCAGACTTTTGTCCTATAATTTTACGATCGGATTATCAAGACATTGGGGTGTCGGTGTTGTTCCCGTCTTTCACACACGGAGCGTCGTCCGTCACACGATGCCACTGCCGATTCCGGAAAGTGTAATAAGCATTCTCTTGTTGCTAATCTTGATGTAAATAGATCACTAAAAAGCTCACTACTAAAAGATGACGCTCAGATAGAGAGCCCCCCAACTGAATCTCGTAATCTGGCGGCAAACACGTAGACCAAAATCCGGTCTCACGGCGCAACCGCGGTGTCTCAAGATCTTCTCCATAGTTGTTAGTGATGGAAGTGTGTGACATGCAGCGCTTCGACTTGCGAGACAGATCCACTGAAGACCCCTGATCCCAGATATGTATCATCTCGACTCAGCAGCTCCCAAGGTCCGCAAGCACCGAGAAACAATCTTAGGTAGTCAATTAAACTCCGATCATCAGATAGCCGGCTAAGAATCCGAATCTGTTCTCTTGCACTCCTGCCCGTGAAGGGTCAATTATTGATGAATCGTCCACTCAGTAATTACTAATATAAGGTATTGACAGTAATGTATACCCCAAAGACAATGTGGTTCAAGAGCGACGGATCGCAACAGGTAAGGTAGTCATTGGATAACCGTTATCATACCAATGATATTCCATCCTCCTCTTCACTCAACATAAAATATAAAAGAGCTCCCATGTATAAAATGGTGAGCTCCATCAACATCTTCGATGAGCTCATTTTGACCTGCCTTGCTCGGACACCAAATTCCGAACCACTTCGGTACCAGGATCCACGAGCGCCAACTCGGCCCCTCTCTCCCCGGTGTCGGCTTTGACTAAACCCCAAACCTTCACCAAGAAATCATTGGGGCGGAAAAGGTGAATGCAGGAAATGATTCCATGCAACTTCTAATCAAGAAGTCCGGTTAATCAAGGGTAGTCAGCTGTCTTGAGGGAATTTATGGCATGGTACTTGAAATATATTCTACCCAGCCACGAGAGTCAACATTGTTGAGATTCTCGTGTCTACGAGCCACTTGAGATCTGGAGAAAGCTTCAAATGGTGGTTGACAGGCCTATCCAGGCTCAAGCTGGACCAGTATCACCACTGTGTGCCTCTACGCTCATACGTAAGGACAATTTACAAAATGATAATGGGAATACTGGCACCACTTTCGCTGGTTGAAGCATTGTAGAACGAGGTGTCTTCCAGACGCAATTGATCCAGATTCATATCCGTCATCCAGGATCAGCCTAAGAATATTTTCTTCCTGGGTTGGTGGTTTAAACTGCCTGACTAAGGTACCCGTTGGCTCGAGCCGGGGGGGGGCCAACTAAGCAAGCTTAGTTGGGCACAAAAGGGTGATACAGGCACAAAAGGCTGATACATTGACCGGGGTCGCTTTTGGGTGCGTTTTTCATGATTTTACATACCTCGACTCTCACACAACGTCAAAAATAGCTGAAATTGAGAAAAGGCCAAGTTTGAGGCTTTTCGCGATACTGAATTGACTATTGACTATAGCTGCTTGGGTGATGTGACTGTGGCGGCAGCCAATCGGGCCCGATTTGAGGAACGATTTCCCTGCTAAAATGGGAGGCATTCTGTTCCTCTTCCCTCATGGCTGTGACCTCTGCCACTTGCCTTTCCCTTCGTATGAGATCTTGTATTGACTCGCGATAATGTATTTGGTGTTGTGGGAGGCGGGGCGATGAGAGGGCTGTGGGCAAAGGTGACTGAGGAAGTGACTCGTAGTCAGGCAGGCAGGGCGGCGATGAGGGCATCACGACTTCGCTGTTGGTGCCGAAATCGCTGGGGCATGGTGTTTCTTGTGGCCTTGTGAGGTGAAAAGCGACGGAATCGTCACTGTGAGGGAGGAGGGAAAAATCTACGGCTTCGAGAGGCTTCGCTGCAAAAGCTGCGTTGCGAATAGACTCATGAAGATCAGGAGGGTGTTGTGTATCTATCATGAATCCGTCAGTGACTTCATTGAGGGCTTCAGTTATAGCAGACCGCTGTGTATCCATAGATAAATAGTCATTCTTCTTCCCTGTGACTTCTAACCACTTCTTAAACTGCAGCTTTTTCGTGATGCCTTCAACTATGACTTCTTTGTTGTCTCGCCACTCTTGTTTTAACGCCTTAAGCTCTCGAATAAGCTGAGATCGTTAATGCCGTATCTCAGACTGAATACTCTTCTTCTGACTTTCTGCAATGTACTTATCCTGTTGCTTGCGAAGCTCCTGCAAAGAAATGGTGTTAATGTAATCAGAAGCTCCTCGGGCGCGTTTTCCTCGCTTTCTCTCATGATATCTTTTCTTGATACGAGTGCGGCGATCGTTAACGTACTCTGTTATGTGTTTCTCAAGCAATATAGCTTCATTAACAATATTCTGAACATGCCTAAGTCCCTAACGCGATGGGGAACTGAGGATATCGTGATATCAGTCTCTCACGTGTTGTGCGGTCACAGAGGCGGTTGAGAACCTCATTTCTGACGGCAGAAGTGATAAAAAGGCAGGATCAACAGCTTGCTTCGACTTCAGCTTCTTCTTCATGAGATATTCGACTGCCGGCCGGTCTGTAGGTGGGAAAATACCCGACTTTTCAAAGCCCGAGATAATATGTGCCTTGGTGAAGCCTTCGTTGAAGATCTCCTGAAAAATCGATATTAGTATGTGAAAAGAAGGGATTTGAAGAGAAGGCTAAGATGTAAGCCTCATACCTGAAAAGCCCCTGCAAAGGCACAGCGGCCAAAGGTAAGCTTTCCCTTCCTCAACGCCTCACGAAGCTTTCTCTGATGTGCATTCTTCAAATATTGAAATACGCCTACATCCATAGGTTAGAGGATATGCGTTGAATGCAGCAGCAAGAAGGCAACGAGGATATTGAATTTCATACAGTATTCTCGAAAGGCAAAGGAGCCGTGACCGGCAAAGCCATCGATAACAAGCAGCCTCTACACAGGACCTTCTTCTTAGATGGTTTCGGTATTCAGAGGAAGGTTATATTCACTGAAGGCATTCCCAGGTTGTTGCAGGTGCTCATTACAGCTAAAATACTGCTCAAAATCGAGCCCGCGGCGTTAAACAGTAGCTGACTTCTCCCAGGAATATCTGTTAAAGTGCTTTGCCTACTGCAGCGTTATCTCAGCGTTGGAAAAGGCTGTATCTGACTGTGCAAATCGCATCTAAGAATCGCCCTCAATCTAAGCCCACTCCAGCGTTGGAAGGCTTTTGAAGATCAGCCATGGAGGAGTTGTATCGCCTGCAGCGTTGCCTGTGCCGATAACCATACAGCTTTCTCAATCAGCAGGGGAGAAAACCTCTATAGATAACTTCTTCTTTATATATACAACGATGCATTCTACCCGCTCACGCAGTATTCCTACTCTAACTCCAGCTTGGTTAGCATTCCAGCACTTAGAGGCGCCGATTTTGAAGTTAGTGATGACTTCAGTGAGTCGCTGAAACCACTGCCTCGTCTCCTTAATGCCTGCTTCTTCATATTCCACTCAAGAAGCTTCTTTGGCCTTCAGGATCGATTTATCGAGCTCGGGATGATCGTCACGGAAGCGCCGATACCACATTTTACTAACTGGCTTTGCATCAGGATTACGGCGGCGGCGCAGCGTATTTGCTGCATCTTTGACTTCGTATTTGGAGGCGGGCAGACCTGACTTCTGCATCCAGATGACGAAGGCCACGATAGCTTCTTCCTCTTCATCTGTCAGCAGCCTTGGCCGACCTATTCGTTCATCAGGAATATCTTCGATCGAGAGGGTATTCGCAGCTTCGAGCTTCTTCGCGATGCGGCCGATGGTCATGTGCTTGGAGCCCGGATAACGCTTCTCGGCCTCACGAAGGGATAACGGTCGCTTGGAGAGGTCACGGGCGAGGCCTCGTTGGAAGCGTAGGCGTGAAGAAACAACTGCCTGAGCAGCTTTGAGATTTGCAGGTGAGTGCATAATGCAGATTGACAAAAAAGACGGTATATTCACTAATCGTTGTCTTCAAATTCGTTGATTTAGGTGCCAAAAAACGAAAAATCGCGACAGCCGGCCGTGCGGGGCTGTATCAGCCTTTTGTGCCCAACTAAGCTTGCTTAGTTGGCCCCCCCCCCGGCTCGAGCCAACGGGTAGATAAGTTAATGGGAGGTTGTAGACCCCGAAGCAACCCTTTCAGTGGATAAACGTTGAAACTACATGAACTAGCGGTAGCCGTAGCTGCTAATTCCCTTGCGCTGGTTGGGCACCGCCTGGGGGTACGCCGATCTCGGCGGGGACTTCGGAGCCGTTGCCGAGTTTATAAGGGACTCTGATAGATATCAGCGGCTTGTCGCGGATCCTACCGATTGATACCGGAGAATGGAACTGATAGATATTGTATGAGCATAAGGAATTTGAGATTGGCATGACAAAAGTATGTTCATGGGATGTGTCCAAATTGCATCCATGGTTGGTTACTATTTGAGCATTGTGTAACTAACAGCCAACAAAACTCACGCTCAAGCCCACGTTCAACACCCAAGATCAATGCTCTTCCATCACGCATTAAACGCCAAAAGTCACATATAACGATCGATATACAAAAACACGGCATTGATAACTTTACCGCCATATGATCAGCGCCGTCTCAAAATAATTCGACCCTTCCTCCCCCGCAATGCTCTCCATTCTCCATGACTTACACGCCATCTTCCCCACGCCGACGTTTGCCGCTCACCGGGACCTCTACATACCTAGGTAACTATTCCTCGCCCAATCTCATTGCATATCGGGGTCTTATCTTTGACAAACCCAAAGACTCTGCAGGTCAACCTAGTGGACTGATTCAGCCCATACCTTATGCAGGCACCGCAACTACAGGGTGATCGCCGTTTGCCAGCTCCTCCAACGGCATAGACCGGCTTTAACTTAAACCTACACAAATTCTACAGCCAACACAAACATACATACAATTCAAGCAGTAGGGGAACAACACATATCATTCTCGACATTCACATAGACTAGTTTCATCCTTTGCCAATCGTAAAGACATTCTATTCATAGGGAATGTAAGAATTCTCGATCTAATGCTACTCATAACTCCTGATAATCTCATAAACAATGCAAACTTGACGAATCCAATACAAGCTTCTTCGAGGGCATCAGGCTGTGGGGTCGTTGCCGACTTGTATCCTATCCCATTCTTAAGCAGCCTGATCCACAGGTACAGCACATGCCCAGAGCCGCTTCTCTCCGTCTCCCCACTGCTACTCCCAACATCATGCCAATTCTTCTGGAACGCTTCGCTGCCAGCCCCTCTGTTGGAATACCCACTCTTGACCTCGACCGATGAGACCCGATCAGAGACGAACCCAAATCCAGATATTCCAATGTTCCAAAGCTGTCAAGGACCGGCTCGATCACCAAAAGCCCGTAGCTAGGCGGGAGTGGTACCTGTACTTGAGCTTCCACTGCCGTTTCCACTTGCTTGCTTCTCCTGCATGGTCGTTATAACTGCAGTGAGTTGGTCGATCTTCCGGTTTAGCTCGGTGAGCTGCACCTCCATGGCGGTTGGCGCATCTACATCATCCTCCCGCACCTCGATGCTCCTACCATTCGCTCGTCCTCTAAGGGAGAGCGTCTGGCCACCGACGTTGGACTCGGATCGCTTCTGGGCAATTGCGTGCCTACCGTTGCGTCGAGAAGAGCGCGATGGACCCTTGAATCCAGCAAATTCATCTTCTACGGCTCCTGGCTTGCGATACATCTCGTACAGCTTGATGATGCCAACAATGGGCCAATGAGTCGCCTTGAGGAGCATGATACGCCCGGCACGGAACTTCCCATCGGCCGTGAAGAAAAGACGCCAAGGTCGGAAGAGTACCAGGGCTAGCAGGTTGAAAGGAGGGTAGAAATGGGTAAGTCGGTTACTAGTCGACGCCTCCAAGACGTAGACGCTGTACACATACAGGTACTCCTCCTTAGCGTGGGTGATAACCCGCGAGAAGCTGTTGGACAGCATACCTGTCAAGGAGCCCATCAACAGGAAGCTAGAAAGTGTAATGAAGATGATCATCAGAGGAGGTCCAAAGAAGGGGTCGATCTGGTTCATTATCTCGAATCCGATGGGCGCCGAGCCGTAAAAGATCTTTGTCAAGATCCAGGCCATGGACTTGAATGCAAAGACATTACGACCCACGAGTGAAAATGTGGTCAGGAAACCACAATACACGACAACAACAAGTACCATGTATTTGAAGAAGTCCTTGCCCATCTCTTTCAAGCACGGAATAAGCGTGCCCCAGGCAGGGCTGAGACTGAGAATCGAGAAGATACGGGGAATCATGAAGAGTGCCTCCAGTGCCAGGATATCAAATGCAAGGTCGTTCAGCTCGGGTTTGTCCTGGACAATGCCAATAATACCTAATTGTGTCAGCAAATCAGTCTGTCGAAAGTACCACAGTTCTTACGCAGAATTGCAAAGGTAAACCCGATGGCGATCATGATCATGTCGAATAGGTTCCATATATCGGTGGCATAAAAGATAGAGCCCGCATCAAGCCACTCACTAAGCTCATCGTAGAAGAAAGCCGCAATCCATAGGAAAAGTATTACTTCAGGGATCGTAATACGTGACTCATCTCGCACAATGAGCACAGCGTAGTACAGGGCGAGGAAAATGCAGAAGAACAGCACCTCCCAGCTTTTGAGATACTTGGGGACGCGCAGGCGAGAAAAGGGGTCTGCAGTCCTAGGGTTATAGAACCGGACCTTCTTTGTAGAGTGCACAGACAAACTATCCCAAAAGACTATGTCACCACTCCAGATAGCAGTGATGATCTTTTGAACAATGTGTTGGCTGAGGAACCGTTTGGCATCGGCAATAGCAGCAATCTCGAGAGCATTCAGGTTCCTAAATGATGAAGTAGGATCGCCCTCGTTCTCACTGTCCTCATCATCCGAGGTCATAGTCAAGCGGGAGAGAGAACTTAGAAGTTGGTTACGCTTCAGGCTGCTACCGGCAGGGCCTGGCCCACGTCGGCGATTGTCAATGGAACGGAGATGAGAAAGCAGAGGGGCGGTTTCGCCGGCCTCCTCGTCGCCCGTGTGACCATTGCCGGCCGCTTGAGCTTGAGCTTGAGCTCGAGCTTCATCTTCATCATCTACATCGGGGATCTCGTAAAGGCAGTAATTGACTGCCTCGCGTTCAGAAAGCCTAGTCAGGAATCGCCAAGCAACGATTTCACATGCATCAGCTCGAGATTCTCCCAGACTTCGGTGTTCTGACGAAGATGCATAATGCCACTTGAGAGCTCTGCAGAGATTGGATCAGTCAGCAAAGGTTCATCAGAAATAACCAATGTGTTCCGAATCATCGTTGCACCACATATGCTGTCAGATTAAGGATGGGCTGAGCAGATAGGTGATTGGCTCCCCTGACAGCATGTCATCTGCAGGCACAGACAGATGCCACAAAAGGGTGACGATTCAGTAACAGAGAGTGAGGTTGATGGAGAACATATCGATGCAAATTGTTTTCGGATTAATACATACAGAAGAGCATTGACGATTGCCGGGTTGGTGCAGGTTGCAGCGAGGTGATCCACCAAGATGCGTAGAGGAGCCCCCGCAGCTGTGGTTCTCAGCTGTTCAAACGTGCTCGGCAGTTCAACGACATCGACAACGTATCTTCAGAGCATCAATCAGTGAGGGTCAAATGATACTGAGTCATCGTTACTTACAGTGAGAGCTTCTTGACGACAGCTCTGAAGTTATCGTTAGTGCCAATGTCGGGAAGATCGCGCTCGTATTCGTCCAAATGGCGGATGGAGATAGGACTACCCTCGCGAGGGGTAGGAAGCTTCTTGGATTTGACCTTGATAGGCATAATGAGGATTCAATTCAGATAAAATATGATCGATCAATGGAGCATATCCCCCGTAAGAGCCCTAGGTTTGTTGAAGTTGTCAGGGGCTGTCCCTCGGCCACGAGGTGGTTTTGAAGTCGAGCGGAATGGTTATTCCGTCTCCTTCCTCTGTTTTGACTTTATCACGATGGTACGTGAGGGACGAGATGCGGAGATGGGCTGGATTGGATTGAGAAGGAGGGATGGATCTAGGGAAAGAAGCGCTCAAGCGGTCAACCAATTGCGGGCCTGTGCACCCTTAAAGACGAGTCAAGTTGCGCTGTAGATCGGCTCCCGACCACCAACAAATGGATGCCAATGGAACTGATGGTATCACGAGAATGAGTGGGAGGCGGGAAAAGTTTCAGGAGAAGGTCACCGCTGCCCAAATTAAACCGTCACTACATCACGGCTACCAAGCCAAAAGTGTATAGTCTTTTTTGATCAACTACTGTCCTCCGAGCTTAGCGCGCACTGATGATCCTCTACTCCGAATAGGCATCTTTTCTAGTGACAGCTGCAAAAAAGAGCTCCAACCAGAGGCTGGTGACGGTCTCAAGGGTTCATGGCAGAGTGGAGAAGAAGGGTCCCTGGACGAAGCTTGGCACCACTAAGAGATGCTTGTCAGTCTTTAGCAACTGGGGATTGGACGATCTAGACTCAAGAAACCAAGATTTCGGGGTTCAAGGTCAGGTTTACTGATACGAGGAATCTTGAATGTCGGATTGGCCTCATATAATGATAATAGCATGGGAATTATTAACTGCAAGTACAGCAATTGGTGTCAGATACATACTGTGAAGTGATTTGATGATATTGTAACTTTTGTAGACACTGGTGCTGTAGCTTAAAGTCTGTTGAAGATCGCAGATGAAATGATATGTTGGGAGTCACTATCGTCAAAGCTTAGAATATGGTATCCCAATAGGCTTTGGAGCTTTTGATGGGTCTTACAATGACTTGAGGATATATGATGATGAGTTCCTAAAGGATTAACATGAGTAGGTACTGAGTTTGACACGGCGAGGGATATGTTGGTTCCTATTCCCAAGACAATTCAGCCTCTGAAAACCTGGCAGAAAGTATCATAGGTATATCCAAAGTCAGGTAAAGTAGTTGGGATGTCTTTAGGTTGTTCGCTTGGCTGTATTGCAATCCTGTATCGTCCTTGATGTTGTTCAGCAATTGAGCTGTTGTTATCAGAGGCTGAGCTGAAGAACGCGTCAACCAGCATCAAGAGTGCGTGCATGGTGACGACTACAACAAAACCAAACGAACCAGCTAATGAAATATCAACCACGGGAATGTATGTAGTTGTATATCGAAGAATCAATTTGTTAAACTAAACCACTATGCCAAAGACCTACAAAATGTAAGGTCCCTACACTAGGGGCCTAAGGCAACAGGGCTTATATTTTCTGTACAACACAATTCAAGTAAGCAACGGACTATCTTTCAAGAATCCCATCAACCACTTCCCCCACATCAGCTTCTTAATAGACGAACCAGCCAATAACGACACATCTTAAAAATAAGCTGAGCCTTGAAGGAAGATGAAGCTTCCCCAAGCCACGCCGCACTTCAAACAACAAAGTGGACCTCAACTTCAGCTTGAGCAACTCTGACTGGCCCAGTCGTCAATTACAGATTTGACAGTCTCTTGAAACGTGGGAATGCAGAATGTGCTTGAGACTCACAGCCTCGAAATGGTCGCACCTCGTTGGCTGAGCGGTCGTTAGCTTTGGCGAGCCAGCGCGTCCCCGCCAGAGAGACCCCTGTAGCTGATCAAATCTGACATGGAGAGCTTCTAGGGCTGGATCTGAGCCTCAGACATGAAGTGAAGCTCGCCAAATGCAGTAATTACGCCAAAACGATGTGATGGAGTTGTATATAAGGAAGACGTAAGAACGGGCAAAATATTGTTTATCGGACAAGTTCATCAGCTCAACAGCCACCTTCACCACCTTACCTAGACTCACCTTCAACTTCCTTCTATACTGGACCTGACTTACACGACTTACATCATGTCTAGCACAACTTTTACATCAACAGCCACAACGACTTCTTCAGCAACGGCGGCTTGCACAACTGCTGTACCTGGGAAATATGGCCGTGTTCCTGTAGATGCGTGCAACGCTAACTATTTCTTCGATCCTAGCTTTGCTGCCAATCTTGCCTTTTGTGTGCTCTTTGGTATGACGACCATGGTCCATCTCATACAAGCAATTCTCTTCAAGAAGGTGAGTACTACAGAGTAACGGTAGCATTATAGCCTCTAACAGTTTATAGAAATTCTGCTGGGTAGCTATCATGGGTGCAGCTTGGGAAACCATTGGATTTGCTTTCAAGACCGTAGGAAGCAGGAATCAGCAGAACGCGACATATGTTATCTTGGGTCAACTTTTCTTTCTTCTTGCTCCTCTCTGTAAGTACTTGAAGTGTAAGGCCATCTTTTGTGACCAATGGCTAACTGACTCAGGGGTCAATGCTTTCGTCTACATGGCCGTCGCACGCATGGTATATTTCCGTATGCCCAACCGAAAGCTCCTAGGCATCAAGGCCATCCGCATGACTCTCCTCTTCGTCTGGCTCGATATCATTCTTTTCCTGGTCCAGGGAGCCGGTGGAAGTATGCTCTCGAATAACGAAGATATGAACGTGATTCGCATTGGACAGAAGGTTTACATGGCTGGTGTTGGTCTGCAGCTTGCTGTCATTCTGATCTTCATTGGTATCACTGCCTTTTTCTACTTCAAGCTTCGACAACTCGAGGGTCGAAGTATGGGACGCATGAAGTGGCTCATCTTGACTATGCTTACTGTTCTCATTCTCATTGTGGTAAGTTTTTCGTCTTTCTTGATTCGGATTGTCCAGCTGACAACTTCAAGATCCGGATCGTGTATCGTCTGATCGAATTTGGTCCTGGTGTCAATGATCACAACCAACTCTTGATTCATGAAGAGTATCCACTGGGTCTCGATGCAACTCCGATTTTGATCGCCCTCGTATTGCTCAACATCATGCATCCTGGCTTCGTTCTTCGGGGACCCGATAGCGAATTCCCCAAGCTCTCTCGAAAGGAGAAGAAGGCGCTCAAGCAACAGAAGAAGATGGAGAAGAAGCATGCTAAAGAGGCCAAAAAAGCTCGCAAGACGGGTGCCCAGGAACTAAAGAATTTGTCTTATGAGAGGCAGTCTAACTGTAGTAATGAGCTCGTCTAGGAAGACATGAGTATATTTGTGCGCATTGTGGTGTTATTGGTTACATCATGGTTAGTCGTGTTGGTATTGCTTGAAAAGGAATATGTACGCTCGTGGCGGTATAGTCTTGTCTTGCGCGGAATGTACGGATGGGAAATGTGCTGGCAGCAATAGAGTGGAGGAATAAATGATGATCTAGGCATATTCTTTTGTACCCTGGCCACAATCATGCTAGATATGCATCTCGATACGAGTTTATAGTGCAGGATTCGTATGAGATCTGCGGTGAAGATGTGCAGTATCCCGATTTAGAAGCAGAAATTGATGGTGAAACACCGCCACAGTTACCAAACGATGATGTGTGTCAGCTGATGCACTGACAGACAATTAGACAATTTAGGCGGCTAGAACAGTTGTGGCAGGTGAGTTCAATATGAGAAATAACAGAACAATTGAGACATGATATAGAATATTGGCGTTGGTGGATGGTAATATTGAAAACGGAACAAAAGGTCAAGAAGAAGGGATGTGGTCGCAAACAAAAGCAGAGACACTAGCGATCACTAATGCACAAAGATCGACGCAAATTGAGGGCGTGAGATGAGACATTCTTTAGAAGCCGCATGCCAACGTGGCAGATATGGCCCCTCTAGGCCTCTTCAGGCCCCTTCTGAGGGTGTGCAACTGTCCAAGTGTCGTAGGAGGCTCTAGGTTCTGAAGATGAGATTGGTTGCTAGAATCCTTCCAAGCATTCCAGACACCGACAAATTGTTTCCGGTTGCTATGTAGTTACTCTATGTCGTCAGTTGTTTACTCAAATTATCATGCCTTTTTCTCTCTTCCTTTTAATTTCTTTTTTATCCAAAGTAACTGAACGAATCCGTCAAACTTGCTTCTTCAAACCCTTCCAAGGTTTTCCAACGACAGCCCCAGCCTCCCCCCAAGCCCACACCAGCCTCTCATAAAACGGCCTGTTCCTCATCCCTGATTGGATCCTGAGTTGCCGTGGGATACAGGGTTGCAGTATCGGAAGACGCCCCCCGGCTGCCAGCACTTTAAACGGCTCTGTTCTTGTTCCTGGTTCGCTCGTCGACGGGCTATAACTTACAGATCCTGGAGTCTTATCTGACGAGAAAATCGTAATCGAGAGAAATCAGAGAGTCTTGGTCAGAGGTGGCTTGACTGCCCGTGAAATAGAGTGGCAGGGTTGCAAGGAAGCCCACACGCGACTCAGGCAGAGAGGATACATAGAAGCAGCAAAACCGTCTCGATTTTGAAACGTTCAGGGTCTTCCCTAGTTCATGTCCTCTATTTTCAACAGTTTTTGGAGACTGTACTTTACGCCGGCCAGGTCCAGCCACTTCTGAACTGTACAATTCACTCCACTTGGCTTACAAGTCAGGCCAAGTCTTGGATAAGTTGACGACGGGAGGCACAGGCTGAGTTCAGTGTCACAGGCCCCCTTCTACTCAAGGGCTTTCGATTTCTTCCTCCTTTGATCTTTTCTAACCCCTTTGTTACATCATTAGTTTGGTTTACTCATCGTATCATTTTTGCATCCTTTGTCCTTTTTACCCGTGCACTGAGTTTCCTCTCTTCCGTTCAAAGGGTGTCTGTCCTCTTTCTAGAGTCTCTCTCTATCTTCTCTTAATATCTACGACTTCACCAAAAAGAAAACCCGCCCACGATCTTAATTACACTACAGATTTAACCGATCGACTATACCATGTTTGCTTGAGATTACCTAGATTCACGAGATCGCAAATCATGACCCCGGCCCTTCTAATGGCGCGTCTACCGCCGTTTCTCGTCATCTCTGGCGTTCTCAATCTCGCTACCGGCCACGTTCTGCCACAACCGACAAAGACCATTGACTTTTATGAACTCAATGTTCTGCCGTATCCTCTCGCCGCGACGCCTGCGCCCGACGAATCATTATTGCTGCGAAGGCAATTCAACACTGTTTGTGGTTACCTAGGGGGGGATCCTGGACTACCAGCAACTTGCTCTGCTGGGTCGCATTGTGTGGTAGATGTCGATCACGGCGCTGTGGGATGTTGTCCCGATGGCGGATCTTGTACATCGGGTGTATTCACAGGCTGTGTGGATGCAGACAGTGGACCACAAACAGAGGTGAATCCATATGTGTTCACCTGCAAAGGGAGCAACTCGTGCTACAGAAATAGCTATGAGGGTGGTTTCTTTCAATTTGGATGCGGCTCAACATCTGGTTTGGCGACAAAAGTTGTGGCTACAGCTTCAGGAAAGAGTGCGATTGACCTCACAAGCATAAATGTTCCTCTTACACAACCAGTGAGTTCACTATCTGAACCCACAACACTAGGAACAAGGAGAAGGACAACAACGACGGATACTTCCGCCACAAAATCATCAACAACAAGGAGCGCATCTACAAAATCTACAGAAGCCTCCTCAGGTTCAACAACAGAGTCAACAGCATCAACAACAAACACAAATTCAGAAACTTCCTCAGCAGAGTCGGAAACCTCAACAGCCTCGGAGACCGAATCCGACACCTCCACAGAAACCACAGCTTCAGAGACAGCAGACCCATCGTCCACGGAATCTGGCGACTCTGATGCCCCTGACACCGACGGCAACGACAATGGCTCCAAGAATACGGGCGCCATCATCGGCAGCACCATCAGCGGCGTAGCAGCCCTCGCAGCTCTCATAGTTCTCGGCATTTGGCTATGGAAGCGCAAGAAGGGAAATACGCGCCAGGGGCCAGGCGTGAAACACCAGGTGCAGCACATTGGGTAAGCGTCCCCATGAAAAGACCTCTTTTTATACTTTTCGCGCAAAAAGCTAACTGATGATTTTTTTCTAGTCCGCCGTTAGACAATAATCATAATTTTGCTCCCGTGCCCCTTATGCATGAGACCGACAAAATGGCACCGCCCCCACCGGTTCCAGTGAGGAACCAGCAGCGCACTATGAATTCGGCTGCTGGCCACGAGGAGCCATATTCCGAGCCGTGGGATCCTTCCTCTAATTATGGCTATGGAAATTCAGCGGGTGCTGTGGGTGGATCTTCGCACATGGAGCATGATGAGGTGCCTTTGACGCGAGACGACGACTTCGACCATAGTTACAACTCTGGTTTAGGACGAATCAGCGAGGAACATCCACGACCTGGAACAGCGATCAGTACGCCTGGCCAAATGAGCCAAGTATATCCCGGACCCCGCGGCGGTGGCGGAGGACCGTTGTGGCAGCAGAATCGTGGGCCTGGGTGGTTCTAATTATATATGAATCTGATGAAAAGGGGAGACGGCACATAAACAGGCGGCGGGTGACACCACAGCGCGAGAATTACTTTGGCGTTTGCTTTTGGGTTAGCATATGGAGTTGATATCCGGTGTTGCATTACTATAAAGGAGGAGTTGCAAGTTGTAATGAGCGGTTCCCAACATTGCTGGAATTGAAGAGCTTCAGCTTGGGTTAATCATGAGATATGATGGCCACACGGTCATGGGCAAGGGTTTTTGGTAGATAGCTATGATATAAAGAAATTAACCAACATTGACTTGAAAATCTTTTTATTCACCTTCATTCATCACTCTATTGTTTTTTTGGTTCGTTATATCAGATCGGAATCAAAGTTAGACACTGAACAGAAGCCGATACTTACTCGTCTTGAACCTATGCTTAACGGTGGATTTCTCATAGTGACATCTTACCAACTTGCATGATTATTTTCAGCCTACCGTGTTTTTAAATCAAGTCAACCTCCTATAGTCCAGATCTTGACACTAGACTCGTCGAACACTGTCTTCGTTTCTGACGAATTTTGAAACCCCCATCCTCCTGAGCACGTTGCGACAACAGAACCGCTCGAATGCAAGGCAGTGCTTCCTACCGGCGCATCATGGGGCTTCCAAGTCCATGATGGATCTACAACACCAGTTTGAGAGCCAACGCCTTCCCACACTGCAACACCACCATCTTGTGTCCCTGCCCAGACCTCGAAGGATGGGAACTCAGCATAGGGATCGCCGGCAAAGACATCCACCATCATCTTGTGCTGTGTAGGCGCACTCCGACCTCGAAGGGTGCAGAGGAGTTCGCCTGTTCCGCGGACGTCATACACAATCAGTCCAGAGGCATGGCGCTCGTTGAGGATCATGTAACGGCCGCATGGACTCCAGCGGACTTGAACAATTCCCTGGCCTCCTAATTCTCCTGGTATGTCCTCAGAGCGAGGGAGAGACCAATTTGCAATAACCTTGTCTGAACGGTGCACATCATACAATCCCATCCACCGTGTCCATGTCCCTGCAGCAATAATAGAGCTTCCGTTACCATCCACGGGCGAGGAAGCGAGAGCAGCAACAGTACCCTTCATACCAACTCCATTTCCCTTCCGTATATGACGTCTAGAGGGGATGGTGGGTATAGTAAGTATCGGACCATCTGATCCTGGTCGAGTCATGTCAAAGTAATCAAGCCGGTTCGTTGAGCCGACGAGGAAATGCGTCCCGGGTGCATCCCAGAGGATAGACGAGGGAGTGATATACTCTTCTGTTTCAAAACGTATTAATTTATACGAAGCAAGTGGGGTAGAACGCGACGCGAGGCCATCATCATCAGGAGGGAAGAGATGGTAGAGCTGAATAGGGTGGTCGCGACATCCTACGAGGACTGTTTGCGAGGTTGGCTCAGCTAAAGAGTAGAAGGGCGCCGGGATGATCGTCTGAGAGGGCTCAGGGAGCGATATGGAGGATTGACACTCGAGATGTCGCGGGCGTGAAGCTGATGGGTCGAGGAGATCTTCAGGGAGGACAAAGGTGGATATCGAGTTGATGGCAGATGACACGATGAGTGATGTTCCATCGGCAGTCCATTGTGCAGATGTGTAGTAATTTTGTTTGGTGGTGGAAGGGTTTTGGTTGTCTATGTCATTATCAGGCTGAATGATTTGATTTTCAGCAATGAGGTTTAATGATGGTACTTTCTGCTGCTGATCACGGTCCCTGTCCTGATCCTGCAGATCATTCGGCTGTAACTCTGAATGTGAGGGCGCTGGTTCAATTGCCGATTCAGGATCATCCATGTTTATGGTGTAAGTTGAGTTGAAAGTTGCGAGATGGTGATGGGCAAGAAAATGAGGTACATGAGTGGAGACCTTCACTTTGTTTGACTGTCACTTACACGCTTATCATGATCCTAGCCAATCTCTAATCTCGAGATATGTAACATCCAAGGGTCTTTTTCAGTTGAACAATTCAAGGGTCCTGTGACATTCGCTCTATTGAAACAGATTCCGAAGGACCTCTCACTGTAGATCAAACAACTGAGGCCATCGCCGACTGTCGCATATATCCTCATAGTAACGTCATATGGATTGGCGCCAAGCCCCCCGGTACAGTAGACAAAGGATCTCCTCAGCGGCCTCCAAATCCAATGGCCATAGGTACTAAGGTTGGCCTAGCTTGGGGAGGAAAGAAAACTCAGGACCTTAACCCTAAGTGATGAAAACATTTAGGTAAACTTAGCCTAAGTTTAGGTGACTCTCTGCCAAGTTTATTTTGACACCCTGAATCAAGGTTCAGTGTTTTCTTGCCTGGAGGCCTAGTTCTCTTCTGCAGGGTCCAGCGGGTGACTACACAAAAAGGGCAGCTTGAGATCGCCGTTTTCCGTCTTGGCAGCTATTGTGAAGAGTTGAAAGAGGCGCTGATTACAGGTATATTTCAGGAGATATACGCTGTCTCCCATTTTCCAGGTCACTATAATTTTAGGCTTTTAGCCCAGGCCAGGTACTGCCGAAGAAAAGAAACATGCGAGGTGTGAATTGGATATCAAGCGGAAGTGTATTTCCTCTATTCGACGCTGTGGTTGGGCAAGCTTAGTGCTAAGTTACAGTGGGAGATGGATCACCACTTGAAATCTTGGATGTTGCACCCCTAGTGAGGTACTGTACCTACTGTTGGAACAATTCAGGGCAGGTGCTCGAAAGTTTCCTTTTAGAGCCACCCGCTTTTCCTTTAGCTTTTAGGTAAGGAAGACAGGAAGGAACAGTCTCATATTCAGCTTGAGGTGGTCGTCATTTTGATTACATTAATTAATTCTCCGACTTCCTTTCTTTCTTCCCTCCCTCCCTCTCTTCTTCTTTCTCCATCTTATCTCAACCCAATTCATAAAAGGCTTCTCCCTTTGACTTCAACATACCAAAACATAAACAGTATCTTGAAACTTTCTCTTCTCTTCTGTCTCACCAATCATGATCTCCTAGTTCGGCTGGCCAAAACAGGCAATTCATATCCTCGTATCGTTGACTATCGGTCAGTACCGACTCGCTCGGTATTCCACTCCAGATCCAGCTCCAGCTGCGCTACGCTCTCTTGAGTCTCTTCTACAACGCTGCCCCTCCCCGCGAAACACAGACAGCCTCGCCCAGACAAGACACCGACTAAAATAACCAACCCATCATACGTCACTCCCCAGCAACGCAGGGCGCCCGACCTTCTATCATTTCTCTCCACACGAGCCCGTGCCCAAAACCAGTCCCCAAAGCTAAGCTGGGCAAACCTCTTTGACGAGACGACTGGACCCTGGCGTTCCTTCGTCTGATCTCGTGATTACTTTTGATCATTCTCTCTTTTGTGCCTGCCAGGCTTCTCGTGAGCCTCTCTCTCTCCTCTCGCGACACTGCTAGGACGAATCCTCAATCATCCTCTCCCGAAGTTGCGCGGCCGTGTTATTATACCTTCGCGCACTTCACCTTATATCTGCCATGGACGTTTTTGCCCCAAAAGACGACCAATGCGACCGGCTGAGGACGCCCTCGTATCTTGAGCTTGTCGTTTCTATGTATGGCTGCGCAACCCCTCTCTAAATTCGATGCCGTGTGTCCTTGTTATTAACCTTGATGTTGTAGCGTCCTCTTACTCGGCATTCTCGTGTCCTACCTCCCTCAGCATTATCGCATTATCTCCCGAGGCACCTCCGAAGGCATCTCGCCTTACTTTGTATTGCTTGGAACTACTTCCGCTACTGCCGGTTTCGCCAATATCCTTACTGTCCCACCGTCTCGTGCTGCCATAGGATGCTGCAAAGAGCTCGGTAGATTCGAGTGCGCCGCCGGTCTGCTCGGCGTTGCCCAGCTAGGCGCTCAATGGGTTTGCTTCAGCCTCATGTTAGCCTCCGGACCCAGCTTGATGTGTTTTCTCCACTAACGTTTGACCAGTCTTATCCTTTTCCTCATCTTCTTCAGATATAGAGAAGCCAATGTTCCACCAGAGGATCTTCGTGGCGATGCACCTAGATGGCAGACCGCTGTCATGGTTGGACTACTCTGTGTCCTTCACGGCCTCATTGTGATTATCCTGACGGGTGTCTTTTTTATTGCTCTGCCCGATCATCTGGTCTTTTGGGCCAACTTCCTTGGAATCATGGCCACAGTTCTGGCCGCTATCCAATACGTGCCTCAGATCTGGATGACATACCATTTGAAACATGTCGGCAGTCTGAGCATCCCTATGATGTGCATCCAGACGCCCGGTGGCTTCTTATTCGCAGGAAGCCTTTTTGCCCGTCTGGGCTGGGAAGGATGGAGCACATGGTTCATCTACTTGATCACTGCATCTATGCAGGGATCAGTCCTCTTCATGGGTGTTTATTACGAATACATGGCGCGGCAGCATGGCGGTCATGCCAACGGCCACATCGACAGCGCACCACACTCACCTGTGCAATACTCGAGCGCGCCCCGGAGGCCCCCGCCAGGCAGCAGGACCTATTCTGAGGGCTGGGAGCGTGGTCTTCCAGGACCTTTCACCGGTCACCCGGAGAGATACGCGGAAACGGAGGAGGACCTGCACGATATCCAAGAGAGAGAAGAGCGTGCTATCGAGCGGGAGAGCCAACCGTTGTTAAAACCCGGCGGTATTGGCAACCCTCACAGGACATACGACGCCACCGCCGAACACTGAGGAATTCACCTCTCTTACCTTGCCTTAAAGTTACAAGACGAGTTCAGGGTCAACAGCGAGCATGTGATATACCATAATTATTCGAGGTATTTTATTGGTATTTAGTGATTGCCTAGGATTGCATACTTTTTAGAAATGTACATTTTCTTCTTCTTCGCCCGAGCCGTCCGAGATTGACTCATTGAAGATACATATTACGGCGCAAGGTATGTGTGGGGGGCCTTGATGACTCGAAGTCAGCCCGGCCAAGATTGAGAGGATGCTTGTCGACAGCATTCCTTGTCTCCCTATGCGAGATAAAGAGTAATATCAAATACTCCTATCGAGCCGGGTGATTAGGATGAAATCATGTTACTTCAAGTCAATGCTGAGATATTGTATTCTACCAATGAAGCCGAGAGTAGCGGTCATTCTCAGCATCATCAGCTTCTCATGACAGAATAGAAGAAGCCTGGTGCCTGGGCCCTATCATGGCCCTAAAACGACCCCCCGCTTCCGCGGGTGACGGGCATCGCCTGCAAATGTGGAATCGGGTGTCGCTGGCTTGCCCCCTGTGGGATGCGGTCGACCTTTGATTGGTTGATTGTGTCTAATCAAGTTGAATGAATCACCGCATGTCATTCATGGTTCATATCAATTCCCGTATGAGGTATGAGACAGGAGGGGGAGGGGATGCCCTGTAGCGTCCAATCCAGTGCCGTCGATCAATTAAACCACCATCTCCATCGTTTCTGTCCTTTCTCCATTGTCGGAGCCATTTCTCCTTCTCTCTTTCATCTCACGACCTAGAACCTAGAGATTCTTTCTTTCTCCCTATCGAACCTAGAGTCTTTGTCTCAAGACATCGTCGAGGACTCAATCACTCTCATCTTCAACCTAATCTTTATCGCAACTTACTCTATCATCAGCGAACACCCCGCGAGTCTTATCACCATGGCTATCTACAGCTCCGTCCCGCCACCGGAACAACAGTCGGCCTCGAATACTCCTACTCCCGCGGCGACAAACCCTCCGCTGGAGGCTTTGCAAGTACATTCGCCTCCTACGCCGGTCAAGAATGGCAGCATTGATATCGATGCTTGGACTGTTTCGGCTCTTCAATCTCTTAGTGTTTCTCCGATCGCGCGTGGAACCGGCACTCCTCTTGCGATCCCTCTAGATGAAGCTGTCAAAGCCAAGCCCAATTCTCCCGAGCGTAATGTCAATTTCGATGAAGATGAGGCCCCGATATCGAGCCTGAGACGACCACCTTCTAGGAGGGATAGCCAGCGAAAGCGGGATATGGTTCTGAAGGGCAAGGAGGGTAGTCGCCAGCGCCGTCGCTGGGAGAATGGTATGGCTGTATCATTAATAAGGAAGCACTCCGAACTCGGACCTGCTTCCTTTTGCGCAGCAGCATACTGATCGTTGGCCTCACTATGTTAGACCGCTTGATGGGCGTTCCGAACGCTCAACCGCCTCTGCCTTCCGATTACGAAGTCCATCCTACTCATCCGATCCACCGAGTGCCTTACCAGCTTGCTCAGTTCTGGGACCGTGGCGTGCGCAAACAGGTTGAGGATAAGACGGCCCGCCTCCTTGCTGAACGCAAGAGGCAGCAGCTCAAGGCAGGCAGCGCCACGGGTCTCGGAGCTGGTGAGGTTCCTCGCGATCTACGCGAAGCCACCAAGCGCAGTCCCGTTGTGCGCACATGGGTGCGGTCCCTGGAAGAGCCTGTGCGACAATATCTCGCTAATCAGCAGGCTATGGCCACAACGTCAGCTGCCACTGCTGATGAAGATGCTGATAGTGCGGCTGAGCAGATGGACTCCGACGATGAAGAGATTGTGTTCGTCGGTAGGAACGGCGCCATGAGGGAGCTCAGAGAGAAGAAGGCAACATGGAAGCATGCGCATCGTGAAGTGTCACAGGAGACGGTCGACTCGGGTATGCTATTTGACTCGTTTGGCACCGATGAAAGCGCCGCCTTCAAGTGAGTATCAATATTGAATGCATAGTACACTACTAACAACTTCTAGGCGCTGGCTCACACATACCATCTCTGACTACTACGGCATCCAATCTCGCTCCGTCAATCTTTCGAATCCCACGCGCCGAGTCGTCTATGTTGGTCTAAAGACGTCACAGGGCGCTTTGCCTTTACGAACGCTACCGCGGCCAATGTGGGAGGTCTGTTGAACGATTTTGAACATTTTGGGGGTACCTGACCCAACTTGAATAGTGTTTGAGATGCATGAATAGACGTACAAGCGTAGACGGTAAGCATGGGTATGTATATAGGGCAATAGAAGCGTTCTCACTGAGCTCGGTGGGCATAAGTCTGTTGTGCTGCGATGTGATATTGCTTGAAGCTGCTCATTGTGATCTGTAACACGCCCTTACCTGCATACTCGAGTGCATCTCTAGTTACCTGATCATGGATCGACAAATCGGCAACTCCAAGTTTTTGCCGGTAGGTCCAAATGTTGGTAACCCATCATAAAGTACAGAAACATTGTGCTCCAGTTACTGTACATGTTTTGTGTGTAGCCGACTACACCCACTCTCGGTCCAAGGTTCTCGAAACATTGTTTAGTATTCGCCTGCCTCCCATGATTTGACCATATTTGGAAACTCTTTCTTCTGCCCTCATACTCAAAAAGTTCGCAAGTCCGCCTTGGCCGTATTCAGATACCAGCAGACCTGCTATTATTTGCGCTGCGCTGATATTGAGACCAGCACGGCGAAGGAACAACTCCCATGCACCATCACGAAAGTCAAGGAAAGGCCCAAATTGACGAGCTGATGAAGAATAGCGGGAAATGATTGACAAAGCCCATTTAGAAAGTGTTTCATCGCAGCCAGAAACCAGATGTGTTGATATGCCTGCTCGAAGACTCGTCGTGAAACGTACGAAATCAGCATACCCGGATATATCAGAGGGTGTTGGTGACCCGACATATTCTCCTAGTGGATTCGATTCCGATACCAATACAAATAAAGATTCATATTTCTCACTTACTCGTCTGACTCTTTCACGGAATGGTGTGAGAGCACTGGATCCAGGAAGAGGTTTCTGTTTCACTTTTAGTATCGTAGTCAATATGAGGCCGGCACCAGGGCTCATAGATATATCAGCCTCAAACGCCAAAGATGAAAGGATTTCCCTTCTTTGAGCCGATCCAGGAGACCAAGCAACTGTGTTGTACTGCGAGAAGTCTCGATCGATGAGCTCAGCTTGTGGCCAGACTTTCTCTAGGTAACAGAGAGTACTGCGACTCAATTCCAACGAGACTATGTAGCGACAGGTCTCCTGAGGAATGTCGAAATTAGGAACCGGGGCGTCTTGCAGCTCTCTCTGGGCCTCTTCCTGAATAATAGGTAGTATTGTAGGATAAGCCATGGATGGCATGGCTCTCGGGGTTGCCGAAGTTTGAGAGGAGCTGCTGCCTTTCTTCAGCCTTTTCGGTTGTCGAAGCTGCATGAAACCAGACAACAAGCTACTGGACGCACTTAAGTCAGTGGCCTCCAGCAACAGGTTCTCCCTATCGCAAACAGACTTATTTCCTATACCTTGTCGTCGAGAACCTATCAATTCCTTCAAAGACGGTGCAACATGAGGCTTCTGAGATCGAGAAGTAGCCGTCGGGCTGTCCTGATTTCCATGACAGATTGATGGGGACGACACCACAACCGAGGCGACTTCTTGTTCAATCTCTTCATCATTCAGGATTTGAAGCACCATTAGTAGGTTTCGGGAAACCACGTAGTTGTGACTGCATAGTTGGGGAGGCCTTAGGGTAAGCAGTTCTCTCGCAGCAGGTCCCAACTGAATTGCTGCCTCGGTCAATGAAACTTGGTCCCTTTTATGAGGGGTTGGTGTCCATTTAAGTGATGCCTCGAGACGACTAAGATCCTTGTAGTAGGTCAGCTGAAAGGTTCTGGGAGGTGATTGTTGTAGCCATTCAAAATGACCTTGCGAAGTTGACAAATGTAACGTCCATTCAGGATCAGGTATCTGAAAACTGACTGCTGGTATCCGCAATCGTAATAAAGAGTCCTCTGGGTTCAATCGTTCTTGTTCCAATCGTTGATTTGCCTGGCGGTGTTTCTCATCTAATATAGACTGCAATGCTTCTTCGAAATATCCCCGGTCCTCGGCTGGAGGTTGGGGTGCTTCGTCAGAATGCAGGAGATGAGGTGCCAAAGTTTCTGCAAGATTATCCCGCACTGGACTGGTGGCAGTGCTAGATGGTAGCATCGGTACGTCTAACTTGAGGGCTGAACGTCTCTTTGCTGTATTGGACAAGAAGATCGCCTTAGCTGTCGGAGGAGAGCTGGGCATAGTTGAAGGCGCAGGAGGCTCGGAGTCCACAAAGCCATGTTGCATATTCCAATCTAAGTCCTCAACTGCAGGATTGGATGGACTGCTCGGTTCTGAGGTCAGATCGATCACCATATGTTCTGTGCTTGGCAGAAATGGTTCGTCCAAGTCAGAGGCAGGAGAAATTGGAGGAGACACCGGCTCTAAGTTTGAACGATAATGCTAACGAAATCAGACCAAATCCTGAGCTGGCCCATCTTGACTCACTTTATCTAGAGAGAATATCTGTCTGATTTGATCTGGCGTGCAAGCCTGATTTGGTGTCTGTTGTGTACAGAACGAAGCGTGGCCAGACTCGGTAAATGTAGGCTCATCACCCTCCAATTCACGCAAGGCTAACGTTTGCCATCGTGAGATGGTGGATGGAAAGCCAAGACCTTCATCTTTCTCAGCACTGACATAGGCCAATGGAAGCCATTGGGTCAGGATGTTGCAAGAGCTTGCAATCTGGATATCTTGTAGATATTGTGACAGTTCTTTTTGCAGATCATACCCTGTATCTATACTTTCCGAAGGGAGTCGAAGGCTTTTTGTTTGGCCCAGGAATCTAAATACAGAAGAAGTAGGGACCTTAGGGTCTATAGGGATTTGGTAGCTTCCATCGTCGAGAGACGGCTCTAATGCGATCTTCGTGCGAGGTAAAGGTGCTGCAGTTAGTCCAGGCTGATCAATTAGACCGTTCTCTTTTGCGGGTTCCGCAGTTTCTCGTAGCTGTCTGACAATATCTCGAAATCGATATGGGGCGCCTTGATGATTATGGAAACATTGGTTCTCAATAGCGTAATCGACAACTTCTCGACTTCTGGCAGTTGAGGTTGTAGTCGAATTCATGCTGAGAAGTAAAGCACATCAGGTAGATAACTTAGTAGTAAGGAACTAAGATGTCATAAAGAGAGAGTTGAATTTCTATTCCACATGAAAACTTGAGTCTGAGTATCAGATCCTATAAGAATTGGTGGATTACCTTGACTCCTTCCTCTAAACTCTCTGTTGTTTATGTTATTTCGGCTGGCAGGGGCTGGGTGCAGAAGGCGCGATGGAAGATGGCAAGAATTACTTCAGGGGCAGCGCAGGCTTCATTACTGCCCGACTGATCCTCAGGCTATACCTCAGTAGCTCAGGATACGGTAAGTTCTTGAGTATGGCTTTTATGATAAACCATTTCTTCCAGATAAAGATGTTAAGCTTATAATTAGAGAGTTGATATAGTGTTCCAAGGCAGCAAGGAAATTTTAGAGCCTGGATTAAGTTGTTGAAGAAGATCAAGCTAAAGACATTTTAAGTCTGTACTTAGCTCTAGTAACTTACTCAAGTCTTTGTGTCATGAGTTGGGATCATGTTATATTTCCTTGCCTCCCCTCACCTCTTCTTACATGGGGTGTAAGTGTTTATGCCCCCACTAAACGGCATACATGCATCTCAAATCCATTTGAGGAGCCTAACGGCCTAGGAACTTAACTTAACGAACCCCACTGGACCGCTGTAATCCGCACTAACTCCAGGGGCTAGTGACGCACCTGGTCCCGGAGACAAGCAGTTAGTTGCATTGGAGAGCTTTTGAACCTCGATAGTTCTCGTCGAGGGGCAAACACCGTTACCTTGCTTCTCCTCTACATCCAACGCTTGCGACCCCCTTCACGAGCAAGACAATATGGCATATGTCGCACCTATCCATCGCGCTACAAGCATACGCCATGCTATACGGGCGAATGTGCTCTCTCCTGATATAGATGATTTGGTCGTGGCGTAAGAGCTCCAACGCCTTCGATGACGCCTCGAGCAGATGCTGATTGAGGCTTCACAGGAAGGCGAACCGACTTGAAATATGGCGCCTTACAGAAGAAGGCCTCGTGTGCCTACAGACGAAACTCATCCACGGATCAATAGCGATGCTGCAATGTTTACGACCCAAAGGTTCAGAGACCGATCTATTGTTTATCGGCACCGATAGGCTGCATTACTTCAACCTGGTCTGGAACCCGTTGACAAAGCAACTGGAGACCATCGAGCGCGTTATCGAAGACCTGGCAGAGCCATATATGCGACATTCGTCAAGTCAGAACAAATGTCTTGTTGATCCGACCAGGCGATTTCTAGCCATGCACCTTTGGGAGGGAGTGCTGAATGTTTTCAAACTCCCCACACGCAAGGGCTCTACCAACAAGCTGGAACGACTCGACCAGGTTAGACTCACAGAACTCTTTATGAAATCAAGCACTTTCATCCACAGCCGAACCGGCCACCCGACCATTGCCTTTTTATACAAGACACAGTTGGAGCAGGAAGAAGCTCGGTTGGTCATATATAGGTTGACTCACGATGACAAAGGGAACACCGTTTCCAAGTTCGACCCCCATAAAGACAGAGAGCTCGACGTTGTCATTCCTGACCCGTACGCCTCAATGCTCATTCCTGTCCCATTGGATGAGGAAAAGCGTTACCATGTACGCAACACCGAAGGAGCAAAGGCACATCTAGGCGGCCTCTTGGTTATTGGAGAAACTCTTCTTACTTACTTTGATGGCCTGACACACAGAAGTGTATCTTCGGTTCTTCAGGACCCGAGAATATTTGTGTCTTGGGCTGAGTACGATGGTACACATTACTTGTTGGCTGATGACTATGGACGACTGGATCTGTTGACGATTGACACAAACCTTGAAACCACCGGTGTTGTTGTGACCGGCATGACACTCGAGCCTCTCAAGATCGGTCGCTCACCAGCCATCACATCCAGAGCGTCCAATCTGGTTTATCTCGGGGATAACACCTTATTTGTGGCTTCACACCACGGTGACTCGCAGCTTTATCAGATCGACGTGGAAAGCGCCACTGTCACATTGGTCCAGTCTTTCTCAAACAATGCGCCCATCCTTGATTTTTCCATCATGGATATGGGCAATCGAGAAGGCGATGCTCAAGCTGGCAATGCCTTCTCGTCTGGCCAGTCAAGAATAGTGGCAGGCTGTGGTGCCTACCGCGATGGGAGCCTTCGAAGTATTCGAAGCGGTGTCGGTCTTGAAGATAGAGGTGTTCTAGACGAGCTAGAGGGGACCAGGGGTCTATTTACCCTTCGTTCGTACGGGTCTGACCTGGTAGATACCCTGGTTGTCTCAGCGATCACCGAGACAAGAGTTCTCAGTTTCGACCGTGAAGGCGGAATTGAAGAGATATACTCTTTCCAGGGCATGTCACTCGATACCGAGACCCTTCTAGCTTCAAATCTTCCAAACGGACAGTTGCTCCAGATCACTCCTCGCTCAGTTGTCTTACTCGATCCCGAGAGTGGCACGGTAACCAGTAAATGGGATGTTCCAAGCGGCAAGTCGATCACAAGAGCGTCAGCAAACAGCAAGTGGGCGTTGCTTTCGGTCGATGGAACATCTCTTGTCTCATTGAATCTCTTGCAGAACCTTGCTGTCAATGTTCAACAAAGCCAAAACAACTCAGGCTCACAAGCTGATCAAATATCATGTATACATGCTGCCCGGGATCCACCAGATCTTGGTGTAGTCGGCTGGTGGTCTTCTGGACAAATCTCGTTGATAGATATGGCTTCCTTGAAGCCACTCCATGGAGAGTCCATGAGACAAACTGAGGATAGTGCTACGGTCCCAAGAGACATAGCACTTGTCCAACTACATCCCCCTGAGATATCGGGGCCTACACTTTTGGTCGCAATGGAAGACGGCAATGTGGTTACGTTCAATGTGTCTACCAAGGGCTTTTCTGTCTCTGGTCGCAAAAGCGTGACTTTGGGCAGTAACCCAGCTCGACTGCATATACTCCCGCAACAGGATGGCACATCAAACGTCTTTGTGACGACTGAGCATGCCAGTCTCATCTATGGTGCTGAGGGACGGATCATATTCTCTGCCACAACCGCCGATGATGCCACATTTGTTGCACCATTTGACTCCCACGCCTTCCCAGATTCCGTGATTCTGTCCACAGACCAGCATATTCGAATCTGCCATGTTGATAAGGAGAGACTCACACACGTCAAGGCTCTCCCTGTCAACGAGACTGTCAGACGGGTAGCCTACTCGCCGGGACTGAAAGCCTTTGGTCTAGGCTCCATCAAGAAGGAGTTGGTCGGCAACGAAGAGGTTGTGTCGAGTTCATTTAGGCTTGTTGATGAGATTGTATTCAAGGAGCTCGGTTCACCTTTTCCATTGAATGCTTCAAGCAGCCTCGAGATTGTCGAATGTGTCATTCGGACTGAGCTCCCCGATGTTGGCGGCAACCATGTGGAGAGATTTATTGTTGGTACAAGCTTCATCAGTGATGGGGTGGAAGACCCAAACGGCACTGGCGGCCGTATCTTGGTCCTCGGAGTTGACTCAAATCGTCAGGTGTACCAGATTGTCTCTCACAATTTGAAAGGCCCTTGCCGCTGCTTAGGCATGGTTGACGATAACATCATTGCTGGACTGTCCAAGACAGTTGTGGCCTATAGTTTCCTGCAAGAGACAAGCAGTTCCGGTTCACTCCAGAAGCTCGCTGTTTATCGCCCGGCTGCCTTGCCTCTGGACCTCGACGTATCCGGCAACATGATCGGTGTGGTTGATTTGATGCAGTCACTATCTTTGGTTGAATTCATCCCCGCGCAAGATGGTAATAAGGCCAAATTAGAAGAACGGGCACGTCACTTCGAGCCTCTCTGGGCCACCTCAGTCTGTCACATTGAAGGAGAAAGGTGGCTGGAGGCTGATTCAAAGGGCAATCTCATTGTCCTGCAACAAAACGTGGATGCTCCAACAGAGCAAGACCGAATGCGCCTTGAGATTACGAGTGAAATGAATATTGGCGAACAGATCAACCGAATTCGAAAACTTAATGTCCCAATGGCGGAGAACGGAATTGTCCATCCACGAGCTTCCCTCGCTTCGGTAAGCACAAATTACAATAAAGCATGAGACATAAACTAATAGGAGATAGGCCGAGGGCTCGTTGTATCTTTATGGTGATATTGCACCCCAGTACCAGGACCTGCTTATGACGTTCCAATCAAAAATGGAAGAGTACATTCATGTACCAGGAAGCGTCGAATTTAAGCTATGGCGTTCCTTCCGTAATGAAAACCGGGAGAGTGAAGGGCCTTTTCGATTTATAGACGGGGAGATGGTTGAGAGATTCTTGGATATGGATGAAGGGAAGCAAGAGCTGGTTTGCGAAGGCCTTGGACCAAGTATCGAGGACATGCGCAACTTGATTGAGGAGTTGAGGAGAATGCATTGAGATTATTCTCAAAGATTAATGAGTTATGTTGTTCTGGCTATCACTGGGGTTGTCTTTACATGGATGTTAGTTGGTTGCTAGATGTTCAGGACGAATGGGTCAAAGATGATTGGTCAGAAGCCATGGAGTCATAGAGATATTGATATGAGTCCATTGAGTCGTGACTGGTGTCAATGATGTTCCCCGAGAGACTGGTTCAAGTATATATTGAACTTGTTCTCTATTTGAAAGTATTTTTGCGTCACAATGACTGACTCTCCATCTTGATAGTCATTTGTCAAGGCGAAAGCTGTAGAGGCAAGCAAGGAACCCAGATGTCCGGGATAGACCGGAAACCCCACCCGAAAGTGACCGGACCAATGACGAGGCTTCAATTTCCGAGCTCAACTTGATCTGGTAGCCTGAGGCCACATTTTGCAGCCAAAACTTTCGGCAAAGCATCATCAGCCGATTACCACCAAGGAAAAGACCTCAAACCGTCCCTTCGACGCCCTCACCCTCGCAACCGCCACACTCCACGATCCCTCACGATGGCGACCCTCGCGACCGCTTCTCGTCTCTGCTTGCGCACGGCTACAAAGCCCGCCGTCCCTGCTGTGCGCGCCCTCAGCACCACCGCCGTTCGAACCGACAGCGCGTCCGCCTCCGGATACTCCAGCCCTTTCAAGTTCAAGGGTGAGAGCAAGGGTGCTTATATTCCCGACTTTGGAAAATATGTCTCCTCCGGCGACGAGACAAAGAACAAGCTCTACTCGTACTTCATGGTCGGTGCTCTCGGTGCCGTCAGTGCTGCTGGAGCCAAGAGCACAGTTCAGGGTGGGTTGAAATCCGGTTCTAGGTCCGGTGTCTTGCCATTGGGTTGCAATTGGTGTTGTACCTCGCTGGCATGGTATCCGGGATGGTCAATTGATGGTTACTGACGATGGAATGACAGAGTTCCTGGTCAACATGTCTGCGTCCGCCGACGTTCTGGCTATGGCCAAGGTTGAGGTTGATCTGAGCTCCATCCCCGAGGGCAAGAACGTGAGTTGGGATATGGTCTAGCACAAGCGAGGCAACGTTGCTGAACGGTTCTTCAGGTTATCATCAAGTGGCGAGGCAAGCCCGTCTTCATCCGACACCGAACCCAGGACGAGATCGACCAGGCAAACAAGGTCAACATCTCTGCTCTCCGAGATCCCGAGGAGGACAGCGCCCGTGTCAAGAACCCTGAGTGGCTTATCATGTTGGGTACGTGACTTCGACGATCGGTACAGCATTCGAACCTCTATATTAACGAATCCTTAGGTGTCTGCACCCACTTGGGCTGTGTCCCCATTGGCGAGGCCGGTGACTACGGCGGTTGGTTCTGCCCTTGCCACGGTTCTCACTACGATATCTCCGGCCGAATAAGGAAGGGTCCTGCCCCTCTCAACCTCGAGATTCCCGAGTACGATTTCCCCGAGGATGGCAAGCTGGTCGTCGGTTAAGCGGACCATGTGAGAGTATATCTTTTATAACGGAGAAACGAAGGAAAGGAGAGATGGGAGTGGGAGCGCATTAGACTGGCGGGCAGACCACAACACATAACACTCGACGCACGCCCATACCGAGACCCCTGGGTGGGCGCAAGTTTGCTGTTTCTTAGACGTGGCCTTTCTGTCCATTTGTATAAAAATAAAACGTCCTAGGAAAAATCTCAGTCAACAGGCTCAAAGAGAGGGGTTGGGGAGAAGACAAGAGCGGGAGAGTGAGTGCAAGATGCATCTCGTGTACGAGGTGTTGTACTAATTGAATTTCATTGCCTTTATTTTTGAGGTGATATGATCATGTGAAGTGTGAGAGCATTGCTTATATTCAACACCAGACTTCTATATTTTGAAACGGGCATCTATCAACTTCACGGTCGTGTTTCTGACTTTACCTAAGAGGCTCATCAGCCCTGTCAAATTGAGAGTTATAGCCGATGACTAACGTAACTTTATTTGTATTAAGGTATCCATGTTTACTACGGGTACAAAGTTGATAATGAATCAAGAATGGAGTTGTATAGTCAAAACAGAGTTTCCAACAGACTTGACAAACAGCAATCACTTTTATCTAGTTGAATCTACATACCAGTACATTCATATGCACCTTGTACTATAACGAGGCCTGATATCACACAACATATGAGTATAAAACATTCAGTCATGAACGGACACCCAAGCTTTTGATTCTATACCTGACAATCCGAACTCATTACATTTCATCTTAATGACCATGTCCATCATCCTCCCTCTGCTCAGGGTCCAACTTGATCAGGGTATCGATACGCATGATGCTGATGCAGGCCTCAACGGCACTCTTGAGCTGTCGGACCTTGCTGAGACTGGGCTCAAGCACACCCATCTTAATCTCGTCAACAACCTTGCCCTTGGCGAGGTCAAGACCGTAGTTCTTGTAACCCTTCTTCTTGGCAATGGTCTTCTCATCCTCGCTGCCGTCACCCTCAGCGATGCGCTGTGAGAGGGCGTGCCTTGATCGAAGCTGGGCAGTGAGCTCTGCGGCGTCCTTAGCAGCATTAACAGCTAGTGTCTTAGGAATAACAAGAAGAGACTGAGCAAACTCGCCAATGGCGAGTTGTTCTCGGGAGCCGACGGTACCGGCGAACTCCTCGAGGTAGATGTGGAGGGCGGTCTCAACGGCACCACCGCCAGGAACGATGCTGCCACTCTCGAGAGTTCGCTTGACAGCGCACAGTGAGTCGTGGACTGACCGCTCCATCTCGTCGAGGGTAAAGTCGTTAGGGCCACGGAGAATGCAAGAGGCAGAGGAGTGGGCCTTGGTTCCCTTGACCAAAATGCACTCATCATCGGAGATGCGCTCCTGGACGACCTCCTCGGCGTAACCTAGATAAGAGGGATCGAACTTCTCGTCACCGTTAAGGTCAGAGAGTGTGCTGAGCATAGTGGCACCGGTGGCTCGGGCAATTCGTCGAAGATCCTCCTTCTTACATCTTCGCACACCCATGGCACCCTTCTCAACAAAAGTCTTAAGCACCAGATCATCAATTCCCTTTGTTGTGAGAATGACGTTGGCGCCAGCCTTAAGAATCATCTCCACTCGGTCAAGAATCATGCCGGACTCACGGGCTCGGATCTGCTCAAGCTGTTGAGGGTCGTCAACGGTGATCTGGACACCAAGCTTCATGCGCTCCTTTTGCAACTTCATGTCCAAAACAGCAATCTTGGCATCCTGGATCCGTGTAGGCATGGCTTGCGAGGCGACAGTGCAGTTCAAGGCGTATCCCTTTACCAGGACAGACTCGAGTGTGCTCTTTCCGTGGGCCTTGAGGATGTTGACAGCCTTGACGGGGTACTTTGTCTCGTTTCGGTTGTTTGTAGACTTGACAGCCTGCATGGCATCTACAACCATGTCGGCGAAGAAATCCGAGTCGGCTCCAATGATCTTGCTGGACATGGAGGTCTTGGCAATGCTAAGAAGGGAATCACGGCCGAGGTCGTCAACCTTGATGCTAACATTCTCGTTGAGGTACTTGATGGCCTCTCGCAGGGCAAGTCGGTATCCTGTAATGATAGTGGTGGGGTGTATCCGGTTCTTCATGAGTTCGTTTCCACGACGTAGCAACTCGGCAGCGATCAGAACGACAGAGGTGGTACCGTCACCGACTTCCTTATCTTGTTGTTGCGCAAGATCAACGAGAATCTTGCCTGCAGGGTGCTCGACGTCGAGGAGGCTGAGAATGGTGGCACCGTCGTTGGTAACAGTAACATCCTAGTATAAAGTGTGAGATATAGTCGACCGCGGAGCGAGGAGGGCTAAGTTGCATACACCAATATCGTCCACCATCATCTTGTCGAGGCCGCTGGGGCCGAAGGAACTCTTGACAACATTTGCGATTGCCTGTGTAGCGAGAACTGAAGGTCCATTAGCATGTTGTCCGTATTTGAAATCCAATATCAAAGGCTCATGTCTCCCCCCACTTCCCCCTAACAGGTAGCAAAAGGCGGGACAAGATATAGACAGACAAACAGACATACCATTCTGGTCTCTGATATCAGAACCTGAGATCTTCTGGCCACCCAAGAAAAGGGTGCCGTTTCGGGGCTGCTCGAACATGGAAGCCATAGTTGCAGCTATTGGTAACGTTGACGGTACTTCGTCAACGTGGGGATGGAGTCAGGAAATTCTACCAGCAGGCTACCGTACACAGACAGAACCTGAGCTGTGAAGCTCCAGTGCCCCTCGACTGGACTTTTTTGTCGGAGGCTTGCGTTATTCCGGCGCCGACTGAAATAGGTCGGGTGCCAGGTGCCCTGCCGCTGTATGCTGGTTCCAGGGCGTAAATCGGATACCCACCCGAAGTCCAGGGCACTTGACAGAAGGTGCACGGACCCCAGAAACCCCAAAACTAACCCCTGCCGCGTTATCGGACTTCCCTGCAGCTGAGCGACCGCTGTTTCAATTGGCTGATAGGGCATTGGGCCTGAATTTTGGGCTAGATTTCCAGTGGTGCCGCCGTGAGAGTCGAGAGTCAAAGTCCGGGCGGGAAAGAGGGGCAACCGCACAGCACCAACTGCACCTCGACTGCGGGGCACAAAGTCACGTCCGACGTTTACTTCGACTCACACCCCGAAGCCTTTCTTCTCCTTCTCCCCCCTGAACAGATAACGTCGCTCCTCTGCTTCTCGATTCTTTAAAGGCGCGCAAGCCACTGTTCGGTTGCCTTGAATCTACTATCATCCTCTATTACTTTTCTGCCAATTACCTTTCGACCAACACACGAATCTCACCAAAATGGAGGGCGCCGCCGAACAGTCCAAGAGCGCCTTGAAGAAGGCCGAGAAGCAGGCTCGTCTTGCTGCTGAGAAGGCTGCCAAGGCTGCTAAGCAGACCAACCTTCCCGTCGTCGGTGGAAAGAGGGCGGACGAGATCATTGGAATTACAGTGTCCAAGGCCGAGAACTTCCCCCAATGGTACCAAGAAGTCGTCCTCAAGGCCGAGATGGTCGAGTACTACACCGAGATTTCGGGCTTCTTCGTTCTCCGACCTCTTGCCATGCACATCTGGAACGAGATCCGAAAGTGGTTCCAGGCTCATATTGAAGAGATGGGTGTTGACGAGACCAACTTCCCCATGTTCCTGTCTTCCAAGTCTCTCGAGAAGGAGAAGGATCACGTCGAGGGCTTCGCCCCCGAGCTTGCTTGGGTCACCAAGGCGTAAGGATGCCCATACAAATCATTTTACTTTTATGAACCTCAATTGACAATCCTCCAGTGGTGACAAGGACCTCGAGGTTCCTGTTGCGGTCCGTCCTACCTCCGAAGCCGTCATGTACCCCTACTATTCCAAGTGGATTCGCAGCCACCGAGATCTCCCCTTCCGCCTCAACCAATGGAACTCTGTCGTTCGCTGGGAGGCTAAGCAAACAACTCCTTTCCTCCGAACTCGTGAGTTCCTCTGGCAGGAGGGCCACACTGCTCACTTGACTGAGGAGCTTGCTGGTGCCGAGGTGCTCGAGATTCTTGAGCTTTACGCTGGTGTTTACGAGAAGCTTCTGGCTGTCCCCGTCGTTCGAGGCCGAAAGACCGAGAATGAGAAGTTCGCCGGTGGTTACTACACCACCACTGTCGAGGGCTACATCCCTTCCAACGGCCGTGGTATCCAGGGCGCTACCTCTCACGCCCTTGGCCAGAACTTCAGTAAGATGTTTGACATCACTGTTGAGGACCCTGCCAACAAGGGCTCTCACATCCACGTCTGGCAGAACTCTTGGGGTCTCTCAACCCGTGTCATTGGTGTCATGGTCATGATCCACGGTGACGATAAGGGTCTGGTTCTTCCTCCCCGCGTTGCCAAAACTCAGGTTGTCATCGTCCCTGTTGGCATCAACAAGAAGACTACCCCTGAGGAGCGACAGAAACACGAGGAGCAGGTTGAAGACATCCGAGCCAACCTGAAGAAGGCTGGTGTTCGTGTAACCTCTGATTGGCGAGAGGGTTACACTCCTGCCTGGAAGTTCAACGACTGGGAGCTCAAGGGTGTTCCTCTGCGTATCGAGTTCGGTCCCAAGGATGCTGCCAAGGGCGTTGTCAGCACTGCGCGACGTGACACCGGTGAGAAGGGAGAAATTGCCATCACCGATGTCGCTACCAAGATCCCTGAGCTTCTTGAGACCATCCAAGCCGACATGTACAGCAAGGCTGAGAAGTCTTTCCGAGAGCACCGGCTCACTATTACCAAGTGGGAGGACGTTCTTCCCGCTCTTGATGACAAGAACGTTGTGCTCATCCCCTTCTGTGGTGCCCCCAAGTGTGAAGACCGCATCAAGGAGCTCACCACTCGTGAGGACCAGCCTGATGTCCCCGAGAACCAGAAGCTTGCGACTATGGGCATGAAGAGTCTGTGTGTTCCCTTTGAGCAGCCTGAGGGTATTGTCCCTGGGGAGACCAAGTGTCTCAACCCTGAGTGCCAGAGTAACGCCGACAAGTGGACCATGTTCGGACGAAGCTATTAAGGAGTTGAATGAAATTTTATAGTCAGGGAGCGGGAAGGCGTTGACCTGGCATGTTTATGATACACCAGTGCGATTGTTTATGACTTGATGTGATTGTGATTATATCATGAAAATGGGATGGGGGCTGGTCACGGAATCAAAACAGTTAGAAAAGAAGATAGATCGTAGCGAAGGTATTTTATCGACATCTCGTTGGTCTAAATACGGCTTTCTATCGAGTTACTACTTGCTTTTGTGTTGTTTGAGCCGGGATTTATCAGTATTTAACACCAAGCAAACCTCTCGTTAGCAATCCAGTCAACTTCCTGATCAGAACCATTGAACCAGTTTAGACTAGCAATGTTGCTGTTTTCTCGGACGATCAATTTGGCTCCAAGGGATTTGATACCTTCTGTGACCCTTCGCAGCTGATCCTCGGGGTTCCAAACTTCAACCTTGGAGCATTTCCATTCCTTGGCCTCCTTCTGGACGAAGCTTGCAATGGCTTGGATACCTTTGGCAAGTGTCTCATCTGAGATGCTCTCATCCTCGATGACTAGGCGCAACACACGAACGACATTCTTCTCGGGTTGGTCAAGCATGCCGTAGAAGCTGCAAGTCCAGAGAGCCCAGATCCTTGAGTTGGGGGCGTCAGGTGGAGTGTATACAGCACCGTGGGCAGTTGGTGTGCGAGAGAAGATGTGTTTGCACATAAAGTTCTCCCGGTGAATATGCCATTTGAGAGTGGTGGTATCGGGAATGACTGCAGCGCTGACTTGAGAGGATTTTGAGATCCTGTCTCGAAGAAGTTGCTCATCTCGAGCTGCCAGGTCTGGAATATGGTCAATGGTAATGGGCTTCAGGGATGAATCGGTAGTTGGCTCAGTATCAGTAACAGGAAACTCGAGATATGTGCTCTTAAAAGGTTCCCATCCCACAGTCTGGTAGAACTTGGGTCCGACATCAGACCAAAGGACCGAGAAATCAGCAGCGCCTTCATTCTTTTGCTGTCTGCTTTTCAGCTCATCAGCAATCAAGGACATCATCTTTCTGGCATATCCCTTTCCTCGATATTCAGGAAAAGTGAAGACACTGGCCACACCGTGAGCGGTTCCATCTCTTGCTTTTCCATCCTTGGTTCGAACAAAGGCTCTTTTGTTGTAGGTCTCACAAGATGAGAGGAGGGGCCTTTCACCGGGCCTTTTATCTCCATCAGTGAGGATCCAGCTAGTTACGCCGCCATCTCGAGCTAGAGGGGCCTCGAGATTATCGTATTCTCTGGCGATATAGTCCTCCATGGACAAGGCGGCTCCCCAATGGGGTTGAGTGCCCTTCCATAGGAGCTCTCGTTCAGAGGAGGTGGGGTTTGTAAGTATAAGAGAAGGGGATGTAACGGGAGGGAGGGCTTCAGTGGACGCCATTGTGAATTTGTTGCTGTGTTGGTGTATAAGATGTTCTTTTATTGTATTGTTTTTTTGTTCTGTATTCATAAACTGGAATAATGTCTCATCTCGAGGCGTCTTATACCTCTTGGACAGGAGAGGATAGGTATTCAGATCTACGCCCTTCTGGAGGCGGCCCCGCATCGGCTGTGGAGCTGGACATTTACCCTGAACACGCCGGATGAGTCTTACATTCCACGTTGCCAAGTATTCGTGGCTCGAGTGATATCATTTAATTTCGTAAAACCATGTAATTGGATTTATTGTGAGAAGTTGTATCAGTCTTCTTCATCTACTATAGTTTAGAAGTAACTTCTTTTGGTTTCTAAAATGGAGAATGCTTTACTGGATAATCTTGGGAGGTTCTTGTCCGACAATCAAGTATATGATGAGGAATTGGGGAGAAACAGTGCGAGTGTCTCGTCCTGATTTCTGATCGAACAATTGTATATCATGACAACTTGTAAGCCATGAGGAGATTGGCGGAAACAAGTTGTTGACTGTTGGTGTAGTGGGCAACTTTGTACACTGCCTTTCTTGAGTTGAGTTAATTGCGAGATCCGTAGTAGTGCTTTGACTATATAAGTTTGAACATAAGGGAACCAACATCATAAACGGTGATAATTATATGATACCAATGCTAACTTTTATGAATGAAGGGAGCTCTTAGAGAGTGGTGGGGTTGATTGACATGACACGCTGAGCAGCTCCCTGGTAGTGAGGGGCATTCTATGAAAACCTCTAATTTATATCCTACAACTCGAGATACCGAACCTCCATTGGACCACACGAAATGGCCTTACCACTTCCTTCAGGGCTCACTCCCTCAGAAGTCGCATTTCTATGCGAGATGGAACTCGTTACTGTCGTTCCTCGCCAACGCCTTGAGAGCATTGATCTTCTATCGGTGAGCGCGCCCCTGTCGCGTTTATACAAGCTCGACGCTGACCTGACCTGTTACACAGGGAACGACACCGACCCTCCGGCCGCCGCACAGAAGTAACTTACCTTTATGGCTTGCGATACTGTTAAAGAAACAACGGCGCGCGAACATTGTTCCTCCTCCTTGGCTTCATCCCGATTCGTTACGCGATATTGTTCACCACGAGACGAAGGTCGATCCTAAAGGATGGGCACCACCTCCTCCTCCACCGATGCGGGCAGATAGTCAAGGAAATGCGAGACGGCTAGATCCCTTTGTCGACGACGAGATAGTACTGTCGCCTCCGTTTCTTCCATCCTGTACATCAGATGCGCTTTCAGGTGCCCTGCCGTACCACTGGTTCGAGGTCGCAGAAATGCTCCTCGCCCACGCCTCAGACGATGTCGCCTCCTCTTCAGAAGTTCGTTCGCTACTTCGAGATCTACAAGAAGTCAGAGCTGCCAAGATGCGATCTAGTACCGCCCAACTTGAGGGTGGAGTCGACGGTGTCATGAGCCTACGGGGAGTTGGAGCTATGGAGCTTGCAGAGAGCAGAGGATTCGTCATCGGCGTAGTGGAAGGTGTAAGGAGACTCGGCGCAAGCACAGAAGCAACACGGAGAGACGAGGAGGAACAAGGTGGTGGTGATGAGTCGGATGAGGCGAGCGACGAGGATATGGGACTATGACCCTCCATCTAGCCTATGAGCGAAGAATTACGAATTCACGAAAAGGGGTGAAGCATACATGGCGCAATTAAAAGGAGAACGACTTGTAAGTCGATTATTAATCTATACCAATTCTTCCCAAAGTTCCTGTCTAATGTCTAAATCAAACATAGCCCATTATTTTAAACTCCATGAAATGCCTAACATCACCGTCAACTCATACCTGCGCTGCCGTCTGAGCAAAGGCCAGCCTATGCTTAGCAAGTCGTGTAGGATGAATTCGAACCCTCCCGCCAGCGGGAGGCTGAAGATGAGGTGCCAGCACCTCCCAACTTGCGCCCTGCAACAAGGCTCCCATAAAGTCCTCACGCATATCCAGCCCTATCTCTCTCATATATCTCTCAGGGTCCGCAGCTGCTTCTTGCAGAAGTTCCTCAGCCTTGAAGAACCGAGCCCAATCCTTGTGCCATTCACTATGACACTGGTGGCATCCTCTCCCCGGGTTGTGACCACAGGGATGAACCTCGTAACACTCAAATCCCACAGAATGAAACTGCTCGTACCAGTCATGATGGCGACGAGCTCTCAGTCCGGAGCCGTGCATACCTGGGATTTCACTGGAATTGTTATTTCGAGTTCTGAGAATGAATGGATGTCTGGACTCACGGATCGAAAGATGGCCAGATTAGCGGGCTGAGTTCACCTGAGGACGGCTCGTCCACCGGAGTGGCCGTCATCGCGTATGCGACTGGCTCGTTGCTCAAGGGACTAGGCTCATCGGAAACAGGGGCATTAGAGGTCCAGGCCATGTACTGCCGAGGCTCTGAGGCAAAGCGTGTGGTCGTAATTGCGGTTGTCGAAGTTTCAACAACCATGCATGGTGACAAAGAGCGTACCCTTTTTATTCCTGCTGTGGAAGCATCCTCATCGCCGTCACAAGACCGCTTACGCTTTCCCACGGCACCTTCTGAGTGGGCGGGAGGAGTGTCCAATCGTCCGGTAGACTGAACAGAGGCTGGGAATGAGCTTCTCACTGGCTCGATAAACTCGGCGCAGTCTGGGCTGTCGTCCTCCCCACAACCGAGTTGAGCATCATATCCGCTATGGTCGATGAACGGAACCTTGATATCTGCAGGACGGCTTGGTCGTCTAGAACGGCCATCGAGCCTGGGCGAGTCAAATCCAGCAAGCCATGTAGAACGGTTCCTAGCCCCAGACGCGTTACTCACCATCGCCCACGCGCCTGTGTCATCGCGTGAAATGGTGGAACCGCCAGCGGCCGGCCCTGAGTTGTACTCATCGTCGGCCTCATATCCGCTTGGATACTCATGGGCGGCAGAAGAACCAGCAGCAATCAGAACACCTAAGGACCCAGGAGGACCAGAGGGACCAGAGGGACCAGAGAAGCCAGAAGGCCCAGAGGATGGCCCTCCTGGCGCATCATCATCGTTCTCATCGTCTCCCTCCGAATCTGATGAACTTTCAGAGCCGGTAAATACCGTGTTGTCATCAGAGGTTTCCTCGGATGGTTCATACCCACTGCTACCTCCGCTTCCACTTGACTCATCCTCAGATCCATCCCTTGGGGGATCGCCAGAACAGCCTTCGCCATCGCTTTCATACTCGTCGCTACTCGGCTGTACGTGACCTGTAGCGATAAATACGTCTACTTTTATCGTTTCAGGACTTGGGTGGTTTGGAGGTGGAGAAGTTCGAGTAGGTGAACTCGGCGAAGAGGACTCTGTGTCCGAGTTTGACCCTGAGCCAGTGCTCGAGGATGGAGTGGCATTGGATGGCCCAGCTGCCGAAGGCATTGGGGTTCCAGGCGCTTGAGTTCCCGCTGGAGGCGAAGAAGATGGTGATGAGGGCCCTGAACTCGAGCTTGAGCTGGAGTGCTCATCCTGATCAGAAGGAAGAGCTGGAGGAGGGGAAGGAGATGTAGATGGTAGTGATGAAAGCTCCGAGCTGGTGCATTCGCTGAAATGATGGCCCTGACCAGAAGGGCCCGCTGCAGATGACGAATGTGGTTGTTCGGAGCTCGAGCTTGCAGGTTGGTTCTGGCCTGAAGCTTGAGCTTCCCGGTAAGCTGCACCGTTACGGGTGTTGAGCTTGATCACTCCCCTCCTTGGAGCTACAGGCTCATTGCTTGGGGATGGAGTGGCAATTGTTGCAGCAGGAGTTGCAGCGGAGGAAGATGAACTCGATGCTGCTGCTGTATTCGAACCTGAGGGCTGATCTTGGTTTGAAGGGCCAGCAGCCGAAGGGCGTGCAGCGTAGTTGAGTTTAAGCCTTACTCTCCTTTCTCTGTTAGCCATATTAGCAGTGCCGCCGAGCCTTTGAACAACATCATCGAATGGCAAGGGCTCAGGGTCCCGAGCTAGGGAACGTCCTTGGCAATCTCTACCAGATTCAAGGCTTGCCATCAGAGGAGGGGCATTGTTAAGCCTGGAGCGGGCTCGGGTCAGTCGCATAGCCCTTGGTTCAGGAGCTGGAGCAGGCCTTGGATTTTGGGGTCTTGGAGCAGCCTTGGCTTTTCCCTTCCCCTTTCCTTTCGGATTCTTGTTCGGCATTATGATTATAGTTCTGAATAGTTTCGATATTAAATTGGATACTCGACAAAGCTCTGCTTTGCTAGTAACGTAACGGGTTGTGATACTAAATGGTTGAACATGTTTGGAACTGAGAAGACACAGCGTTTGTTATATATATTCCTTATCATGGTGATTGTGAATGTAATGATATGTTCTTGTTGTGAACAATGATCTATTGCTTTATGAAGGTCTTTTTCTAATAAACAAAGGCTATGTATTGCATGAACACTATAGACATCAAAGACAAAATAGACGCTTAGTCTAAAGATACCTTGGACACTTGAAGATATTTCACGTTCGTTAATGAACAAATATTTGCTAAACAAAGAAGCCGGGTTTCTTTATTCCCCAGGGCTCACAAAAAGGCTCAAACGACTGCATTCAGAGCCTGCAACAGATAAGTCATGTTACATTCACTGGAACACTCACATGACTAAGAGGTCTTATCAGATGTAAATATCTGTTGTAAGTGAAACTACATATGAGTGGTGAGTCCATATCACGGCGGCTTGGCTATAGGTTTTCCGCGCAGCTAATAGCGAATGAGAGGAAAGCAAACCCCTTTTAGATGTTAGCAAACTATTATTTACCTTGTTTGTGTTATGGAACGTGATATCACCCTCGTGCCCCCCAGCTTATCCCTTGGTTGCACCTCTTGTCTAAGATTCAGTAACCATGATGGCCGGTTCACCAACGTGAGTCAATGAGGCTCTGGATTTGATTTGGCGTTTTCTTTCTTAGAAAAACCATGGTATCTGGTGATCTCCTATAGCTGTATTGACGAACCTAACTACCGAAGGTCAGATAATTGCCGAAAAACATGTCTTGGTTTGAGTTTATCATTATGGCCGAAGCTACCCTACAAGCTCTCATGATATCCATGTTGCAGCTGTTAAAGCTAACGGTGATGTACCTGGGCAACCGAATGCGTATTAGCATAAGGTCCTCTATATAGGCTTTAGATACTGGCCTACTTAGAGAAGTGAATATTTCGCAATGATAAGCAAAGATTGACATCTTATAACTACAAAAGTGAGAGAAAGTTATCAGTTAGGGAAGCATACTCATCATATCTTGGCTTGGATGCATATCGTCTGACAAGAAGCAGGTACAGTTGGGGTAGCCCCTCCCTCATGGCAACCGGGTCTCCACATCGCACCTTCCGGGGCAATCACACGACCAAGCCATGACCGCTATCGCCTGAAACGGCAAGTATCTACCTTACGTGATCGTCATGGTACCTGCCTCGGATCTTATCTCTCCAGGCAGTTCCGCGCGTCTTCGCCTTCTTCATAACCTCTCCCAAACATCATTTTCTTGCCATTCATCGTTTCAATTATCGCATTTATAGACATAATGAAGTTCTCGCAGGCTTCTCTTCTGGCGGCTTGTCTACCTGCTGTCTCCGCTCGCTTCATCGAAACTGCCGAGGCCGACAACGTCATTCTCCAGCCAGACGAGCTGTTCCTGGTCGAGACCGCTCCCGGCAAGACGCAATGGGTGACTGAGGAAGAGAAGTGGGAGATGCGCCGTGTAAGTCTCATGTTATGCTCTCAGCTCCAGCTGGGTCACTGACACTTTATAGAACGGCCAAAACTTTATGGACATCACCGATACGCCTTCGCTCGGCTCCAAGCGCATCAACGCTGAAAGCACGGTCACGTTCCCTAAGAAGTGCGTCAACCAGGACGATGTCAAGAAGCTCTCCAAGAACCTCGAGAAAAAGAACATGCAGGCCAACCTCGAGAAGTTGACCAGCTTCCACACCCGATACTTCAAGTCCGACTACGGCCTTCAGTCCTCCGACTGGGTTCTTGAGAAGGTCAACCAGATCATCAAGGACGCCGGTGCTGAGGATACTGTTTTCGCCGAGAGCTTCCCTCACACATGGAAGCAACACTCCGTCATTGCGACCATCCCTGGCCAGTCTAACAGCACTGTCGTGATCGGCGCCCACCAGGATTCCATCAACCTCTTCCTTCCTTCTATCCTCGCCGCCCCAGGCGCTGATGACGATGGCAGTGGTACAGTCACTATCATGGAGGTGTTCCGCGCTCTTCTCAACTCCAAGGACGTCGTTAAGGGCAAGGCCCCCAACACCATCGAGTTCCACTGGTACTCAGCTGAGGAGGGTGGTCTGCTCGGAAGCCAGGCTATCTTCAAGTCGTACGAGGAGAATGGCCGCGATGTCAAGGCTATGCTCCAGCAGGACATGACTGGCTATGTCCAGAAGACTCTCGATGCCGGTCAGCCCGAGAGCGTTGGTGTCATTACTGACTTTGTCGACCCCGGTCTGACCAAGTTCATTAAGACCGTCGTTGAGGAGGTGTGTTTGTCCAGATTCCTTTGCACGTTCTTTACTAACTCTTATTTCCAGTACTGCAGCATTCCTTGGGTCGAGACCAAGTGCGGTTATGCCTGCTCCGACCACGCTTCTGCTTCTAAGGCCGGCTACCCCTCAGCCTTTGTTATTGAGTCAGCCTTCGAGTACTCTGACCCTCATATCCATGGTACCGATGATAACATCAAGTACCTGTCTTTCGACCACATGCTCGAGCATGCTCGCATGACCCTTGGTCTTGTTTACGAGCTTGGTTTCTACGACTTCTCCGACAAGACCGAGGAGAAGTGGAGTGACCTGTAAATGACTGATATTGTGGAATTGTGTTCGGAGAGCAGCTGTCTCGTTTTTGGATGGGTTGCCTCGATTCACTTATTATGAGCAACGGATTACATATGAGGATACACGCATAGTTAGCATTGAATAAGACCATCTGTTTTAACCCCTCCGAAACGTGCACCAGCAAAGTGCTCACCAATAAGTCCAGAAGGTTGTCTAGAAGGTTGTAATTATATCATGAATTTCTAACATATAAGTTAATTTGCCCTTTTGTCTATACCCCTATAAAGAAAAACACTGAGCGCCACTGATGACCCTTTAACGCCCCTGGCTTACAGATCGTTTACTGGCCCTGGCCATTTCCGTTATTAGGAGGCTGCTGCTGCTGTCCCCAGGGTGACTGGACGTTCTGCTGCGCTTGCATACTCGACATTAACGCAGCGAAGAATGCCGGGTTGACGAAAGATCCGCCATTGGCAGCCTGTGGTTGACCTTGTGCAGCTGGCCATCCAGGAGGTGGTGGTGGTGGAACAGCCGCGGCATTGCCCTGCACAGGTGACTGGGGCCAACCGGGAATTTGGAAGCCAAAGTTGGGCATCGCTGGTGCTGCGCCTTGAGCTGGAGGTTGAGCACCGGCCCATGGGGCTGGAGGAGCAGCCTGTTGGGTAGGCTGAGGAGATGCCTGAGGAGGTAGCGAGTAGCCGTCTCTAGGCTGGTTGAAGCCTCCTCTTCCACCACGTCCAGAACCTCGTCCACGACCTCCACGCCCTCGAGAATCGCCACGGCGTCCTCCTCGCTGGTGAAAGTTTCTGCTCGATGGAGGCTCGTAGGTCTCTGTTGTAGAAGGGCCAGAACCATAACCGGGTGGTCGTGCTAGAGGCTTATAAGGGCCGTCATCTTCATCGTCGTAGTTGAGGCCTCCGTCCGGTCGCGATTCTTGTCGCAGAGGATGAGGCTCCTTGCCTCCCCTGGCGGGGTCCTTCTTCCACTTATCCTTCTTCTTCTGCTTGATCGCTCGCTTATACTCGGCCTCCTTCTCGTCATCTGAGAACTCCATCTCATCATCGCCGACTTCCTCATCGTGAAGGTTACTGGCGTCTGAGCCCTTCATGTTCTTCAATGGCTCGGTAAAGACATACGCGGCGTGATCGGTAGGGTAGTAGACTGTTTGACCGACCTCGAGTCCTAAATCCATGATGTCCTGGCCTGATGTGAAGCGCACGGTATACATGGGCTGCAGAACCTTTCCGATCGTATCCGCAATCGCACCGATGACGACTCGCTCAGCTGTGCAGAGCACGGATCCGGAATCAAGAACTTGATACTCGCCAGGTGTGAATGCCTTGATCAACATCATGTTCTCCACAATGTGCTCGATAGCTCCCAGCTCTTCAATCTTCATCTCGGGTGTAATTGTAACATCAGGCTTGGGAATTACTTCTTCAGGAATCTCATTCTTTGTTCGGACCTGGGTGGTTCTTGTACCAGAAGCTCCTCGATCGCCCTCATCATCAGATCCTCCTTCAGCCTGCATGAGTAGGCGTGCGGTCTCTTCCACGCCCAAAAGTTCGTAACCTTCGTTGTCATCGGAGTCTTCGTCGGAGGAATCAGAGCTGCTTGATTCTGAGGATGATTCGTATGGAGAAGAGTCGACTTCCCATTCGGGGTTGTCGCCCTGGTCGTTCTGAAGTGGTACGGTCTCGGTGTTCTCTGTAGGAGCTGGTTGCGCAGCTGGAGTTGGGTTTAGACCGCCGATGGCGGCCTCGAGGGCACCTGTGAGAGAAGGAGGGCTTTCGGGTTGATCGACTGCCATGGCATCTGAATCTGCGACTGGTGTTGGCTCAGCCTGAGAGGGCTTGGCCTCAGGAGCAGCAGGTGCTGAGGGTTGGTCTCTGGTGTCATTGGGAACCGCATCTGTTATATCGGTGTCTTGAACGCTTGCGGCAGCAGCAAGAACATCGGCGGGCATGGGCGGAAGAGTCTCGTTGGGTTTGGCCTGACCGAGGCCGGGGATTTGAAAACCGGACATGTTGTATCGCGGGCGCTTTATTGTATAGTGTCTTGAATAAAATGATGGATGGAAGATTACTCTTGACTCATTGGAAATAGGATGGTAAAAACCAAAAGACAGATTCGAATGCGACAGGCGCAAAAGTTAAGATGAAGAAAAGCAGAAAGTTTCAGAGCGCCTCTTCCTCATGGGTAAAAGACCCTTCCATGCTAGCGCTAGCAAGAAAAAATCAAGGTGAACGATAAAGTGGACCCGGTCTCCCGGCGCTAGTACCCCACAACACATGCTTCACCGTCGGTGAGCCACGCGCCTCGGTTAAGCCTTAAAAGGCACCAGCTTTAATAAATGTTAGTGCTAGTGTTAGTGGTTGGGTGGTTAGTGCTTCAGTTAGCAAGGCCCCCTTCCCCAACTGTTGAAGGAAGCTCCAAATTCCATACCCACCCAAAGCTTGTCTACCCACTCACTATGACATGACGACAACATTCCTTTCCTTGTAAACCATCATCAACTCACGTCGAACTCGAGGTCGACAGCAACGATGGCTCCAGGTACAGCTCAACAGTCGCAACAGCGGCAGTTTGTGCATCCAACCGCTAGTCATGCCAAGAAAAAGTATGTGGAAAGCCTATTTCATCCCACTTTGAGAGCTCTACTGACCATGCCCTTCTCAATTTAGAGCTCCAAGCCCATATTCTATGCAACCGATTTCCGCCTTCTACTGGTTCTTCGGTGCCGCTCTCGTGTCCGCCTGGTTCGCCCCGATTCAAGATTGCGATGAGACGTTCAATTACTGGGAACCGACCCACTACTTGTCCCATGGTTATGGTCTCCAGACGTGGGAATATTCTCCAGACTATGCTATTCGCAGCTGGCTCTACATCGCCTTCCACGCCATTGTCGGCAATGTGCGCCGGATATTTCCTCACTCGAACAAGGTGGGTTGCATACGATGAAATATACAAAAGAGCTCCATTGACGCCGAATCTTCAGGTTGCGGAATTCTACTTTGTGCGGTTTGGGCTAGCCTTTGTGTGCGCCATCACTCAGACGATCCTTTTCATGGTCACCAGCACAACACTCAACAGCCGAATTGGCCTTTTCTTCCTCATCGCAACTATTGCTAGCCCCGGAAATTTCCATGCAAGCACCGCTTACCTTCCATCGAGCTTTGCAATGTACCTGGTCACTGTAGGAGCTGCAGCTTTTATGAACTGGCGAGGTGGTCTCAAGACTTCTCAGGGCATGTTTTGGTTTGCTGCTGCTGGAATTCTGGGATGGCCCTTTGCTGCTGCGCTTTGCGCGCCCTTCATGCTCGAAGAGCTCATCTTGCTCGTATTTGGTGACAAGACAGCGTTATGGGAAGCATTTGTTCGCATTGGCCGTGGTGTAGTTTCTGCAGTCTTGCTTCTTGTAAGTCTCGTGTTACCCTGCTACATGATCGATCTAACTTCTCTAGGCCGGCGACTACTTTGTCAACCTCTTCTTCTATAAGAAGGCGGTTTCTGTGACATGGAACATTGTCAAGTATAACATCTTCTCGTCAAACCATGGCCCAGAGCTATATGGAACAGAACCTTGGACGTTCTACTTCAAGAATCTGGCGTTAAACTTCAACCTCTGGTTTGTTCTGGCTCTTGCTGCTCTGCCTCTCTTTATACTCCAGAAGATCATTTCACCATCTGGCCAAGGGTTTCAGACTGGGTTAAGAACCGTTGTGTTTCTCTCTCCCTTCTACATGTGGCTGGCGATCTTCAGCGCACAGCCTCACAAGGAGGAAAGGTTCATGTATCCGGTCTATCCTTTCCTTGCGCTCAACGCAGCCATTTCTCTTCATATGATTTTGACTGCTTTAGGCAACTCTGATCCTAAGTCCCTTGTTGGAAAGATTCCTGCCAAGCTGAAGCTCCTGGTTGTCACTCTCACTATGATTCTGTCTATCGACGTAGCTCTTTTCCGAGTCTACGGTATCTGGTCCGCTTACTCTGGACCCATGAAGATATACTCTCCCCTATGGGAGGCAACAGATGGCAGAGAGCCCATTGGCCGTGAGGAGGATACCGTCTGCTTCGGAAAAGAGTGGTATCGTTTCCCCTCATCTTACTTTCTACCCAGGGATATGCATGCCAAGTTTGTCCGCTCCGAGTTCAGAGGTCTGCTGCCTGGTGAATTCGCTGAAGCCGAGACTGGCTTCGGCTTTTGGAGCGGCACTTGGCTTCCAACAGCGGGTATGAATGATCACAACGAGGAGGATTTGGGCAAATACACTGAGCTCCCCGCGTGCGCATTCTTGGTCGATACTCAATACCCAGAGAGAAACGACCCTCTGCCGCCAAATGAACCCGACTACATTGCAGACGAGAAGAACTGGGAAATTGTCAAGTGTGAGCCTTTCCTTGACGCTGCCAAGATACATATGCTCGCGAGGACCCTTTGGGTTCCGGATGCGTCATTCATCCCAGACAAGTTCAAGAGAAAATGGGGTAGACACTGTTTGTTGCAGCGAAAGAAGGCTGCTGAGCCTGCTGCTGCCAAATAGAAAGCTTCTGGGTTTTGCGAGCGAGCGACTGCGTTGATAGCAAAAAGATAGAAAGTACTGATCTGCCAGATAGACAGACCAGGCCCAATAGAATTGGATAGTACTCAAAAAGTAATGATCATGCATGCATTGTGCGTCACATCACTTCAGGTCTTATTCCTACCGCCTGCTGTGGTACTCTTGACCAAACGAATAAGGCGCGTGGGGGCCTCGAAATCCTTGATTCCAACACCTCCAAGCTATTTTCAGAGAGTTATGGTTACACATAACGGCAGAGCTCTATTTTGTAAAAGTGCCTGGTACCACGAAAGGCATGTATCTTTCCGAAGAGCCTCAGGTACCAGTCCGTCGGTTGTATTTATTTACTCATGATGAGCGATATTTCTCTTTGATACGGCGCTCTTCGATTCACAACCATTGGCTGGACTATGGGTATAGAATCGAGTGCTTGGGTGAAGGATATCCTGGTGCTGAGCTGGGTATCTTGTCAATACGGCCAACCCGCCACGTTCTCGAGTTCGGACACGCCTCTTGCCTTAGCAATAATCTTGGCATCATGCCAGTTCTGCAACCTTGATTTGGAGCGCCCTCAGGTAACAATATCTCGTATTTCGTTTGTATGGCGACCAGTCCTGTCCATGATGCAAACACTTCACAGCTGCAGCCTTCAAAGTAAGGAAACTGACAAGTAAGTAAAAATGCAGACAGTCTTGGCACAAAGGATCCAATGCTGAACAAGAGTCGCACAGCTGCTGCAGGATTGATGGTATCCAAGACTATTCTCGCCGCCTGAGGTCAGTTGAGCAACTGGCACTTGTATCATGATCTCAGCGGCACACTTGAGTTGAGACAGGGTCGAGAAAACAAGATTGAAAGGCTTTGATGCTGTGGAGGCCAGTCGAAATGCTGCAGCCAAGGCGAAACGATGCTTTGACTATAGTAGTAACATATGTCGATGTCAACTTGTGATAGGATTTAGCGTAATAGAAATAGCGTACAGCAGTGTGCATATGCAAAGGGTGTGTTTGTTGTTTGCGGGGAATGCCAGATATAGTGCATTCGTACCAAAACATGCATCGTGAGGAGAGCCTAAATCCCCCATGGCTGTATCTCTCAGGTAGCCTTCCATACTCAAGTGAGAATGCCACATTCTGAAGCAGCCGAGTGATATCATTGAAGTAAGAAGTTTGATATAGATAGATCACCGAATTATCATAGCTATCAAATCAGCACCAACTGTCACTCCAAGTAGTGCATTGTACGTCTGTTTCGTATATATTCTACCAAAACCCAGTTCAAGAACAAGGGGTAGAAGAGCCGAGTCCCATATATTGCGTTAAAATAGCAGAGAAACCAATAACACCCCCTAAACAGAAACAGAGATTGAGTAAACGACTAGTCTTCCATATCGAAAACAGAAATATCTGCTCCTGTGTTTAGAAAGTCGAACGTAAATAAAGAGTCGTCTTCAGTTCGTGAACCATGATCATGGTACACTGCAGGAATGTCCAAGTATTCCTCTTGGCAGGAAATTCTTGGTCTCTTGGTGAGGTGATCCGTTTCCTCAGACTGTCGCTTATGTTGAACAGGCCAGGGCATTAAGACTGGGGTGTTGTTCAGTCCAATGCTTTGACCCGCGGTTGTAAACCACGGTGAGCCGCTGGCCGAGTCCTCCAGTGGCTGAGTAAATGGTAAGAGAAGAGAAGAATTGGAGACGGCTTCACTGATAGAACTAACTGTTGAAAAGTTCTCAGGGCCTGGTGGTGTGTCTCTAAAAGAGCTCACCACACTTTCCTGTAAAGAGCTGGATGATCTTGTTGAATGCAGGCTTGGCAGGTCGTTAAAGGCTAAAGAAGAGGTGTTGTTTGCTTCAGGTGATCGTTTCTGGCGCACAACTCTAACCAAGAAACCCAGGATCCTACTGAAACTTAATGCGAGGTTGTCAACATGGGCTTGCTCGGCAGCCGTTGCAAATCGATCCCGAAGAGCTTCCAAAATTGTTATTTCCTCTTCTGGCCGACCGGGGGTGCCATCCACTTCTCCTATTGGCTGCAACAAGGTATCTTTAGCAACTATGAAAGCAGCCGCTAGTGGGAAAGTTGCAGCCAACCGAGGAAGGGATGAGGTCGCAGACTCATCGCTTTCAGACACAGCGGGTTGAGTTCGAGAATTCCTCTTCGTCTTTCTGGAGCTAGGTTGGTCCAGAGATTTGTGTTGGCCTAGTATCTCTTTCAAAGTCTCAGAAAGGCGTAAATCTGGCTTTGCAGCCGTGGCCAGTAAGAAGACAAGACAGCATGCCTTGGCATCCTTGAAGGGCTGAGTAGATCTCATGTCACCATTGTCTTTGCTTAAACAGATCCTTGTTGCGAAGAAGGATAGCATGAGAGAGAACGTTTCAGTGGACGTCAAAGCCCTCTGCATGATGCTATGAGTCGAAGACCACTGTTCCAGTCTCTGTTGTAACTGTGCCAGTACCTGGTGGTGTCTCGAATGATGTAAGTTGGGTGCACCGGCCGCATGGAAGGCCTGGTAAACTTCATCCTGAAGTTTCGCAAGCTCTAGGCGGGCTAATAAATCGGATGTTCCTGTTCCGGCTTCGTCAAAGGAAGGGGGGATGCCGGAATCATAACCTGGTAACCAGGCTGTAGACCCACGGAAAATTGCAATGTTTTTATCTCTGATATATAATGATCTAAAAACCTTGTGTCGTTCCAATATGTCTTCGGGTGGAAGGCCATCGGAAGATGCATTGCTTTGATGAAGACCCATGGTGCGAGCCAGCAGACAGGCCTGGGCGAAGACGAGTTCTGCAAGCGAAGTCGTGCTGTACTGCTCGGCCACGTAACTCTGCCGCAATAGTCAGTTCGGTTTCGCAATAATAGCCAAGATGTAACTTACCAAAAGAGCAAGTGCTTGGACATTAACGAGCCTTGGTGTTAAGAATACTCGAGGGTTATTAACAGCCATTTTCAATGTCTGTAGGAGTGTTTGGACAAAGTGGCTATTGCCCTGAATCGTCGGTTCTTTCTTGATGCCGAGAAGAACAATCACATTGAAACAGACAGCCCAACCTTCATCTGCAGGTCCAATAGGCTGTGAATAGATTCGGTCGACATGGGGTTGGAAATTAGATCGCACAAAGACATCAGTTGCATAATCGACATTCTTGAAGAAAGGGCCGACGACAAGGTTGAGAAACTGCCGAGGTGGGAGACATATACCGACAGGATGAGACAGCATGTCTAAGTGAGGCTCGTTACTTGCCTCATTGAGCATCTCTTGCAACATTATGTGCTCAGAAACAGCATTTTCCCCAGAGTTGTTGTTCTCCGAAACAGAAAATAGTGGGTGGTCGCTAAATTCCTTGCAAAGGGCATAAAGAGAGCATGGTCCATGATAACGATCAAGTGACTGTGATGTGTTTCTGACAATATGACGGTTTGTGTGAGGGGTTGACGTCGAATCCGTCCCAGAATGGTTCTCCAGGATCCATTCCTCGGCAGGAAGGGATAAAGATCTTACACTACTCCCACCTTTGACAAGTGATGTCAGGTCTGAGAGATCATTTTGGATGCTGTGCAGTTGGCCTTCGAGCGTCTCGAAGTTTTGACATCTGAAACACAAATATCTTTGTAAGCCTTTGTGCACCAGTCATGGGGAAACAAATGGCGCTTCCAGACTCACAAGAGTTTGACATGATTGACGCGCTTGCCGGGAGACGAGTATCGACACTCAACACCGTCTCGCTTGCAACTTTCACACTGCGGCCGTTCTCTTCCACATCTAATTTTCCGTGCTCGGCAGTGCGCACAAGCCAAGTCGTGTGTAGACCACATTTGCGGCTGTTTTCGTTCTCGTCAGTTAATCCTAGCAAGCTCGTTGATGGTTTTAAACAAACCTCTTTGCCCTGGTTATTCCACATTTTGTTCTTGGTTACAGATTGAAAAGAGTCAAAGGCTCCGGGATTCGATCAGTTTTCAATGAAAGACACAAGGATATAGATGAGTGGCCAAGCGCTGGATGCATACAGTCATTTGACAGGTCTGAAAGAGGGGGAGCAGGCTCGTTAGGAGGACAAGAATCGCGGTACGACAACCGTTATCATTACGTGAGAAAGTATCTTAAGAAGCAGGTCAGCAAGAGGTTCAAAGGAACGGTTAACCTCAAGGAAGATGTGGAGGTCTTGTCTCCCCCACGGCAAGACAGTGGCTTGCTCGCTGGCATCGATGATGATCAAGGCCGCGATACCGTCAGCTCCGTCGGTACAAGCATACAAATGTGTACATCTATGGGAGCTTAGTCGATGGATTCGAGGTTACACACTTCGTCATATCGTAGGTCACCCCGTACGTCTCTGCCTAGTCATTGCCATCGCTACATCTTGCGTGTGGCCGTGGGACTCGGGGGCGCCGCTCTGATGGCAGCACAGAAATGTCTTGCAGAAAATTGGCGCTAGAGTCTTAACAAGGGGGTACTAGAGTGCTCGTGTTTGTAAGAAAACAAAGGATTACAAAGAAGAACTCTTCAATTGTCAACACGTCGATGGGCATTGAGATGTATGTCCCAAGCTCAGCAGTCAGCTTTACCCGGATGAAAGGAATGTAAGGTATGCACTTCCCTCGTACCGTATTTTCCATTGAGGCAGGTAGGCAAGGTAGTACTTGACCAAAGCTAAGGGTACTCCTTCCAGCATTAATTGTACTTCGACGTGTGGAAGTAGCGGGCCATGCACCTTCCTTTCAGATACCAACCGTAAGGTAGGTACGACTTACACAGGCCCCCAGAATTACTTAAGCTTTTGTGTCACATCAAACCCGGGCTTGGCACTTTTGTCCTTCTTCGACTTCCATCAACAGAGCTTGAACAAGTCATTGGAGACTTTGACAATTGTCGATTGTACAAGGATCCTCCGTTTTTGCATACACGAAGCAAACGACAGCCTATGATAATCTGTGGTGCGCATCCTTGCCGCGGCGGGCTAGAAAAGCTGAAGATTGCACTGCCGGCAGATGTTTCACACACATGCTCCAGGACCAAATATGGCGCTATGCATCCTTTGACAGGCATCCTGCAGATAATAACGCCTGGTTTACTCTGTACACGCCTCCGTTTCTCAGTCAGAGAAATGGCCGAGGAGATCGCCTGAGAGCAATGGAATACGCAATCAATCAACTCATGTTTGTCCCGGTTTCGAGTCTCGAGAACCCAAAAATCTGGGCCATTGAACACCACGTATCGACATAGTAGCTTAACTGCTTCCCCGTGTCCTGTTTCACATTGTCGAGGGTCTGTCTTGAACTACTCAAAAGCTTAATCTGATTCTTGACCACGACCCTATTTCTGCAACTTGGCGAGAACGATACGAGCATTGCAATTGGGTGGACCTTTGCGACGCGGCAAGGCTGAGCTGCGGTTTGTCATTCCGAAACATTCTTTTTAGGTCGAACCAGTCGGAACTGCAGGCAGCTTAGTATGACAGAGCCGCGCACCGGGGCGGAATGTTGAAATGATGTAACACTGAGCATGCTTCAAAAAACGATAAGCATGAGCACAAAGATACCAAAGCCTGCTCACCGAAGACTTCAGATGGTGAAACCAAGCGTCTGACAATGGCCGCAGTCTGTCATCACAAGAAAAGTATCGATATTCAAGAATGTTTTCAAGAAAAGAAATACAGTCAAAGACAGGATTTCTGTGTAACAGAACGACCAAGACCTCGTTCAAAGGCAGTTTTTTTTTCAACGTCCCGAACCAGATTCAACCTAGGGAGTTTCACAGGGGGATGTATTAAGTGAGCATCGTATCCATGACCGTCTTACAAAGAAACAAGACAGAGATTGACGAGGCAGAAGGGAAACTTTGTCAGATAACCAGAAAAGCACTCTCTTTCCCTCCTCATGGAAGTGTTGGAGTGCCACACGGGGATCTGCTCGCGGGATCCTTGCATGCTGATCGACAGCCATTACAGCACGCATCGACAATGACCAGGAGGCTGTTTTTGATATCCCCAACGAGGATAGTTGAACTTCTCGAAACTTCTAAGGGCAATCAGGGTTCTGAAATTACGGTGATGGCCAGCCGATTCGAATGACCTTACCAGAATCATACCAGCGCCTGCTGAACAAATAAGCTTCAGGTTCGGGCTATTTCATACATGCCAAGACTGTCTGTTCAAAGTCGAAGATATGAACCCTCATTTTGAATGTACGGCATGCTGCTCACTGAATGAACCGATGAGGATAATCACCGATATCTTTTATGCTGCCGCAATAGGAACATCCACCACGTGGAAACGAGGACGAATTCTATCGGGCACGCCAACACACATTGAGTTCAGGTACTGAGAGCCGCCACCAGGAAGCCAAGGATCGATCCTGCGTTAGGGGGAGCTGGCGGAATTGAGGGTGTGGTGGCTGACAATTTACAACATCACGACAACAAGCAAGTGAATACACGCAACAAAATCCAAAGAAACATGCGGACAAGGAGAAGCGGAATACAGTTTCATCAGTCTTACTCCCACAAGCCATAAGATCCATTTCCAGGAATCAGCATAAGTGGGGATCAAACATTCAGTCATGCCGAAATGCCGGCCGCCGGCTTACACGGCCTTCCTGATACACTGATACGGATTGCCTACATTACATTGACGGAGTACATACCCTCCGCGCTACAACGTATGAGGCTTACGCGGGAACGGGCCGGTCTGACGCAACATGCGGGTTTTCTCTACCAGCCTTGGAAGTGTTTCCGAGTGGTATGAACAGGCCGACGGGAAGCTAGTCAGGTTGGAATAAGAACTAACTGGGCACAACCTGGGGCTGTAACCAGTCGGAGATATGCTTACTCCCATGAAACGCGACGACAAATGAGAAAGCAGCAGGAACAGGGTCTAAGCCGCGAGGCCAGATCACGGCTTACTCGCTCAGCCCTATGAACTGATCAATCAACGCTAATGGTATGGATGCCATTGCTGACATGAGGCCTTGATCATTCTACAGTTACTTGACTAGGCAGGTAACGAGTTTAGGTATCGAAACGCAACACAACTTCTGAAACGGAGTTGTTTCTCAACTCGTCAGAAAATCTCTTTTGGAGAATGATAATCTACAAAGGCAATTATTGCGGACGCCACCTTCAGCTCCTTTCATGACGATCGTTGGCTAGGTTTGAGCATGTTTATATCAGACGGACTTTGCGCCTCGGTATCGCGCTCTCGCGCTTTCTTCCAAGTCCGAAGGTTGTTTGACGCATATCAGCTGATGTGGCGTGTATCCCGGTTGCCTTTGAAGACGTTTTATTGTCAAATAATATCTAGGCGGTGATAAGCATTTTGCGCTTCTGTCCTATAGAATTACAATCCTCACACATATTATTTCTTATCTTGGAAAATCTGACTGAAAAACCACACCCTGTTTTATGGGTTGTTTTGTTTTTTAAGTCAGATTAGTCAAGAACGGAAAGTATGATGAGTTACATGCGCTACATCGAGAGAAGCATGAAGCCCAAGTAACATTCGGGCCTTCGGCTACAATTTTGGTGGCCAGTCGTCTATGAGATGTATACTTGTTACTGATGTTCTATACTTTCGAATTCTCAATATATCCCAACAAATCTTATTGGAATTCTTTACTTTCTATAGCCTAATCAACTGTCAGTTTCGGGGGGATTAGATTGATGCCAAACATACTTAGTTCCCATTGTTGGCAGCAACCTTGGAACCAATACAGATCTAGTCACCTGGAGAGAGAAAGCAACAAGCATAAATTGGTCCTGACTCAATCTTATGCCTGCGAACTACTCACGGATATAAACAAATATCGGCCCCAAACCTCAAGGTCAATCTGACAATACCAACAGTGAGCGTAAGCTATATGCTATCGATGAAAGACTACAACCCACCATCTCTTTAACGAATCGGCCGACTGCCACCCACCATCTATTCCATAAGCCTCGAACTCATCTCTGCATAGATAATGCAATATTTGCTGTCAATAGTTGCTTCATGAACCCCATGTCTATCTCTCCAAACAATGTCGCACAAGATTGCGCGCGACACGGCAGACTTGTTCTCGCCGATCCCGATTCTCTGTACAACTTGACCCAAAGCCCTCCCGTCTTTCTATCATTGTTGGCCATCATATCAGTAATCCTAAGGGGGAAACGAGGAGACCAGACCTTCCGGGTTGACGAGATGTGCCCCCACGAGGATTTGAGTGGCAGGGAGACTGACGTGCATATCATTGACGGGATACTACGTTGTGATGTCACGACACAACTGCAATAGTTGGCAAGGAGATGCTAAGTGATGCATGTTTCTCTGGTTATATGGATGTTGTGGAGTGTGTTCATGCAGTATCATCAAGGAAGTTATCGATAGGTCGACGATAATCGGACATAGAAGATCCCCCGATCTCATATGCTCAAGTACCTTTAGTTGATTTCCATAAGTGAGGTAAACATGTAGATGAAGTTAGCTGCTATAAACTAATAATATATAGAATAAACCACAGAGCTAAGGGGTATACGAACTATGCTGCAAACGTCTCTACCATGGCAGCGGAAGCGATCCCAGTCCTGACAGTCCAAGAGCACAACAGAATGCAACGCGGTGATCTTGCTGCAACCTGTGTATCTTTCCGTATGTCTGGAAGACTCGTGTTGGCAATGATCGTAGCTCTTCTCCCCGGTCTCCCAAAACTGTCAAAGCCCCGTTCGGGGAGGTAACAATGAGGTGTTGTTTAAGCTACGCACTGAGACATACAGACGGCATTATATCGGCATATATTGCAGCTCCGATATGATACGGATATCATGTATCGAGTTTTATTTCAACTGAAACATGAGAATTCCGCCAGTCTATTGTTTCGTTTGTTTTGTTAGCGTTGATACCCCTGGGCAGGCAACTCCTGTGCTCTCTACTCCTTACCTGGAGGCAAACAGCATTCTCTGGACAAGAGCCTGTCTTTGTACTCCTTTATCGGAGATTATATGACACAACATATCTCTCTCCTCCAATTCAGGGTCCACGCAGCATAACGCTGCATAGCCACAAACCCTGTCTGTTCCCTCGCCATCAACTGCCTTTATAGCGTCTCACAACTTAGCGGCGATCTCGAGAAACTCGCTCCTCTCCTTCAATCGGCGGGTAGCCGATGGGGACTCTATTTGCTATGTGCCCAAGGTGCCGAGTTACACAATCTGCTTTGTGAGAGGATAACCCCATATCCTAGATGAATAACACTTTAATAAAATGATGTGTTTCTCACTTGCAGATGTTTCATATGTCAGATCGACGATCATATGCTTGTGTTCTGGTAACATGTCTCGGTAAAGTCAATGGGGTAATTGATTATGCTGAGGAACAATGTTGATCACTTGGCTCTTGTAATGGTTACAGTCAACCCAACTGTGGGCCCAACACATGTATATTGCTTGACAAAATCAAAAGAAACTTTGAAAGATCCAATTTTTAAGGAAAGTCTTTGAGCTATTCGTGACACAAGATCAATCAAGCTCGGAGTATGATTCCGCGATGTGCTTGTCCTATATTAGCCACACCTAAGTCCTTTGAGACCCCTCCATTATGATACCGGACTTTCAAATACAAAGGAAGCATTATTCGTCCATCTCCTACTTCACAGTTACATTTTAGAAATGCCACCCATGAACTAGAAGTAGACTCTCTCATATACCGTCAGTTACAGGCCTAATCGAATTATCTAGGCACTGGTTGTGGTAGTGGGGTCAACAGTAGTAGTTTCAGTCGTAGTGCCCGCGGGGCTAGCCGATGAAGTCGTAGGAGTGTCATCGACGGGGGCGCCATCGACAGCAGATGAAGTGGTAGCTACTCCAGTATCAGAAGTAGCAGGATCAGTAGTAGCGCTTGTAGTACCTGCTGCTACCACAGTTGTGGTAGTGGCAGCTCCAGTAGCTTCGGCAGACGTAGAATCAGAAGAGGCCGAAGCAACAGGATCGCTAGTAGCGCTCGTAGTAGCTGCTGCTACCACGGTTGTGGTAGTGGTAGCTCCAGTAGCTGCGGATGTCGGGTCAGAGGAAGCCGCTGCGGGAGATGAAGTAGCAGCTGAAGCAACAGGTGTGCCAGCAGCACTCGTGGTATCCGTTGTAGCTACTACTACGGTTGTAGTAGTTGCGGCTCCAGGATCACTGGTGGCGTCCAAAGAAGCAGGGGCTGGTGAAGCGGCGGGAGAAGACGAAGGAGTATCAACAGTAGATGTCACAGTGGCGGTAACAACTACTGTAGAAGTCGAGTTAACAGTGTCAGTCACTACAGAAGTCGCGTCGACAGTCGTGGTCTCAGTGTTGGTCTCTGTAGATGTCACATCGGCGGGAGCCTCTGTAGCTGTTACAAAGACAGTCTGGGTTGTTGTCACAGTGGCCGTGCTTGTGTCAGTAGCATTGACAGTTGCAGTTGTAAGAACAGTGTCAGTCTGGAAGGCTGTGGCTGTGGTGTTGACTGTTGCGGTAGTATTGACAGTGGCAGTAGTGAAGGCTGTGTCGGTCTCAAATGCAGTGACTGTAGTGTTGACAGTTGAAGTGACCGTGTCGGTCTGGAAGGCTGTAGCTGTAGTGTTGACAGTCGAAGTAACGAATGCTGTGGCAGTGGTGTTGACTGTTGCAGTAGTGAAAGCTGTGTCAGTCTCGAAAGCAGTGGCTGTAGTGTTGACGGTAGCAGTGACGAAATCGGTGGTCGTGGTATTTACTGTTGAAATCGTCAGAACCGTATCAGTCTCGAATGAAGTCGATGTAGTGTTGACAGTGGCAGTGACGAAATCAGTGGCTGTGGTGTTTACAGTTGCAGTGGTATCAACAGTAGAAGTCACGAAAGCCGTGTTGGTCTCAACTGTTGTAGCCGTGACATTGACAGTTGAGGTACTGTTAACCGTGGCAGTGGTGAGAACCGTATCGGTCTCAAAGGCTGTCTCTGTGGCCTCGACAGTGGAAGTCTGAGTGACGGTAGTTGAATTTGTGACGAAGACAACAGTTGTAGCAGTAGTTGCTTCGGTGGTGAAGTCAGTCTCTGTGGACGTGAATAGCACCGTAGAGTTAACTGTAGCAGTCTCGGTGCTTGTCTCGACATCAACTTCAGTGGTCGTGAACACAGCTGTGTTGTTAACAGTGTCAGTCTCGGTGCTGGTGACCTCCTCGGTCTCTGCAATGGTAAAGACAGCAGTAGAGTTGACAGTTGCAGTTGTGGTGACAGCATCCACATTAGTCTCTGTAGACGTGAAAACGACCGTTGAGTTGACAGTAGTAAACTCAGTCTCGGTGGCGTTGACAGTTGCGGTACTAGTCGTAGCAACAAGATCCACTTCTGTAGAGGTCACCACGGCCCGTTGAGTTAACGGTGTTGGTCTCAAATACAGATTCTGTCATTGTAACAGTGTCCGTCGCCGCATCAGTGATATTCTGCGTCGCGGTAGTAGTCACATCGAGGGTTGCGGTTGTGACGCTTGCTAATGTGTTCTGTAAGTAGATGCTGTGTATCTTGCATGACTCTATCACTACTTACCCGGTGGGCAGGGGACTGCAAGGGCAGACTCCACTGCCAGAAGGCCGAAGCCCACCAGAGTATTGAAACGCATTGCTTCGGAAGAGCTGTGCCGTGTAGTAGAGGTTCAAGGGAGGTTGATAGAGAAGCAAGGATCTTTCAGGGTTCATGAGACTTTATAGATACATGGTCACTTGATCCTGCGAATGGGACGCCTTCTCCGGTTGTGTTGTGAGTTGGGAGCCATGGCGTCTACCTCTCCTCAATAATCGGACCATATAGAATGTTATTGCCCTATCGTTTTGAGCCTCAGATCTTTTCCCGCCAATTCTTGGTCTTCAATGTGTGTTTGTTGTTGAAAAGATGTTTACGGTGTTCGCATATTGAGTTGGTTTTGGCCGAGGACATAATCGATACGGGAAAGAGGCTGATGACACGATTATTTGAATAACAAAACCGATTGCACCTTATGTTGAGGCTGAACCTTGAGAAAGACTCCATCCGGAGATGTTGTGCATTTGAGGCTCTTGAGGATGTATGGATATGTCTGGGTGAGATTGGAGACTATGATAATAATATTTCGATACAAATATAAAGTGTCTCAACTTGAAAGGAATATGGAGCATCTGGACTTTAGAGTGTTCTTTCCTATGATGTTTGTTTGAGATCGTTGAGTTGAAGGTTGAGGGAAGGTTGAGGTTAACCGGATTAAAGTGGAGTGGCTTCCGTCGTTTACAAACTGAGTCCCCGTTGCCCCACCCCGCTCCGGGTCCCGGCTCCGACATTCACCTGAATGGTGCTTCCTTAACCCAAACAGTCTTATACAAACATAACTATCCCTTTCATTGAGGAATTGGGTTTATAATTGAACTTCTTATTGGGTGCGTTCTCGTATAAAGGACATCTCTTATGGCTATTATAGTTTCATGTTGGCGTCAAACATTCAACGCCGAAAGCCAACAGCCGCGCGGTAGTTCAACAGACTCAATGGCCACATTCCGTTCTGTTGAGGGAAGATCAAAATAAGGAGAAATTCAATCAAGTGGCCAATAACTTGTATAGAGTTCGTAGCCTCCAGATATGTACGAAGGAATTACTGTAAAGACTATAGAGTGGCCTAGAGTAGGTATTAACCTATACCCGTCACGTTTTGAAACATCGTTGGCGGTGAGGATAGAATCCATCCGCGTTATCCATTCAGTATAGTATTATGTAGGAGGATTCTCGATTGGGACAAGATCCGATAATGCTATCAACTTATCAAAGATACAAAGATAGTATTTCGTCATTCGGACTTGCGGATGATGACTAAATTAGTCTGCCCCTCCCCCGCGTTTTAGGACATTTAATGAAGCTGTCACCTCATCTTGAAGCTACAAAGCTACAAAGTTATACTCAACATAACAAAACATAACACCGCCAAGAACTCAGAATACTGCTATCAACGCCCAAATCTTCTCTCCACTGGCTGTAAACCGCGCCCGTTACTTACATTTGTTATCCTATTATTAAGTTTCCTGTTGTTTGTGGATAACATCCGCTGTCTATCGTATCGCCACCTTCATCTTATGCAACCTGAACTCAGAGAGCCATAGTCTATGATGATGACGACTCACGATAGCTTCATCGATATTCTACCAAATGAAGTGAATTTCCCCAGAAAACATGAGGCATTTTAAGGAATTGACTTTCTTTTAGACTCTCATCTCGATCTTGGCCCCCTTCTCAACTCAAGATTTACTCTCTTTCGCCCCGATTAACCGCCGCATCTGCTCTCTTGTCACTCGTCTCCTTCACCAACGCCTGCTTCAAGCTGCGCCCCTTCCAGACAATAAGCTTATTTTAGAGTGCTACCATCCAAGCGATCAGCTTTACACACCTTATTTGGCATGTCGCTACTAGGGTATCGTCGGGCAAGATGGCCAGCCCATCAGTGAAGATACGCTCGAGTTGTCTGATCTGAGAGCTTTATATGCTTCTTATAAGCCCGTATTCGCTCCTGAGAACCGAAGTATCAAGAGGAGCCGAAGACGTCCCACGGAGGCGCAGCCCTCTGATGACGTTGAAGATGATACCGCCACTCAAGACGTGAACCTTGATGATGGGGAAATGTTCTCTCAGCTTTGTGCTGTTACTAACCTTGTCAAGGAGGGCCCAAGGAGTGGACTATTCATAAGCCATGTTAACATTGTCGATGGGGTTATCCGCGTCTTCCGAAAGTGGCTCGCCAAGATGGCGAGCAGGCAGGATAAGTCTCAGTCCGACTCTGAGAATATTATCTGGATTGATACCCATAACAACGTTGGGATACGATTCAGCGTTGCATCAGCAGCATCTGAAACGATGCCACTCATTTCGGGTCCAGATGATGATCCACCAGTTCACTACAAGCTTGTATATGAAGGTATGATTCTAATTCATGATTGCTTGATGTGTGCTGATTAGTGATAGAATTGCTCGTAAGAACGAGTAGTCTTCTCCTGGCTGTGGAACAATCTGCGGTGCAAGAAATTGGTAACTCTGGAAAGACTCTTGTGATTCACGGCGCAGCCATGTAGCCGAGTCGACTGTATTAAGATACTTGTAAATGACCGTTTCCCTTTGAGAGTTCAAAGGCATGCCTTCAGTTCACGTTTCGTGCCACTTGTCCGTAGATACCCAGTTATCGTCAAGTCTAGAATTCTAGTCTACCTAGATTGCGATACACACATCGCCACTCATCACAAGCCATAAATCTTATCATCGTACATATAGGCCAGACATAAGAAAAGAATCCCTTCTAAAAACATCCCCCCTCAAAGACTCGCCGATCTCTTGCCCGGCGCCTCTCCCATTCTTCGCAGCTCAACGTCACTACCGGAGTCTGTGTCGTCCAGGAAACTCTCGCCGCTTCTTCCAACATGCTCATCATGCTCCACCCGTGTCTCAAGCATCTCTCTATCCAGCGCCTGAGGATGGCGTAGGTTTCTGTACCACTCTCGAAGGGGTTTTCCACTCGTTACAAAGAAAATAACCGCGTTCCAGAGTCCTTGGAGGGGAAGGACAGCGGCCGTGGCGACGTGGTACTCGTAGGGAGAGGTACCGACGAGCCAGCTGTGGATGCGGTTCAGACTGCTCGGGATCCAAGTCACCAGCACACTAAGGGCGAAAAGGAAGCTCGTGCGTAAGTAAGCCCGCTTGATGGGATCGTCGATGACGAATTTGTTGATGGTTCGGTTTGTCGCTGATGTTATGCGACGGAGAGGGAATATGCTAGTTCGCTCTCGCTCTCTGCTGTCAATACCAGGAGATATAGAGGTCGAGAAGTAGTGACTGTGAGATCCCTGCACAACGTGTGGGTTCTCGTCAAAGGAGACTTGAGGTGATGATGGACCAGCAGTGTAAGCGGGCTTGGGTTCACTAGGGAGATGGTTCGCTGAGGGTGTTGAGTGAACGACCTGGACTTCGGTGACGATAGTGCCGTAGAAGCAGTCTTGAGGAACTGACAGGAATTCGACTTGGCGTTGCTATCAAGTGTTAGCTGGACAGTCTATGTGTTATTGATGTCAGGCAGACTTACAGCTTGGGGCTGAGGTGGCTCAACAGGAGCTGGCTCTCTACTCATTGAAGCAGTCAAACTCCTGAGTTGGTTCCGAGTATGGAAGACATGATAGCCAACCATGAAGTAGAAGATGATCGAGCCAGCGATGCAGACCCAGACGAGCATATAGTAGGTATATATACGGATGCCTTCCCAATCCTGATTAACCCAACACCAGATCTGTCATCGAGTCAACAAACAATACCCCCTTTGTTTTGGTACCGAGGGCAGACTTACAGTGGCCTCACCAAACACAAGGCCGCGGTCCGGGGTTCTAACCAGAAGCAACGCCATGGCAATAGCAAAAGGGCCACCGTAACAAATGAGACAATATATCCACCACCATCTTCGAAATGAGTCGGGTTTGGCACGGAAGAAGAAGACGAGGAAGACGTTGAATGCCATGGCCAGAGACCACCAAGGATCAGACTGCATGAACCTATACGGGGTCAGTGATGACAGAAGGAGAATGAGATTATGAAAGAGGCAACTCACATATGGAACATGAAACTCTGTGCCTGACAAAGAGGCGAAGCGACGCCTAGTTCCAAACCATCCAAGGCGATGATACTCGCAACACTGGCACCAACATTCGCGACGCTCGCAAACACGATGAAGGTGTTTTGAACATTTCGAACTTTGGGCACAAGCGCATACGCGACGAAGATACAGAGGACAGCGACCAAGCTGACAGAGCCTCCTATGCGCTCGAACAGCACCAGCGTGGTCCTCTGAGTCGGCTCGAGTTCAATAGACATGCCTCTTCCCGTGACGAACTTGTGACTCATTTGATAGGTGGTGTTTTCTCGTTTCCCGAGTCCCCGAGTAAGGGAGTGGGGGAGCGAGTGCAAGAAGCAAAAGAAATGATTGGTATGAAGCAAATAAAGGTGAAAGGTTGAGGATGAAGAGAGGAGAAGAGAAGATAGCGAGAGGGAGAGGAGGAGAGAGGTGATGTGAGGTAAAGGGAGTGTCAAGTGATGCCCTTTTTTGCGTAACTCGTTGTTCAAATGTACAAGACCAGAAGAGAAATGAGCGATAGCACAAGAGAGTGAGTGATTGAGAGAGAGGGGGAAAAGAGAAGAGAAGAGGGATAACAATCAATGGTTTGAGTGAGTCGTCCAAAGAGGGCCAAGGTCGAAGCGTCGTGTTACATTAACGCGATGCAAGCACCCGCTTCTGCCGTTGCCGTTAGACGAGGGATCTTTTGCCTTTTATGTGTTTGGACTGTGAGAAGATGATTTTGATTTCTCGACAAGCGAACACTCGGCAGAGAGAGAGATGCAGACTACAATAGTCAGTCTGCGGATAGAATTGTGTTAGTTTGACCAAACATATCATATACACAATCTCTCTCTCTTGGCTCTGCAACTTGCCTTTTTCTCATCTGCCAATCCTTTCGAGTTTTCGCCCTCCAGGAGAAAGAAATACCAGAGAGTGAGTGAGTGTGTGTTATGTTGTGTTGTCTCTTCTGAATTCCCACCAACGCTCAAATTATAAATGTTGGCTGATGTAGGCTTTGCAGTGTCAGTGACAGTGACAGTGACACTGATGGCCAAAGCACCCTCTCTATCTTTCTATCTCTGTAGACGACACAACACAACTCGAGATATCCTGCCTCTCGAGAATCAATATCTCACCAACTGTCAATCACTGTCAATCACTGTCACGCTCACCTCGGCCAACACCAACTTTATACCTTCCACCAACGCTCATTCCCCCAGATTCTCATCCCCAGATTTGTCCCATCTCCCGTTGATAGTCTCAGGTTTCTACCAAAACGGTCAGTCCACACCAAAAGCGGTGACTCGATAGGTCAATACTCGACTCCTTCTATGCAGTGTTGGTCCTCTCTACGATCCAAACACACAAACAAAGGCGCCCCTCGAACGAGTCTCGACGTTGCATCTTCCACCTCGCGATCTGAGGCTTGGTCTTGGCATCGCCTGTGCGTTTCGCTAGTCTCGATCTCTAAATATGGAGGGAGGTAGATGAGATGGCATGGTCCCAACTTTCAGCCTCCCCGGACTCAGAGAGACCTGACGTTAGCTTCTCCTGACTTAACTAATACTCATACAAATCGAGATGACGAGTCCTAGCTGAGTTGGCGTTGATCTTTTAACCGAGCTCTAGTACGTTCCAATTGCGGTGAGAGAGGGAAAAAGGGAAACATGGCCTTCAATTTCAAGGCTAGAGCTGTAAGCTCCCGTGGGCTGAATCAGAGTGTGACATCACCAACACCTTTCTCGGCGCAGACTCGAGCTCGATTAGCCCTTTACCCGCTGACGAGGCTTGGATTTCTATCGTTTGGAGCTGGGCTAATTATGAAACGTGGCGGGTGGCTGCTGCGACAAACAATTGCCTTGGTCCAATTACTCGCCTCTCCTTGGCACATCTAATGTATGTCTAGGCTATCTCTATGTCTGCATCGCATAGACTATTCTATTTCAGGTACGGGACCGGCATGGTATATGTCAGCAGATCGATCTGCATATTTGCCCGGTTTGTTTGCTTCCTTGCTTGCTTCTCTTCTCTGGCTGGCTGAATCTCTAATCAGACTCTGGAATGCTATGCTCACCTACTTTTCTAGAGCATACAAAGCCCTTTCAATTGGCTAGGTATCTCAAAGACAAACCCACAGCACATTTTCTCACCTGCAGCTCTCGCATGAGAGAATTATGCACACAGCCGTCGCAAAATTGCAGAGTAAAGAGACAAGTCAGCCGAGTTAAGTTAATGGTTCGATTGAGCTCAGCGCCACTTTACAATCTAGCTAACAAAAGAGCTCAAAAACTACAAACCCTGTATGATCCCATCCACCACTAACAATCCTCCTATTTCTGACGTATCGTAAAAATCATTACAGTGTGTAAAGGAAATCGGGTCGCTTATCTCCCATCTCATGGATCTCCGCCTCAGACTTGCCCTCCACCAGGTGATCCCTCTCGCCAGCCAACCGCGCCTTATTCTCACGCGAGAGCAAAACATACATTAGCAAACTTCCACAAAAGATACCACCAAACATGTAAGCAAGGACGGTTCCGTGTCCTGGGTAGAATCGTGGACCGTTGATGAAGACGTTGCTGCTCACAACACCGTTGAGGTTGCCCCATCCTATGACAAACCCAAGAGTGATGCCTCGCTTGTAAACACCCTCAACATTGTTGGCGACCCAACTGATCGTGATTGGGATGACAGGGTAGATACCTAGGGCACCCAGGAAGCAACCAGTGTACTGAACAGCAGGGTTGGTAGAAGCGATAAGCATGATGAAGCCTGCCATACCGAAAGGCGCAGCGCAAATGTTGAAGATGCCTCGCTTGTTGAGTCTGTCAGAGTACATACCAACGCAAATAGTGACAACTGCGGCCAAAGCGTAGGGTGGAACACTGAGAAGCTGGTTCTTGACGACAGCCTTCTTGTCGGTGAAGGCCATGTTCTGGATGATGGTAGGCAGGAAAACGCTGAAAGAGTACAGGGGCATCAGGGGTCCCATGTAGATGAGCATACCGCAGTAAGTCTTCCAGTCGGTGATAGATTGCCAGAAGTACTTCATCTTGAATTGTTCGTCCTGGGCAGAAGATTGCTTGTCGGCAGTGAGTCGATAGATGACGCGAGCTCGTTCCTCTTCGGTGATAAACTTGGCATCGGTGGGGAAATCGTGGACCATCCAGAATGAGATGATACCAACAACGATGGTCATGAGACCTTCAAGGATAAAAATCCATGCCCAGCCGGCAATACCGGAGACACCATCCATCTTCTGGATAGCAGCAGCCAAGAGACCACCGAAAGAACCGGCGAGAGCTGCAGCTGAGAAGAACCACGCGGCACGAGCACCGAATTCGGATCGCTTATACCAGCAGGAGAGGTAGTAGTTAATTCCGGGGAAGAGGCCGGCTTCTGTGACACCAAGGAACCATCGAGCAGCCATGAGGCCGTCCCAGGTCTTGACAAAGCCCATTCCTAGCATTGAAGCACCCCAGAGGACCCTGTATATGAATTAGTCTTGTGTTGGTGGTTTACTGAGGGTTTAAGCTCACATGATGGCAGGAATGAAGATGGATGGCTTGGACCACTTGAGCAGGACATTGGCAAGAGGCTCAAAGACAGCGTATGAGATGTAGAAAATGGTCAAAGTCAGGTTAAAATGGTGAGTGTCCATATGTATATCATCCATTAAACCAGCGATCTTTGCATTTCCGATATTGGTTCGGTCGAGGAAGCAGATGAGGTAAAGTAGGCAGAGCTTGATTGTGGTTAGTAGGTTACATGTTATATAGTGCAGAGTTGTCATACCCAAGGAACGAGTTTCATATCAATCTTTCGAAGCAACTTCTTCTCCTGAAACCTTGTTAGTGCAGATCATCAAACATTTGTTTCAATGCAACTTACAGCTTCCCTCGCCTCTTCCTCAGTAAGTCCAGCATAGGGGTCATTAACACCAGCAAGATCAACCTCCGAGGTAGAGGCCTTCTCCTCCAAAGTTTCCTTTCGATCGTAGTCGCTCATGATGAAGGAATCCAAAACACAATTAAAGAATTTGATAGACTAGGGTCGTATGTAAGGTAATCTATCGTAGGATCACACGAGAAGGTGATGGGTAGAAGAAGTAGGGCCGGCTTCTAAAAAACGTGGTGGGAAGGAACTGATGGAGGACAAAGGATGCAGAGAAGCAACCAGCCGAGACAGAAGGGGAGGAAGGAACCTAAGAATGGAGGCTCAAAAGAGGAGGAAGGTGGTATCTGAGCAACAGAACCTCGTCAATATGAGAGACAGACAGACAGAAGGAGCTGTAGGGCCAAATCAAGTCAAGTATGGAAGGCAATGCCCGAACCCCAGACGCGGGAGTGACGGTGCAGGTGCAACAAGGGGGAAGGAAGGAAACCCTCTTATTTGTGTAGTATCAACGAGGCGAGAAACGGGAGAACTAAACAAGCAAAAGAAGAAGCAAGTTTCCAATTCTGACTCTGTTTCTGTTCTTGATGATAGTTGTAGATGCTTGCCTTGGACTGTTCTGGTAAGATATCTCTTTAGAAAAACCTGGGGAAAGTGGCCCTTTTAATAGTCAATCATTCTAACCTCCCCCAGGCTTGAGTCTAGGTATATCCTAGGAAAGCCTCACTTCTCAACGTACTAGTTAAACCCCCAACTCAGCGTGTGGAGAAGTTGGGCGCCCACGTTTCTCGTCTTGAGCCAACGATGGAGGGATGATAGTCTCGTTAGTGCGGAGAGAATGGAATTGGAGTAGTATGCAACCATAACAGCAACCCTTGGATTCCCTTGTCTCCTCCGTTTGTCCGTCCGTTTACTGCAGCCGACTATACTAACCGACGAACCACATGCCAGAATCCAATCCTTCTCGATGTATCTCTCCTCCACATTTACAGGGTATTGAAAATCTCTTTATGTCTCAGAAGGGGAGGGGGTGTAGAGAAATGCTCGCCACATGAGAATATTGAGAATCTTGCTCTTCTTTTCTCTCTTGCGGGGGGGCTTGGGGTACCTTTGCAGGAAATACAATCCTTGCACGCATGCATCAACTTACATCCATTGTCCTTGACTTGATATGACTTGACTTGAATTAGTTGGAAAATCATTATGGAGCCCGGCAGATGGGCCATGTAACGCCAAACGTGACGCTCTTTTTTGTCTTTTTTCTTCCTTGTGTTTCCGAGGGGCGGCCACGCGAGATGGCGCTCTGAGCGTGTTGGGCCATGTAACTCATGTACGAGGTGTGAGCCGTGATGAAGGGAAAGGTGAGAGGTGAGAGAGGGATAGAGAGAGTCGGGTCAGACTAGCGAACATTGTCACTAATTGGCTTACAAGGCGTAGATCATCAGGGTCTTGGTGTAGGTAGTTTCGTTAGTGTGAATCACTAAAGGAATCTCCAATGCCAAGTTGAAGTTTATTTTCCCCAACTTCTTAGTGATTAGCGCCGTGTCTTCCGAGGACGAACGTATTAAGTTAACATAGTAAGATAGAATTGATCGGTGTACATGTACCATTATTTCGAAGCCTGCTGAAATCGAATCGTGCATGGCATCGCATCGCATCTCATGTAATGTAATGCCATGTAATGTCATGTTACTGTGTCTCCAGATGAAAGACCTTGTGTTCAGAGATGACGGGGGACGGGCCATGTCATGTCATCCCATTCTTGACACAGACGCAAACATGTCCCTAAAGAGATTCAGATTCAGATTCACGGATTCTAATTCTGGGGCTCACTTATGATCAACTAACCTGTTTGTTCACATCCCATCCCTATCCCTACATTGCCGACTCTGTATCTTGCATCGGATCCGCTGTTTGTCACTATGCATTAGGTCCAGCTATCGGAAGCACGTCTTTCAAACTACCCTTGTATCCCCTCATCAGTCCCAGTTTTTCTCTCCTACATTCGCTGCTCTAAACACAGCCAAGACTTTGTATCTCCATTCTCAACGGCACTTTGAGTTTCCCCTCTTCTCACAGGCAACCCAATCAACATACTCTGATATGATCATTCCTTGAGCCAAGATCTTCCGCCAGGAACAAGGAAGAGATCATGGCTTCATTCTAGGCCTGTATTCTCATATTAACAGCTGACTAGTAAATCGTATCAAACACCTCTTGAGTAGGCCTCAACGAATCAGAGGCTCTCAATATGTTTCGTGATACAAACCAATCTTCAAAAGGCTATTCGTTCCCTCCTTTAGTCTCCCCTCCCACGGTATAGCACGGTCCAGTCCCGGTGTTTGCTCCGCACGCTACGGTCTTCCCGCCGGTCCCCGCCACGTTTTTGGGAGTGACATCGCCTGGAACATCAGCCCGCTAAAAACATTTTGGAGATGGTTTAGCGCTAGGGAACCTGCATATGACGCTTCGTTTCTGGAACGTGCCCTGAAGCGAGAAAGAGACTCTGTCCAGTCGTACTCTTCTGATTCTTCAGCCACGCCGTTGATGTCGTTATTACAGCATGTGAGAGCAGGGAGAGCAGGTAAAGACGGTGAATAGAGATTTTAGTTCGGATAGGTACATGTTGAAATGAAGATGTGCAAGGTGCAGTATAATACTTGACTGAATATACATCTGTGGCTGCTTGGTTATGAGACAAGCAGAAGGCTATCTCTCACCGGTCAAGCAATTCAAATTATCTATCACATTTCCACTTATTCTAGGCAGCAATAAAATACAATGCATTATCAGGTATCAAGTATCAGATAATAATCAATTGTATTTTGGTATGATAACATCATCTCATCGTCTACAATGCCCTCAGTATTACCCCATCTTCCCCGCAATCTTCAACTTAGACTACCCGTTCCCCCACTCAAGCCATCCATACCAAAACTTCAACCATCTCCAGCTTCTCCGCAGATCCCCTTCAAACTCAAACTCAAATTCAAACTCTCAAGATACAATACAAACCGCGTCATTCTCGCCTGTTCCTCCCCGCCTCATCTTTCAAACCCTCAACTCCTACTGGCTCTTCAATCTCTTCCCCTCAGGGATCTTTGGAGTGGTCTGATGGAAGGGAACCGGCGGCGCGGAGGCGAAAGCCCGTTCAACGCTGTAGCGCCCGGCTTAGTCCCCGGTAGTTGATCATTCTGGATGCCTTCTCCAGGTAAAGTGAGTTGATGAAGCCATCGCGGCGGCCGCGGGAGCCAGCCACGCGGAGATCAAGCGCCGTTTTCTCACCTCCACACGGCTCCGGATCTCCCCGTTCATGATATTTCCCCAGAATCGCTTCATGACAGACCAGGTATTCCCCAGGATTCGAGTATCTCAGTATGAATTCGGGACGGAGATGCCTCCGCATTGTATATCTCACTTCCCCACGATTCTTGAAAACGTATTCCTTGTTGTTCGAGATTCTGGGGATGATGCCACAACGTAGTGAACTAGGCCTTTCAAGGCCATTGTAAGCACTTGACTCAGGATACTATGAGTAGGTATCGCGGATGAGTAAATCTAGACGACACCATCCAACTTACAAGGTGCCAGGTGAAAGCTGAGGAAGTTGTCCGAAACTCCGGTGTCTTATCCTAGAAAACAGCCCATTATTTCGATACACTATTGATTGAATGTAACCACAATCCTTCCAAGTCAGATTTTTCTTACCGACTCCTTGGCATTGGATTCCTCGACATCAGTCCTCGGCAAGCGTTTGTTCTTGTTCTGTATTTCCAGCCAGCAACTTCGAGTCTGCACTCCTTAATCCTGAATGCGTCTCCTTTCAGTTCATGTTTACAGTTGATATAATCCTTTATTAGGTCATTCCCTGTGCTTCCAATCATCTCTTTCCAAGTCTATTCCAACAAGTTAAGCTTAAATAAGCGCTCCTATCACGCTCAGAAATCCTGACCGAAAGGGAGCCTGCAGGCCATGGCGTACTCCAAGATTATTTCCCAGTAACGGCTGATTGCATTCGATAAACGCAGCTGAGTTCTCATTTTGCATTCTTACGAGGATCAGATTTCTAATTTCATATCATTAGTCCTCGACTTGGCGAAAACGCTGAGTTACACAACGCTATAACCGTACAACACCACTATCCATGCAGCCAACCTTGCATCTACAGCCCGTCCAGTAACAACATTAGAGTGTGGTCATTGCATGGCCAATCTCCAGGCACAGCACCAAGGTACCAAGATCTACGGCGCGGGTGGCCGCAAGATACGAGATTCTGTTCTCGTATATCACTGCATCCCCTGGAAACCAAGAACTTGGTACTATTCTCGTGCAACACTTCCACGTGGTTCATCGATAAACATTCCGAGTTGCGATACTTTCACAACATGATTTCTTCTTCTGCTTCGCTGACTTTGATACGATAAAATATTGTCTACGCGGCTTTCTTTTCTTCGTGGCTTTCTTCGACGCCCATCTACGCGGATGAAGAAAGTCCAAGCTCCTTATAGAAAGCCTCCGAACTAGGCTCTCGGCCCAAGAACTCCCTCAATAATTCCAACTCTGGAATACTTCCACCTCTCTCGAGAACGGTGTGGCGATATCGGCGACCCTCCTTGCCGTCCATTGGGTTCTTGGCGAAGAACGAGTGGAACATGTCGAGCGAGAACACCTCGGAGTAGAGGTAGCCGTAGTAACCAGCATCGTACCCGCCGATGAAGTGGCCAATTCCGGCATGCCTGTTACCCCATCCACTGCATGCAAGTTAGTTTAACAGTAGAAAGTCATCTCCAGTGGGTACTTACAGTCCTTCACCCAGATCCTCAGGGCCCTTGGTGCCAGATATCTCATGCCTAAGGGTGTTCCAAACTCGGCCAGCATTAAGCTTCTCGACAGCCTCGTGGGACTCGGGCGTATGCACGGTCATGTCAAAGAGTCCAATAACGAGCTGTCCCAGTGCACCTATAGCGGAGTTGAGACGCTTGGTAGAGACAAGCTTTTCGATAAGCTCGTCGGGAATTTGCTCCTGAGTCTCCCAATGCTTGGAAAGCGACTTAAGAACGCTAGGTGTCCAGCACCAGTTCTCCAGCATTTGAGAGGGAGCTTCAACAAAGTCAAGCACCGTAGAAGTTCCGTGGAAGTAGCTGTAGCGGGTGCGGCCAGCCAAGTCGTGAATGCCATGGCCCAGCTCGTGGAACAGGGTCACAACCTCGTGATGCTTGAGCAGAGAAGGTTTCTTTGGTGTAGGTTTGCTGAAGTTGCAAACAAGGGCAGTGACGGGGTAATGCTTCTTGCCATCTTCAGTGACATAACCAGGCTCAAGGTTGAAGTTGGCGTTGTGGCCATATTTGTTGTCTCGGGGATGAAGATCCAGGTACAGGTAACCGTTGAAGCTTGAGCCCGAGGCCTCACCGTCCCACACGCTGTAGATCAGAACATCCTCATGCCACACAATGTCTTCGGCCTTGCCAGTGGGGCTGAGCCTCGCTCGCTCCTCAGGCTTGAGCTCGACAAACACGAAGCCGAAAATCTCCTCGAAAATCTTGAGCATGCCTGCAAATGTCGACTCAACGGGGAAGTACTGTGAGATGGCGGCTTCGTCAACACTATACTCCTTCTCCTTTTGTATTCTAGAGTAGAACGATGTGTCCCACATGTAGAAGCTGTCGTCAAATGAAAGGCCGCGCTCCTCGTAGTCCTTCTGCTTGTACTCCTTCAATGCGTTGATCTCCTTCGCGCCACCTTCGGCCAGTCTGTTTCGAAGATCGTCTAGGAAAGTGCGAACAGCAGCAGGAGTTTTGGCCATCTTTTCTTCAATGCGCAGAGCGGCATGGTTGTCGTAACCGAGAAGTCGAGCGGCCTCATCTCGGAGAGTAATGATCTCTTGGAAGATAGGAACATTGACATTCGCCTGAAGGTTCAATTAGCCGAGATTCTGGAATTCCGTTACTCGTCTCACCTTATTGGATTCCGCGATGGTGTACTTGCGGCGAGTATCGGCGTCGATAGCATACTTGATAAGAGGGAAGTAATGGTTGTACTTGAAGGACAGCTTGACCTTGCCCTCATTTTCGCCAGTACCCTTCTCCAGGGAATCAATGTCAATGTCGTCAGAAGGAACTCCCTTGAGTTCCTCGGGGGTGAACCAGATGGCACCCTTCTCTTCGTTGAGGTTTTTCTGAGCCTTTATCTCAAGCTCGCTCAGACGCTTCTGGGTCTCTTTGAAGCGATCTCGCTTAGGACCAGCGGGCAGTCGAAGACCGTTGCGAATGTACTTCTGTCGCTCCTTCTCAAGGACGTGCGCCTGCTCCTTAGTAAGATCCTGAGATGCTCGGTTGGCGTAGGCAGCATCGACGGCGTTGAAGACATCCTCACGCATGTTGCATTCAATGCCGAAGTCATTGAAGGCACTCTCGGCTTCGGTAGAGGCATCGCGAAGCTCCTTGTCGGTAGAAATATGGTGGTAGAAGGTCAAAATACGTCTCTGCGTAGCAGCCAAGTTCTCGTCAATGAGGATGGGCTCAAGCACATTGGCAAAAGAGGCCTTGTCGGCAGTAACATTCGCAGTTACAGAGTCCAACACATTCTTGGTAGCATCGCAAAGCTTCTTGGTATCGGCAGCGATCGATTCGGGGGTGGCGGTGAACAGAGGCGGTGCCTGAGGAGGGTTACGATACTTGTCGGGAGCCATTGTGCTAGTAACAAGCTGTCTTCGTGATAGAATAGTTCGTGGGGCTTGGAATCTGGGGTGATTCACTAAAGAGCCGAGACGAGAGAAGGCTCGTGAGGAAGCCAGAGTGACGGCGACGAGAAGAATGAAGAGAGAGAGTAGGAGGAGGAGGGGTCTGCGGGAAGCACGCTTATCCAGCTTGGATATAAATATGATGGACGGGCTCGGGATGTTTCTTGGGATGTTAGCCGATTGGCTTGATGATGGATGATTGAGGCAACCTACAGTTGAAAGAGGGGCTTATGCTCTGAGACTAAATCGATTGATCCGTCTCTAGGTGTCAAAGGCGTTACTGTAGATGCAGCAAGATGGGGCGATACCTTAAGTGAAGGTGCAACTAAAGGTTGAGCTCCTTCGTGGACCGGCTTGTGGGTGGAAAACGCGGGGCAATCAGATGCGGTGTCATGATCAGGACGCCTAATGAGCTATCATGTGCTATATATGGCATAATTTATTAAGCTTGAGGCCATTCGTTTTAATTATTTATGTGAAACTGTTTATGTAAACAGAAGCGAGAGTTTCAAGGTTGTTTATACCCGTCGTCATGAGCTCAGGTCATGCATGATATTCACTAAATGAGACACCTTCAGAGTCAAGGCACATAGAGCTTCATTTCTAGACTCCTGTCCTCTAAGTATCTACAAAAATCCAACATGCCAGTGCGTCGCAAATGCGCAGCAATAATTCATCATTTCAGCGTTCCCATAGCCGATTTCCATCCATATCCATAATCAATCAAACAAGCAAACGCCGATCCGTCAACGCATATGCATATCCTAACCCGCCCATATCTGTACATTGTCTAGTTGGCGAGAATGGTTCGCACAAGGTCTGTAATTGCATCGCATTAGCTGCTGTCCCATTAAATATCGGGTACGTAGAACTTACCAGTGTAGTTGACCTGGCCTGAGCTGGTGTCAACGGCCTTGAGGAGCTCATCGACCTCCTCATCAGTCATCTTCTCGCCCAGGTTTGTCAGAATGTACTTGAGCTGGCCGACGCCGATGAAACCCGTCATATCCTTATCAAACACTTGGAAACCGCGGCAGTATTCCTCAGGCTCGCCGGGATCGCGGAAGCCGCCAGGGCGGTTCAAAACACGCTGGAATGTCTCAAAGTCGACTGTATCGCCAGTGTCAGTTATGCGCTTTTAAATCGCATCGCAGAGAATCTACTCACATTCACCACCGACATTCTTCTCGAGGTCCTGGATCTCAGCGAGGGTAGGGTTCTGGCCGCAGGCGCGCAGCAGATCACCGAGGCTGTCAACAGTGACACGGCCGTTTCCGCGCTTGTCGAACAGGGCGAAAGCCTCCTTGTAGTTGGTAGAAGCCTGAGAATCGAATTTGTTAGAAGACATGATTGCTTATTTGATTGATTTCGAGTCTCGAGTGTATTGTGAAAATGCGTTCTGGAGAATGCGATTGAAAGTGTTGCTACTCGGTAGTTGTAGAAGTATGCGAGATGCAGGTAGAAAAACCAAGGCTTGTGCCGGGCGAGCTGAAGCAAAACCAACTTCCAACTTATTCGGGCGACCAAACTGTCGAATCAGAGGGCGGGGTGCATTGTTTACGTGGGCGAAGAAAGGGGTGTCCGGGGCAACAGAGCTCACTCACCATTTTTGGTAGTGGGTGTGGGTGTGTGTGGCTGGTTGGTTTGGTGACACAACAAACAGTTGCTACAACGGTCGAGAGATGTCTTTGAGATGGTTTTCGAGTGTGGAAAATGGTGTTGAGAGGTTGAAAGATGAAGAAAGAGGAAAAGAGGGCCAAGATTGCGTCCCGTTTGCATTTCCTCTGCACGCTCTGGCCTCCCTGGGCTCTTTTCCCATACACTGACGGGGCAACGGGGTCATCCTATGGGCCAAAGTCAGCCAGGCCTGTAGGTCCAGAAAAGGTCTGACCATCCCTATACTAGTCCCACCACCAAAGCTGTCTGCTTGATTATGTCTGCTCTCTGCTAACGCCGTTTGGCGGTGAAACTATTGAAACCGGAGTAAATAATGCAAGGCCCCTTTTGGATGAATCAAAGTTATGTCAAACATTGGCCCAAGAGGCTTCTCGACATAAAAATCAACTGCCGAAGTCGCAGCTCTCACTCAGATTTCAATGTCTTGGCAGAAGCTCTTCCTGGTGAGGCTATCGTGACACTGTATAGAATCCATCCCTCAAGTGCAGCAGAGCCACAAGGACCCTTTGTATTAAAATGGTCAATTAAGGCTGCCAATACTTGGCTACACACTGCAATGGCCCAATAACTTGGTTTCATGTTTCACTTTATGCGAGCTAATGCAGACCAAGTCCCCAAACTACTATTATATACGGAGTACGGAGTATCATATTCTTGGATCCATTTTCTGTATTTGTCGCTGCGAGGCTTCATCTCGTCTTTCTACGCTGGCAAACCTCTTTAGTTGACACCCCGGAGCCTTCTGTTTTGAAAGACACATGCCGTCATGCTTTTGAGTGGCCCTTCTGCGCCAATTCAGTAACCAAAACTCTATGGACTATGTATCTGCTCTGGCGACTCTATGTGAGAATAGCCTCACTACTCTGCCTATGCTGAGGTCTGATTGAAATATGCATACCTTTTACCTGATGAGTCGAAGCCCCCTCTGATAAGATACAGCTTTGCAGACCCTGATTGCTGCTACCCTTCATGTGACATTGAACTTTCCGAAACGACGTCATTGTAATCGCTTAATCTCTTTTTGAATCCATCATGGGGGTTTCATTTCATCCCGCGATCTCGGAAATTATCTCTTGGCTGAGTCTTCCCAGCTTTGGCTAGCATCATTCAAGTCCTGGCTAATAATGAAGCTTATCGTAGATCTTGTTCGCTTGCTAACTACCGATCATGATCTGTCCCGCGTTGTCTTGCATGATTCAAAGCCGTTGTTGGTTACCCTGAACACTCAAGTCTCGTCGACTTGCAACTGGCCAAAACCGCACTTCTGCTATAATGGAATCTCGATGAGGTCTTCAGTAGATTAAATTAGTTACTCTAATTACTGACAGCATCTTTCGCATTGTTGTATTCTGTCTTTGAAGGATTAAATGATTTGAGTTGGCGTTTATCTGAAAAAGGATTCTCAACTTTCGAGCCGTTGAAGAGCATAGATTTAGTTCGATAACAACTCAATGATCACGTTAGAATTCATAAAATAACCAAAAAAGAGATTCAGTCTAAATGATACCGAAATTCCTCTTGATAAACGGACAGTATCACCCGACTCAGCCGATACCAGATGTGATGCAGTAAACAGCTTTCCAACGGCGGGAGTCAATCAACAATCTCCTAGGAGATACATTTCCTGTACGAGGGGACTTGCCCGAATGTGGAATTGATCCAGTGACAATAGGTAGCGTTTCACATGCGAAGTGCCTCATGATTCGTCTATAGATTTCGAACACTGCGATGATTTATAATGGCCGGTTAATGGCAATCAATTGTAAGTGTGAGTGAGGTATTGCGTCTTAAGTAAAGCCCCGCAATGATCTTCATCCTCGGCACAAACTCACTAACAGCATCAACAAGCACTTGGTTCTTCAACATTGAACAACATACACCATCTTCAAAATGGCGACTGAGGCTACTGTTCGTAAATTCTTTGCATCATCCGCTTATGCCGTGGCTGGTGCCAGCTCCAACCCTGCCAAGTTCGGACACCGCGGTAATGCTACCTGTTCATTGTATGTGATGTTATCATGCTAATCAAGGAACTTGTAGTCTTTGCCTGGTATCTTCATCATGACTTACCAGTAACTCCCATCAACCCGGGCTCAGAGACCATCAATGCTTTGGACAAGGACCACCCTACTGTCCCTAGTGTGACCGCTCTTTCAAACCCTACGCAGACATCTCTGTCAGTCATTACTCCACCAGCAGCGACCCTAAAGGTGCTTCAGGAGGCAAAGGAGAAAGGCATTCCGTCGGTGTGGCTGCAGCCTGGCAGTTTTGATGACGCTGTCCTCAAGTTTGCCAACGCTCCTGGGACATTTGAGGCTGTTGTTGCTGGTGATGGTGGTCGAGGCCATGAGGGATGGTGTATCTTGGTTGATGGTGAGCGAGGACTGAAGGCTGCTGGCAAGCTGTGATAGATCAATGTGCAGGGTCTCAAGTCAGAATTGACGAGTCAGATTATATACGATTTACTTGGGTGATGTTTGCTTCTTCCTATATGATTGATTGTAGTGTTAAGAGATATATGGAGTAGTAATTGGGTCAATTGATAATAATAGGTATAGACTTAGGAATATCTCGGAATAGACAACCGACTTTACCCCAACATTAAAATATTTTCACCTGATACTCACCGTATCAAAGTGCTGTATTCCCCAGGCCTCTCTCTATTGGTGACCTACTAGGGCCCCAAGTCCATGGATGGATGTTTAGATCTCTGGGGTTGAGTTGCTGGCAGGGATCCACCAAAGTAAACAAACGCGCCAGGACCCACCCCGACACTTTGCGTTGCTTGCTTGCTCGCTTGCTCGCTTTGCTTGTCTTGGATAGGTAGGTAGACTAGATCCTCGCTCGCTACGATCACCTCTAATTCTCCTTCCACCACAACCGTCTTTCACCGTCATTCAGTTCTATTGTGTTGACGCAGCGCGCGCCCTTGTTTTCGAGTTGAATATATCCTCTCATGAGCGCGATTATCTATTCTATTTTCTCTTTTTCCACGTCGTCGACCGCTTGCTAGCTCTCCAATTTGTTTGCCCACAATCGAAGCATCGCGTCTTGTTTTAAATACCCTTGACTGACCGCGCTTTCACGCGCAACACTACAACAACCATGTCTTTTGACGACGTCACAGACCAATTCATCACATACGAGAGCCGTTTGGCCTCTTTTCAGAAGAACTCAAAAAAGCGAGGTTCTACAACCGGCGGAAGGGGCACAAAAGCTTTGAATTGGCCGCACAAGAGCATCACACCCGCGAGCGTACGATGATCACCATGTTTGCACCATAATAATCCGCTGACAATCATGTAGCTCGCTCGCGCTGGACTTTTCTTCAACCCTACACCAGAAAACCCCGACAATGCCACATGTTTTCTATGTCACAAGGGCCTCGACGGCTGGGAGGCCAAGGACGACCCTCTCCTCGAGCACCTGAAGCATGCTCCCGAATGTGGCTGGGCGGTTGTCGCCGCGATTGAAGCCGAGGTCGGAGATTATGCGCAACAAGATCCTGATCAACCATACATGAAGGATGCTCGAAAGGCCACATTTGCTGGCAGGTGGCCCCATGATTCTAAGAAGGGATGGAAGTGCAAAACCAAGCAGCTGGTCGACGCAGGATGGAAGTACACACCAACTGAAGACTCGGACGATATGGCCACGTGTACCTACTGCCAACTGGCCCTCGACGGCTGGGAGCCTGGCGACAAGCCTCTGTGAGTATCGCACCTTCGTTTCCCATATCGCGTGGACTGACCGGGTGTCCACAGAGACGAGCATTATAACAGATCACCGGGCTGCCCGTTCTTCATTCTTCTCGAAGAGAAGCAATCTACCAAGAAGTCTGGCCGAAGCAAAGCTGGACGCGCATCTAAAGCATCGCGATTGTCTGCGCAATCAGTCGCTACAGTCGCATCAGAGGTGACCTCGATCAACGAGTCTACAGCTGCCATCGAGGACAGTGTCTTGACAACAACCTCGACTACACAGGGTGGAAAGAAAACAAAGGCTCGCAAGGCAACTACGAAAGGACGAAAGACCAAAGCCAAGAAGGAAGCACCCGTCGAGGACGTCGAGGTATCCATTGAAGAACAAGAGGCACCAGTAACAAAGCCTGCTCGAGGGCAGAAGCGAGACAGCGCAGCGGTGGAAGACGCCAGTAGCATGGCTATGTCTCCACTAGGCAAGAAGCGTGCCACACGGAAAGGTGGCAGCGCTTCTGTAAACGAGTCGACATTGCAACACGACGAGTCGGTTGATGTCACCGAAGTCTCCGTCTCTAAGAAGGGCGGCAAGAAGAAGACGACACGTAAGGCGTCAGCTAAATCTTCTCGCACCGTGTCCTCGGGCTCTGCGACCTCGGAGGTAGTGACGACTGGTTACGAGGCAACTCCTGGAACATTCCCTGATGATGATGAGATTGAGCGACAACTCGAAGCAGATCTTGAGAGACAGCTTACTGAAGACGAGGAGATAACTGCTGACTCTGATTCTGAAAGACGTCAGAGCAAGAAAGAGAAGGGAGAAAAGGCAGCAAAGAAAGAGAAACACGAGTATTCCCGGGACTATGCCATGCTCAATCCTGAGCCAGTGGAGCCGAACGAAGACGATGTTGATGACGAACTTCGAGCTTTACAGGCTGAGATGGAGGTTGATGAGGAGCCAGCACCTCAGCATGAACCTCAACCAGAGCCAGAAGTCGAACCTGAGCACGTGCCTGAGCCTGAGCCTGAACACCAAGAATTACATATCCCAAAGAAGGGTCGAAAGGCTGGAACTAGAAAGGCTTCCAAGCAGAGCAAGTCTAAGAAGGCCAAGGCGGCACCTGAGCCTGTCGAGGAAGATGAAGTTGAGCCTGAGAAAGCGCAGCTACAGGAACACGAAATGCCAGAGCAAGAGGTCACACAACCAGAAGCAGAGTCTCAGGTTGACGAGACAGCCCACGACGATAGTCTTGTTAGCACTGACACTGTTGTTAAGAAGTCTAATAATTCTCGGTTGAGTACAGGTAGCCGAGGTCGTGGACGCCCATCCAAGGCATCCCTCGCCTCGAGGGCTTCCGCCAATGATCTGGAACTAGTTGAAGCACCAGAAGAAGCTACTCCAGAGCCTGCTGAGGAGCAACCCACAAAACGACCCCGGGGACGCCCTTCCAAGGCTTCATTGGCATCTCGTCCGTCTGCTGGACCTGACGAGAGCCAAGTGAGTGAAGCGGCTCCTAAACGTGGTCGTGGACGTCCTTCAAAGAAGTCACTGGAAGCTCGAAAATCGATGGAAGTGGCGGCGAGCCAGGAATCCACACAGCCCTTCACACAACCGATTGAAGAGCGCATGCAAGAGGATGTCGAAGTCTACGCGTCCGAGGAGCAGAAGGATGAGAGGCCACCCTCTTCCCGTGTTGTATCGTTCGAATCGGCGCAGGCATCTCCGGCACAACAGCCTATGCCATCATCACCACCCGTAAGCGCGGCTCACCTGGCAAACCCGCCATCTACTCCTGGGAGAATCATTTCTCCCGCACCATCGGCTCGACAAGCAGCTATCTCACCCTCTCAATCACCCCAATCCTCTGACGCCGAGAACCAACCGCCCTCTTCCAGACTTACCACGAGTTCCAATCCTAAGAGAGTAGCACTTGCACCAGTGAACTCTACACCAACGCGCTCGTCACCATCCAGGCGCAACGTGATTGCGGGACTCCGCAGTACAGCACCATGGACAGAGCTGGATCTTGAGGCTGTCTTTGGAACACCACGTGTCAACACAGACAAGGAGAATGGCGCAGAACGATACCTTAAGCAGGGACAGACTTTGACGTCACCCGAGAAGCATATGACAGTGCAGGAGTGGATCTACTACAATGCTTCAGAGGCGGAGAAGAAGCTGAAGTATGAGTGCGAGTCGATTGTTAACCGATTTGAGAGTGAAGGATCAAAAGCAATGCGCGTGCTTGAGGGACTGGTTGTGGAATGAGACATGACTTTCTGGACAGATGAATGACGGATGGGAGGCAAAAGCTGGATACGATACATACAGACACAGACTCTGACTATTGCTCTTTGATGTAACTTAGTTTAATGTGCATGACAAACAAGCTCAGAAATGACGGCGTTGGTTGGGATGAACATGATGAATTTTCTCAGCTACTGGATTTTTGTTAATGAATGAAAGAAAAAAGACTCTTCATTTCCTATTCGATTGTTTGAATTCAGCCTCTCATGTCGTCACATTTCTAGAGATCGACACCGTTCTTTCAGGAACCATCCGCAGATCCCTACGTCAAAGCCTCTACGAAATTGACTCTACACTACAGCCGCAACTATGAGCTTCAGCATTCCATACAGAAGCTATGCCGAAGAAACTAGGACTTGTCGTTCTCTTCCCTTAGAGGCTGATCAGCGTAGATAGCCGCCACTAGACGTTCGGTGCCCCTTGCATTCCAGGCTAAAAGCCCAGAACCCTTAAGGGTTCAACCTTTGCCTTTTCCGTCCGAGATCGCGGACATGGCGATAGGGCTTTGGGATTCTTTGGCGATGGAGGCGTTTACAAGAATTCAGATTTGGGAGAGGGTATGGGATATATAATAGGTGGCGGGAGTGCTTTTCTCAAAGGTCTGAGACAGTTTCTGAATACCTTCACTCATAAAAATTACACTCATATCTTTTCAAAAGCAACACTGCTTGTTGGCCATACCCAAAACCACACTTTCAATATGCTTGGACTATCTTTTCCTTCCTTTTGGGTCTTCCCTCGTCGCAGGTCGACAGTCGATGCTGAGGTTGCATATCTTGAGAGCCTTGAAGCTGGCAATTTTGACGAGCCTCTCTATGTCAGACGCAAGGAGCTTGGACTAAGCGACTGGTAAACAAAGATAAAATAAGAAAAAATATAAAAGAAAAACAGTAAGTTGAAGACTCCAGAATATATCACCATTTACTTACAATCAACAAGACATGTCTTTTCGGTGCGCCTGGTAGCGGAGCCGGATGTTGCACGATTCGAGACGACTTCACGATTATCATCAATATTTCTTTTGTCAGATTGTACTATGTATAATAGGACGGGCGATTGTACTCTATTTTTGTACTACATCAGATCACATCACACCAACTCACGCAAAACAGCACAGACAACAAGATTGTTAAACTCAGCCTGCCAAATCGGCGGCGACAATATGATCAATTTTCAACCTCATGCCATGCATCTCATATGCTCTCTTTGCTATTAAATCTGGCCAACCATGGCCACAATCTTCCTAATACAACAATTTCATCCCTTCGCTCATGCCCGTGGTATATATATAAGGAGTGTCTGGTATCTCAATGCTGATTCTATATGCTTCCCACCATGCGCCAAATGAGTGTCGTGGCAAAAGCCAAATATCCAAATATGTAAAGTCGTCTCTTCCAAAATCCTGTATGTGCATTGAGTATCCATGAAGCGTAAACATAAACGTGTAGTCATCGTCGAATAGACATTAATTTAAGGAGTGTCGTGAAAAAATATGTTCAAAAAAGTGGTTGTTGTTCGAAGATTAGATGAGCACCATCAGCATCGAGAAAAGTGCGATGGTAGTGGCAAAGCTAGCTGTCAATCGTGATGCAGCAGCCTCAACCGTTGAAGGTGCGGCAGTCTCGTCTGAGGTAGACGATGAAGTGCGTGTCTCGAGGCGCGACCTGGTTTCAGTAGCAGCTCCAGAAGCGCCAGATACGGTCTCTGTTTCTGTCTCTGATCCTGACTCGGTCTCTGTCGCGGAGGCTCCAGATTCAGATTCAGTTCCCGTAGCATCTGCCTTGCCAGAGCGTGTAGCTTTGATAGTCGTCTCAGTGGCAGTTCCAGAAACCTCAGTTTCTGAACCTGTCTCGAGAGACTCCGTCTGGATGCCCTTGGTCTGGGCTGTTCTCGATCCTGTTTCTGTAAGGGTAGAAACTAAATCAGTCTCAGAGTCACCAAGTGACGATGTGACAGTTACGACAACACTCTTGGCTGTGATAGACAAAGTGGTAGACTCACCAGCTTCAGAGTTTTCAGACCCGTTGGTTGATGTCTCCTCAGCCGCTGTCTCAGTCTCGGTCGCCTCGGCCTTTTCTGTTGTCTCAGCCGGAACCGAACTCTCTTCAGCAGCTTCTCCAGACGTGGTTGGCTGTGATGCACCAGAAGTCGATCCAGCTGCATCTGTGGTCGCCTGGGCCTTCTCAGAAACTTCTGTAGAAGCATCTTCGGTAGAAACAGGTTCTGCGATGTCGGTGCTCTCATCCCCAGCACTAGTCGCCTCAGCAGCATCCGAGGTAACAACAGCTTCAGTAGTCTCAGCAGCTTCAGTAGTAGGCTCGGGAACATCAGTAGTGGTAGGCTGGGGTTCGGCTTCAGCACTGGTAGACTCAGGCTCAGACTCTTCGGTTGTGACTGAAAGGGCACTGAAATCGCCAGAGGTGGTCTCGACCTGTCCTGTCGTCTCTACGTCCGCGGATCCGGTAACCTGGGACTCAGGACCAGATGCAGCTGTAGTGGCAGTCGTGGTATCCTTTCCATCGCAGTAATCAATGAACTGGTTAAACTCAGGCTCAACATAATCGCGAATGGTGTTCTTGCTCTTGGAAGTGTTGTCACTGATACAGTCGCGGCACATATCGTAGCTGCCACGGAATGAAGAACCTGCTCTGCAGAGCCTGTCCGATTTTCCAGTTGAGAGTGCGATCTTGTAAGCACCATCACAGTCATCGTAGCAAATAGCTGGAGTGACATCTCGCCTGTCGAACATGTGGAGTCCACGTCGTTGGTTGTTGCTGGGGATGTTGTCATAAGACTCTGCTACCGAAGTAGTAGCATCAGGCCAGTCACTCAGGGTTGTCTGTGAAGCCCAGTTTCCGGTCGAGAAGGTCTTGAGTTCGCCACTTACGATCTTCTCATAGACTTGCTTCTCAAAGATATCATAAGAAAGACCGAAAGCCTCTGGGTTCAAGTTGAAGTAACCAGGAGAACGGGGGTAGAAACCAGTCTTGTTCTTGCGCCACTTAGCCTTCTTGACCTTGGGAGCCTTTATACAATATTGAGGTTCACAAAGGTAGTCCTCATCAGGTGGCTCTGCCCAGAAGTTGCACCATGCTGGCTTCGGCGGGTTGCAGACGTAGCCTGGCTCGCAGCCAAATGTGAGATCAGACTTGCGGTTCAGTGGCGCAGATCGGCCTGTAGGCTTGGGGCACAAGGTGATGCGTCCAGGAGTAGCCGTCACTGTGGTAGGAGGGAGCTGTACTGTTTGACCAATGGTCAAGGTAGTAGTGTAGACAGTTGTAGGGCCTGGAACCACTGTGACAACAGTCTCACCGTCCTTAGTAAGGGCCACAGTCTCTGTAGGCAGTCTCTCTGTGACGACCGATTCAATGGTGACAGTAGCCTGCTCTCCAGGGACAGTAACAACAGTACGTTCTCCGGGAACTGTGACGGTTCTTTCCTCGCCAGACACTGTGACAACAGTTTCCTGGCCAGGTAGAGTCACAGTCCTTACCACAGTTCTATCCTCACCAGGCTGGACAATAGTTCTGGGGATAGTCACTGTCTCGTCTTCTCCAGCCTCGGTGATAGTGACCCTACTTCCTGGAATAGTAACGACGTCGGTGATTGTCAATGCAGGTTCAGTAACGGTGGTTCCAGCCTCGGTGACAGTGCTCCCAGGCTCAGTGACAGTTTCCTCGGGGAGAGTGATAGTTGTTCCAGCTTCAGTCACAGTGCTACCAGATTCCGTTACAGTGACTTCAGGAAGCGTCACAGTAGTGCCTGGCTCAGTCACGGTCGTTCCAGCCTCAGTAACTGTTGGTCCTGGTACCGTAACAGTACCCCCGTCTTCTGTGATTGTTACTCCAGGCTCGGTGATTGTGACAGGGGGTAGAGTCTCAACAACAGTCTCCCCTGGAAGTGTTTCGACGAACGTTGGTCCGGGTACAGTTTCAATCACTGTTACCGGCTGTGTCTCAATATACGTCGGTCCAGGTCGAGTCTCAACCACAGTAGTTCCCTCGTGAACTGTTTCTGTGACTGTGGACACAGCCTGAGTCTCGGTTATCGTCACCTTCTCCGTGACCTTTTCCGTGACCTTCTCAGTCTCAGTAACGGTGACCTTTTCTGTAACCTTTTCGGTGACAGTGGTGATGCCGCCAGGAGCGCTTCAAGCATGTTAGTGAAAGCTATTTGAATAAGCAATAGCGACTTACCAAGATTGAGTTGTGTCAGGTGGTGTAGTCGTGGTCGGAGGTTCAGGAGGCTCGGTAGTGGTTGTCGGAGGCTTAGGGGCCTCAGTGGTAGTAGTTGGAGGTTCATACGGCTCAGTCGTTGTAGTGGGAGGTACATACGGCTCGGTCGATGTTGTTGGAGGCTCAGGAGCTTCAGTCGTTGTAGTAGGAGGTACGTAAGGCTCGGTTGTGGTGGTGAGGGGCAATGGGGCTTCACTCGTTGTTGTTGGAGGCGCAGGAGGCTCCTCGCTGGTGGTTGAGGGCCCATAGGTTGGAGGTGGAACTACGGTGTAGGAATCTGTAATAACCGGGGGCGGTGGAAGCGGCTTGGTGGTTGTCTCAGGCGGCGGATCTACCGTGGTTGGATCGTTGGCAGGATAGCTGTCTGTGATGACCGGGGGAGGAGGAACCACTACGGTCGTCGTCACGGGTATAGGACAGCCGCACTTAGCATTCCAAACCACCATTGTGCCGTCCTCAATGTACGGGGTTCCTGTCTCGGCCCCGTCAACACTGGTATCGTCTTGCTCAACCGGAGCGGCAGTGGTGACTTGAGGTGCCGGAGCCGCTGTTGTTTCTGGCTCGACCTTGGCTGCAGAAGTCTGAACTTCGGGAGCGCTGGCGACGTATCCATCTTGAGCGGGCGCCTGTGTATTGACAGCAGCAGGTTGGAGGCTTGCTGATTCACTCCTTCGATAAAGACCTTCTCTCGCGGACTGAGCTGGAATCTCAACAGCTGCAGCGCCTAGGGCACTGAGTAATAGTGAGAAGCGCATGATAGGCAATCGCCTTCAATGCAATGAGTGAGAGATACCAACGTCAGAGCCGTCTCGACCTAGTAGCGAGTGTGGTTGAAACGAACGTCAAAGTCCAAATCTTCTTGTTTGAGATGTTAGAAAAGATCAAACAAAGAGAGTCAATGCATTGAGCTTGAAGAAGTATCACAGATATATGATAGAGGAGCTGGGATTGGGTTGGGGGCTGAGCAATAGAGGAAGCCTTACTAGAAACCGACAATGCGGATTTTCAAACCCACATACATCGACGTCCACAAGTAGAGTTAATTTACTCTGGCAAGCCACTCCGGAGCACAAACACGGCAGGGGAGCAGCTGAGAGAGCCGAGTTGCGGATCGATGTAAGAGCAGAGCCGAATCACCAGGTGGAAAAGTTTGTATGTAATCAAACTCAACCGCCAAGTGTCAGCCAAATTAAAGAGATCCTAGTCTGGTCATCGAAGAAAAGATGACTTATTAAGACAAAGAGCAAGGAACATCACAAAAGATCCATTGAGAGGAAGTACAACGCTGTAGCTAAAATGTGCTGGAAGAGTTTGTGGGTACCTCGCCTGAGCTCGCTGACCTTGAGCGATCCGTAGCATGAGCAACAATGCATTTACATGCATAGAACATGGATGAGAACAAGGGTCTGACAGGGGTATACACATTAAGATATGCCCCAATTGAGGAAGCAGCACGACCTCTGAAGGTCCACTTGGACAAGGGCCTTGTTCTGATGCCTCTGGGAGACTCCAGTATCGCGCACGTACGCTCTGAGATCCAGAGCTGCGGGCCGTGAAGGGGCGGAGAAGTGACAATATCACATCACAACCCACGAGGGTTGTGCTGACAACAAGGCCACCACATGACAGACAAGATGGAATATCTGACATGGTTTGGGATTAGATAGAATTGACCGAAAACTCATCGAACGGTAATTACTCCGTTGTCTGTTGTTTTCTTCAGCCTGAAAGCCAAGGCCTGACGCGCAAGACTGTGACGTTGGCACGGGAGAGGAAGTTTGCGGAGTGGTCTGTGATAATAATAGACAATGCAGCATAAGTGTCACCGATTCGATGTGTAAGGTACGCCAATGATGCTGTGGCTCATAGAAAGCCGGATCTTAGAGGATGTCGGCGGCATTTTGGGTGTAGAGGGGTTCAGAATTTCCCGTATTAAAAGTGCAAGATTGGCCAGTCACATTGTGATCCAGCGAGTCATTGGCTGTAGAATTATGTTGCGTAAACAGTAAGGCATAACAAGTGCGGCACACAAAGACATGCTTGCGTGTGTGCGTGCTTTGGAGTTGGATGTCAAAGATTGAATGTGGAGAGGCCTCAATAGAAGTTGAGTCGTTGAGCGAGTGAGGTTGAGACGGGAAGTTCGAGGCTCACTCCCTCGGAACCAAGAAAGCCAAGTAGAGTTAGTGGGTGGCTTGTGGTGAAACGGGCGGGCAGGTAGACGCCACAGCCTGATTCTCAGGGCATCTCGTTATGTGATTGGTGGGAGTCTAAACAAAGTAACCCAATCCAGGACGGAAGTTTTTGAGAGCGGGAGAGAGTGGAGACTCCCCGATTTCGTCACTTGTCACTGATTTACGATCCGTTTTAACACGGGCGATCATTGCAGGAGTTTTGTCTCTGAAAATATTAAAATATCACAGTAAAAACCTGCTTTTTCACGAGACGGAGAAAAAAGAATGCAGATTCTGTACTAGGCTCTCGCGTACCTGACTAGGTATAGAAAGGATGTCTGTCTGTCTGTCGGTCAATTGAAGGTTGGATACCAGGATAATTTAAGCTAAAAGCTGACTGCCCGCTGTAATCCCCGCCACATGCCGAGCCTTATGGAGGTCTATCTCTCTAAGGCTCCCTTACCTACCACAACAACAAAACATCCCATTGCAATCACGGGTCAACGGTGCTCGGATCAGATATTGTCCTTCGACGACTTGACGCGTTGGCAGATGAATCATCATCTGAACCTTTTCTTTGTTCTCTCAAGTCCACACTCATTTAAAACTGCCCACCTCAATAACCAAACATTGCCAAAGCCGGATGCTGTGTTGCCTACAGTTCATCATCTCCTCCCTCCCCCACGCCTGGTCACAACCTCGCATTCAGTCTGACATCTGCGCGACTTTTGATTCATCGTGGTCACTCCCCGTGGCTGCGGGGGCCTCGATGAGTTGCGTCCGATATGCAGCGGACTAGGAGACGTGGATGGTTAGGTTGCCAGCACAGCGCATGAGTTGATGGAGAGATCATCCTTGCAGTGCAAAAATAACACCTTTTTCTGTATGGACGGAGGCTCTCCTCTCCTTGGCTTCGCGGAGAGAGGTCCGATGGGTGAGATGTGGTCTCGTTACATTGTCTACCCCCCGACATGTGCCAGTGCTTATTTTTGGCAGGGATGTGGATGGTAAGATCGGCTATGTCAGTCCAATCCTGGACAAGCCCAGCCTCCAAAGCCTCTTTACCCGTCCTTCGACGGATGGCACTTTTGGATTTGCACTTTCTTCTTGCGACTCTGACATCTCTGCCAGAAAGAGCCAGTTGTTCCGTTCGGTCATGTCCGTGTCCGCGTTCCGTCGCAATAGGGAAATTCGGTGCTGACGAGAACCCCACAAGAAAGAAAAGGCAAAGTCTTTGCCCAGAGCCTTGTTCTTATCCAACCCAATCAACTGGTCCAATCAATTTGAAACCTCATGCGAGATCTCCGTGATTCCAAGTGCCTGGGCCACTTAGCGGTTGTGGCTGTTAATAGTCTGTGAAACAAAACACCACCAACGAGCTCCTGTTGGTTCGTCTGCTTCTCAGCCATAGCTACTGGTTCTTTGTTAGAGAAAACCTGACAGCCTGCATCTTGACTCGGCTGTTCATCTATTCCCTCGACCGTCATCGGTTACCGTCCGTCCCTTCGGGTGCACAAGCTGAAAGGCCTGTTCGGAGCAGTGTCTACACCCTGGTGCAGTCCCAGGTCGATCCCAGATCAAAAAGCTCGTCGAAGTCAGCCCTTAGCAACAGGATATCCACCTGTTTACCGCTCTGAAAATTTCCACACTTGAAGTGGATGAACCATTTTCAACGGTCAGCCTAGCTCCTCCTCATTTAGTGGCAGAATCAGGCTCCAGAGGATTGAGGCTGAGTAGAGAGATATGGAGTGATCCTGGTCGAAAGTAATGTCCTCAAAGAACGGTGTCAGCTCGGAAGCATAACCCTGACCGTAGCCAACGCATGCAGAGCATGCTGCACCGCAGTAAGATGGTGTCCATATTCGCATGGGCAGCCACCGAAGAGCATGGATGTAGCTCAATGGCTCTCTAAACCTCTAACCGACGAATCTGCTGTCTCGACATGAGGAACAGCTGATCCCTCAGCCCTACCCATTCCCCATCCCCATCCCCTCCGATCTTAACTGGTCTCAGTGGCAAACGTTTGCTCTACAGAGAATACTGTACATACACTTACCTTCCATCTTGGTATTCTGTCTTACAGACCGTTTTGGATTCCCTCTATGCCGTTTACTTTCTCATCTTACAATCATTTTGTCTCGGAGTCTAGTTCCTTGATCCTTGCCCACTCATTCTGCGTGCATATTGCACAAACCCGCCAAGCATCGAGCTGCTCGGACACTTTAGTGATCTTTGATTCTAGAGCGAGGCTGTTTCTTTGTTCAATAGGGATTGCTTAACTTACCTTCCCAAACTAGCCGTGCTACCTGTATACACTTTGCCTCCCAGCGGATATTCGGTCTCTTTGCCGGCCATTGGGAGCGTCTTTAGGACAGAAAAAGCAATGGTCCACTAGCATCTTCTTGCAGTTAATTTCTTTCAAACGCCTGCTCTGTGCGACGCCCTCTGAATAATTCATGAGTGCAGTCATGATGTTTAGAAACGCTGCGCCGTGGGCATTCCTGGCCGCGGCCGTATGTCCAGCGGTCGCACAGTTTGATACCTGGCAAGATGGCCAAATCAGCACTGAAATATGTATTTGGAAGCAGCCAAGAGGTGAGACTATCGTCTGTTGATCTCGTTGAAGCCTTTTCTAATATCTAATCAGCAATAATGATTCGGGATATGGTGTACCTGGATGGAGGTGATATCAAATGGACTGCACATATGAATGATGGCGAAACTATTACAGGACTTGACACAGGTTGGTCATTTCGGTCTATTAATATTGGGCAAACTAACAATCCAAGGTAACAATGAGGGCATTATCCTCAACTTCAACTTGAGCACTCCATTTAATACGACGACAAATGTGACGCAGATTCTTCTCGACAAACTTGCCATGTCAAAAGCAAGAGGCGGCTCGGGAAACAGTAACGGCGCTGCGCCTAACTTTATCGATGGCGCTCTTCTTGGTAACGATGCTGAATTCTTTCTTTACGGTGGCGATCTGTTGCGAAACGACGACTTATATCAAGCACCCGATAAGGATGAAGTCTTGGGCTACCAGGCATACCAGTATGGACCGGACAAGCCGACATGGAAGCCAAGTTTTGTTGATGACAAGCTGGACAAAGACGTCACTAGATACGTCGCGTATGGAGGAGCTGCAAATGTACCATCTGAAAACCTTGCGTTCTATTTCTCCGGCCTGAGATCACCGACATATGGAGCTTTCTTCACGAACGATGCCAAGAACAAGGCCACGAATGTTTCCGACACGCTGATTACCTTGAACATGGAGGAGCAGCTCTACGAAACTTGGACCAACACGACATTGAAAGGGCCCAAGGGACGTGCCAATGCAGAGGTAGTTTGGGTGCCTGTGGGCAAGAAAGGTATTCTTGTTGTCCTGGGAGGTGTAGTCTATCCTGAATGGGCAGGACGAAGTGGCAAATCCGCAAACGAGGCAGAGAGTGTAAGTCATAACCAACCTTGCATCGATATAGAAGTGATACTGACACTACACGATGACAGGAAAAGCAAAGCCCCGAGTTTATGCAGACAATCGACGTTTACGATATAGACAGCAAGAAGTGGTACAAGCAGGAAACCAAGGACGGTCCAGGCGCACGAACTCGAGGATGTGCCGTTGTCGCTACGGCCTCAGATCGTTCAAGTTTCAACATATTCTTCTATGGCGGGTTCGATGGTATTCATCCAGTAGACGCTTACAGTGATGATGTCTGGGTACTCTCGTTGCCATCCTTCACGTGGATCAAGATCAACGAAGGAAAGTCTCTTCATGCTCGCGCTGGACACAAGTGTTTCATGCCATACCCTGACCAAATGCTTGTCTTTGGTGGTTACACGTCTCAGGCTGGAAGCTCGATTACTTGTCTTGACCAAGGCCCAATTGTGAACTTTAACGTCACCAGTGGACAGTGGTTGGATGGATATGATCCTGACGAGTACAGTGACTACGGCGTTCACGAAAAGATTCATTCTGAAATCGGAGGTGATTCCAAAGGTGGCGCAACGGCGACTGCCCCTGCAGATGGCTGGTCAACGTCCGCCCTTGAAGACATCTTTGGCACTACATACGACACCAAGAAGATCAAGGAATACTGGCCTTATACCAAGGCAGTCTCAACAGGCAGACCTCGGCTCGACAGCGGCGACAACAATGATGACGACAACAAGAGTGGTGGTTCTGGTCTTCCAAACTGGGTCGCGCCAGTTCTTGGGGTCGTTCTTGGACTGATGTTTGTGACCGGTATCCTCGTTGTATTCTGCCTCTGGCGCCGTCGCAAGATTTTCAAGAATAGATCAAGCGACGACGGTACTGAAGATCCGGGCTCGCGTATCCGTTCATGGATCAGGGGCCAGCACAACGAGAAGGCCCCTACAGTCACAACAGACGAGACCCCAACAAGTCCTGGAACTGAAGTTGCCTCAACTGCGAGATTCGTCAGTTTGTCACCGTCCCCATCTGATACTCCTGCCTACCCTGCCTCCCCCGCTGAGGTGGCTGATACCCAGATTCATGAGATGCCCGGTAAGTCACAACTAATTTCTCAGGTGATGACAATTACTGACAGGTTTAGACACATCACGACCTCCTGAGCTCCATGACACAGGCCTCTCACCTATCGACATCATCCAAAAGTACTCCCACTTTGCCAAAGACGGCAAGCCACGGCCCATGTCAAATCCCTCTAGCAACTCTTACTCTATAGGAGGGGAACATGCAAGCACCGTTTCGAGATCGACAGGACCTCAAGTGTCGCAACCCGACTCCCCCACTGCAGGTCACAATCGCATGACATCAGATGTGTCTGGTGTAACTGAAAGCGACGGTAAACCCACTCGCGTGACATCTGATGTTTCTGGCGTCTCTGAGGGCGATGCCTTAGCACTCCGACACACGGCCGTTCCCATAAGTCCAAGGAGCGACAATGCAAGCTTGCCTTCGCCGCCGCTTCCCTCTCCCCCTGCAGACCTAACACCCAATTCACCCATTGGTGAAGGGCCAGTATCCCCTGCACCAGTGTCTCCTCCCAGTGCCAGCGAGGCTCCTGGTCGGGACTATATCACAGCCAAGGCCTCGGCAAGCCCTATTCGGAAGAGCATGTTTAAGGAAAGTGATGAGGATATGGGTCACTCTAAATAGATGTTTTAATATGAGATAAAATCGGAGGATGGCGTTTGAAATGTGGTTTATGATGGAACGTATGGGTATACATATCAATATTGGGCGGCAGGACATTCTTTCACGGGCTCAGCATTCTAGGAGTATGATACCTTGGTTTAGGTTCATGGCGGACTACACTTGTTTTGTTGCAAAACATCCAATGTCTATATACGTTACTTTTGAGTACCTATATTCATAATATCCAATTCATATAAGAGAGCTCTCTGGTCTCTGCTCTTCGTCTAACCTTACCCTGTGGTGCGTTTCGAAAACCGAGGCATTTTCATGCATAAACAACACCGGCCGTTCAATTTTTGAACATTCCGTTTAAACATCAACGAGTTGGTCGTCTTCGTCCTCGACCTCTTCCACTCGTCCATTGGTAGCCTCGGGCTTGTCCTCAATAGCCTTAACGTCATTCTCTGTCTTGCCCTCGTCTTCCTCATCTCGTGCCAATACCTGCACCAGGCGCTCACAAGCTTCTTGAACGCCTTCATCGCTGACTCGCGAATGTGTCTCACGAATGACAGGATAGACCTTAACACGGCGCATAAGGTCTCGTCCTTCTCGTGTTGTCGTCAATAATGTGAGTGTCTCGACATGAGTCTGTACATTCTGGTTGTCTGAGTCTCGCTTCTTATCAGGAGGTAGTAGTTGGAGATCAGGCAGCATATCCATTGTCTCATCAACATCGTACTCCTCGTTGCCCATGATAGGGAGCAGGATATAAGGTAGGATATCAATCTCATCTTCAGATAAGAATGATGGGTGAGAGGAAACCTCGAAGGCAACGTTCTTGATAGTGCTAGCAACACCTTTTCGTCGAATATCGGACTTGTGCTCAGTGAAGACCTTGAGCTTGGTAATGGGAATGACCTTGTCATAAGATTGCTCCTCAAGGAAGTGCTTTCGAACATCAGCGTGCTTGGAGAGATCGGCAAAGACGTAGGCTAGATAGTCAAAGTCTGCGTTCTTGTTGTATGTGCCGTCTTGTCCCTTGACAAACAGATCTAGTAGTTGGTTGAGGACAACCTGGTCTGAGCCTAGTTCCTTTGGAGGTTCTTGCTTTCGCTTGAGGAAGTCTTTCAAGCCATCCCACTTGGAAAGATTGGCCACAAGCATAGCTAACAAGTTGGCATTAGGCTCTTCGGGGTTCTAGATGACGTGTTAGCGACTGATAATAAGTCTCTTCAGCCTTTGAACGTACCACTATGAGATCGAATACAATGCCGAGGAACTTCTCGTCTTTTGCAAGGAATTCGAGAACCTCTTGGTCACTCGATAAGTTGACCAGCATTGTGATAGCATGTTCAGCAATTTTCTGAGATATCATTAGTCTCAGGGAGACCCTTTTCATTCTTACAGGCCCGACTTACAGGATGGTCCCGGACTAAGAAACTGAGATGCTTGACAGGTTGAAGTTTCTCAGCCTTGAAGATACTGGGTTCTGACAATGAGTAGGGGACGAGGTTCTCAGCAGCAAGCAGACGAATCTGAGCGTTGGGGTTGGCGATGAAGCCCACGAGCTACAGTTAAAGGTTAGCCGAGGACTGTTCTGGAGGTATACAGGGTAACTTGCCTCTTCCAGTTCAGTTGGCATCTTGTCTCCGTGTTATTTTCTTCAATACGTGTTGTTGAAGTGAATTTTTAGAGTTGGTGATGATTTTGGAGGGGCATGAGAGTAGTGGGGGTAGAGGCCTGAAGTCATCGCTGCTTCAGCAGGACTGGGCATCATTTTTAGTGGTCAGTAAGTGAATTTTCAGTTGGACCCACATGCTGAAGAAGTTTCCAAGGGTCTCTTCTTGTGTCATCATGGTGGCGGGGCAGAATCAGCCTGGTTTATCATATTTTTTCAAACAAGACAAGGCTGTTGGAAGTTTTGGCCAGTCATTCGGCGAGGCATTATTGATATCATGTCTCACATATTCCCAACGACATTGTTGCATAATTAAGAAAGAAAAAAGCTTCGGTTTCTACTATTTTATATGTAATGAAGGACTTAAGGAAGATGGGAAAGACAATAGGGGTAATGATACGTCGAAGTTCTGGAATAGGTTTCGTAAAGAAAAATAGCACGTATAGATCGATACACGAACAGTGTTTTCTGCCTTCTCAGGTTGAATTACTCTGATATAAGTCATCCAATTCATAGACAACTTCTCAACCGAAAGCGGTGAACCACCTTTGTGAGCTGGTACAGCACGCTAGGCGAATTCGAGCAAGAGGGGTCCTTATCGATAAGGCAAAATTTTTGAAATTCTACCCAAACTGCGACTCCAAACCCACATTGTGTGCCATCCTCAAGTCAATACGCCCAAAATGCCTAAAGCCACTACTCCTTCTGCCTCGCGGCAGACACGACGACACAACCCTCTCGAGGATGACATCACAGCCACTGGCATTCTCAAGAATAAGCCCTCAAAGAGGAGATCAAAGGGCGGCGATGATGAGGAGGAGAACTTTGTCGACGATCGCGCTTCCAGAACCATTCTGCGCATAGGTCGTGAGCTGGCCGAGGAGGAAAATGCTGGCAAGGCTGTCGCCAAACCTACTATCGACACTTTTGGCTACGATTCGCGATTTGACGATGAGGCTGAGGAGGAAAACAAGGTCTATGAGGACGATGAGGCTTGGGGTGAGGATGAAGAAGTTGTGGAAGAGATCGAGGTTGACCCAAATGACCTTGACATGTACCGAAAATTCATGCCCGATGAGGAGGATGACTTATTGAAGCATGGCTGGGATCTCAAGCCTACAGGAGAGGAGCAAGGCGAGAGCGTCAACCTTGCAGATCTTATCTTGGAGAAGATTGCTGCTCACGAGGCGGCGCAAGAGAGACGAGAGAACAACCTGGGACCTCCCGATGAGGAGGACTATGAGCTTCCTCCCAAGGTTATCGAGGTCTACACCAAGTGAGTTCCTAATTGGGACCTCAAATGACGGCATAAGCTAACAATCACAGGGTCGGCCAAATTCTCTCTCGATACAAGTCCGGACCTCTGCCAAAGCCCTTCAAGATTCTCCCCACAATCCCTCACTGGGAAGACATCATCGCTGTCACCGAGCCCGACAAGTGGTCTACCAATGCTTGCTACCAGGCGACAAGAATCTTCGTCTCCAGCAAGCCCCATGTTGTTCAGCGATTCCTGGAAATGGTTATCCTCGACCGCGTTCGCGAAGATATCTACGAAACCAAGAAGCTCAACGTCCACTTGTTCAACTCACTCAAGAAGGCTCTTTACAAGCCTGCTGCGTTCTTCAAGGGCTTTCTGTTCCCTCTCGTTGGTAGTGGAACATGCACTCTCCGCGAAGCCCATATTATTTCCGCCGTCTTGACTAGGATTTCTATTCCTGTCCTTCACTCTGCTGCGGCTCTGAAGGGTCTGTGTGATATTGCTGCTCAGGAGGCGTCTCATGGAACCGAGGGTGGAGGTGCCACCAATATCTTCATCAAGGCCCTTCTTGAGAAGAAGTATGCTCTCCCCTTCCAGGTCATTGACGCCCTGGTTTTCCACTTTTTGCGATTCCGCAGCGTCGACCCTGCCTCTGTCCAGGTTGGCGACTCCATGTCTGGCCTGAATGAGGGCGATGCTAGAACAAAGCTGCCCGTCATCTGGCACCAGAGTCTGCTCGCATTTGCTCAGCGATACAAGGGCGATGTCACAGAAGATCAACGTGAGGCCCTTCTGGATCTCCTCCTTACACATGGTCACGCAGCTATTGGGCCTGAGGTGAGGAGAGAGTTGTTGGCTGGACGAGGACGTGGTGTGCCGCTGGAGCCCCAGGGCCCAGCATTGGATGGTGATGACACTATGCTCATTGACTAAATAGCAATGGGACTGATGTTATCGATCAACAGCATTTCTAATGAATCAAGACAAATTTGGCGTATGGCGTATAAAAATGGTTTGAAGCTGGTTCGACTTGAGTGGAGATAGAATTGAGTCTGTTGGAGACAAGAAGCCCCCCTCGATACCAACCAATTATATATAATTCTTTTGTTCCATTTCTGTTCCCTCTACAAATCTCATCGTGCACTGTCCGTCACCTGCGTGCCTTCTACACCAGTGAGCGTTCTTGTTACCCAATCGGGAGTCATGAGCCCGCCATTCACAGCATGTGGAAGGACCAGTGACAACAACTGCCATGCACCTCTACCTTACCTAGAAGGCAGCGGAACTCACTCTCCGAACGAATCCGATACTCCGATCATTCATCCTCCTAAGTTTCTTCCTACCTACCTATGGAACAGTTCTTTTCACTAGCATCTTACGCTATATGTGCTATGTTTTCTATCCCAACCTCCTAGTTGTCTGCTTGAAGCCATTATATAATTCTTTTCCAACATCGGTTCTTTTTACCACAACATTGTCGCCCCGAAGTTGAGGCTATCATCTTGAGCGAAGGGCGGCCTCGCCCAAACAGTGCTACTCCAGGTTTAAGATGCCGGCGCAGTCTCGTTCAGACCCATCGTTGCCAACAATTCGTCATAATATGAACGAGCCCAAGTACAATACCACACTCTGAAAGACCTAGAAGCTCCCTTATACTGATAGTTCTAGTTACTTCAATGTTCCTCATGGAACGGCTGCGTCTCCTTCCGCGGCGTTCACGGCATCCAAACCAAAATATGAAAACCTAATGAAACACCATCCGAGCCTTCCTTCAATGCCGGAGAATATGTTCTCGGCTCCTCTACCTTCGAATGTTTCTACGCCTCGACCGACCTATCGACAATCTTTATCATCCTCTAGTTTCGGCGTGGACCCCCCACGGCCTCCTCGTGATGGGTTCGAGTAGGTCTGGTTCCCTCAAGGATACTGGGCAGAACGCCAAATTATGGTGCCACGGAAGAGCACTTCTGGGAAAGGCTTCTTCAAGTGGAGGAACCGCTCGACAAAGTCTGCCAGTGAACCAAACGTTCGAGACCTTTCATTCGCATCTCCTTTAACATCCCTTTCAGCGCCACTCAACTTCCAAGGGTTCGAACCAACACAGCCAAGACCACCTTCCAGTCCCTTTGTGTCGGAATCGGCGCACGTTCTCTCTTTGCAGAATCCTTCCGTCACGCGCTTCTCAGATCAATTTCCAGATTCCAGCGATATATCCCCCAGCATGAACAGCACAGACTCGATCTCGCTGATGAACAATTCTCGCATAAACGGACAGACGAGTACACCTCCCTCTTCACCGCCGAGTTCCGTGGGCTTTTATTTCAAAGCGAAGAAGAGTCTCGAATCAAAGCTTAAATTCAAGACTCGCAAAGAGGTAAGTTTGTTTCGTAGGCAGACAAATAGATCGACACTAATCTTGACTAGGAACCAATGTGTTCAACTATCCCACAACACGTCCATCAATGTGCGACAATGGATGGCACAGGGAATTATTCCAGCATGCTTCAAATCACTAAAACAGGTTCCTGGCTCAAAGACGATGTAGTGAAGCCCAAGCTCCGACGAAGACTCTTTGGCAGGGCACCGTGGGCCCGCAAGGAATCAGCAGAGTCTTTCAGCAGCGTAACCAGCTCAGTGAGGGAGATACTCAAAGGTGAGACTCCTCCTCCCTCGGCAGTCTCAAGCTATACTTCTTGTATGTTATTTACAGCATGCACGGTATCTCAGAAACCGATGCTAACATTCTAGTAGTACATGTCAACTGTGTTAATGGCCAGTTTCCAGGAGGGGTATGTTCTTGTAAAGCGATCTCGGGTCGCCACATACTAACAGGTTTTCTTTTACAGGAAGCGAGAAGAATAAAGACACCACCTCTAGCCGAAGACACTGCGAGCGGTCGGCCGCGTTCATTCTTCACTGAGACGGTTCCTCCCACAGAAGACGATGGAAGGGGGTCTCCATCGAGAAGGAACTCTCTTCAAACAGTCCATCGCCAGAGCATTGTTGCTGACACTTACGAGTGGTGGGAAAAGATGCCCAAGAAACCCGTTCGTAGGAGTCCTTTTCAAGACCGACCTCCTTTCGAATTTCAGCTACCGGAACATCTTCCCAGCAGCCCAATGTGCCCGACCAACGAAAAACACGTCAGTGGTGGGACTGGCGTCTGTGTCTACCATGGGCGCAGGAAGGGTGCATCTAGATTAGCGCCAGTGTGATTCGAATTACTATGGGAAGAAACCCGGAAGATAGAGTGGCTATGCCTTGGGTATGAAAAGGCTGTTGGTTTGGAGTACCGTAGACCTCAACCCCTATTCCTTTGATTTTTGTATTCTGCGTTATTCTTGTAGTAGGATACTGATGAATCGAGTAATAACATCAACAGCAAGATGGGGCACGAAATATGTAATAAAGTTGGCAGCACACTCTTGTTCAGTGCTTTCGTATTGAATGTCTGCATCGATTGGTGGTGTTGAGTGATGATAGTCTACTCTATAGCATTCTTCTGTTTATTCCGACCCCCTTAGATTGTATGATCGCTTATTCACCTTGTTTTCGTCCAACTGCGACTGACTTGATCCGAATATGTTCTCAAAACGCCCATTGTATGCTCCAAGAATTAAGAGGAAATCTAGACGGAAGACCTGACTTGAGTATGTGGTGCTCCTTTATACGCCGTCTGGCCCTCTGCAGGCATGACATAGTCATAAGTCTGCTGATTATTCTTCTTTCTGTTCCAGAAAGACTGACTGCCCTTGAAGAACAAAGGCGGTGGGTTGCGAATGTGAGTCAGTACAAGAACAACGAGCCAGACAATGGTGATAGTAGGAAGCATCCAGGAACTCTGTTGGTATTCGGCGGATCGTGTTGCATTATATCTTATCAATGCGACGAGACTGGTGCCGAGGCCGAGGAGAGTGAAGAGGATGTGGCGGGTGATGGCCCATTTGCTCCATGGTTTCGTTCGTGAGATGACGGCTAGGGAGACCATGAGGATCAGGGAGATGCCAGCGGCAATGTAAGTATAGTTGAACTAGGAACGTCATATGTTAGAAATCGAAGACTATACCAGGGTATTGATTGACTTACAATAAGTTGGAAACGAATCCACATCTTGTCATTGAGTTCAGACTCAAAGCCAGAATCTGTCTGCTCGATGCCTTTACTCTTGTTCTCATCATCAACTTCCTTCGCAAGGTTGATCTTGAAGGTCTCAAGCAAAGCGTTCTCCATGGCACTCATGAGTCCGACCATGGCGTCGACAAATGTCTGGTAGTCGTTCTGATCAGGAAAATCCTTATCCAGATTTGTATCAGAGTACTTGACGACCTGTGGCCAGAAGGTGTCATTGATAGTAGAGATATTCTTCAGTGCAGCATCGGCTGTGTTCCAGGTCGTGATATACTGAGGTGTGTAGGTCTCGAAGAACTTGGTGACAACTTTCTGTAGCTCGTCGACGATCATCTTGGTTGTTGCCTTGGCCATGAGACTTGTGTTGTCCAGGAGTACTGAGCTCGAGTTCAGGTGCTTAAAAACATCAAAGATCTTGGTCCAGATGACGAGCTGCGTGAAACCCTGGATGAAGAGGCAGAGGGCGAGATGCAGAGGATAGTGGAGAAGAGTCCAGAGTTGTTGTCGGAACTTGGGCAGATAAGGGTTCTTCATCCAGTCGAAATAGATGAGGAAGACAGCATAGATGGTTGTCGCTGCGGCAGTTACAATGCCAATCGTTGAGGCATCTATCAACGTGTTAGAAGAAACCTTTACTTAAGGGCATACAAGTAGGAGACTTACTCCATGCATCAGGGCTTTCGACAATAGTGACTACACTCTTTGAGATAGTAATGATTCCATCGCCAACAATAATGACAGTCAATAGACCGATACGCTTCATCAAATGCGTACCCTGGAAGCTCAAGACCGGGAAGATGTAGGCAATGGCGAAAGTGAGGACTACCTCTACACCAGCGAGGACATACCACGTCATGAAGACGTTGCTATTGTGGTCAGTAAAGCGGAATGTGATGCCGAGATAGATCATTGCAAGTGCAAAGTTCAAGCCAATTTGAAGCATCATTGGCAAAACCTGCTTCTTGTACTTTCGGACGTGCCAGAGGATGCTTCCGTATTCGACAGCCAAGCATAGGCGGGAGACCATGAGGATGATGGCTAGAGGGTGTCAAATGTGAAATTCAGGGGTAGGATGGGGTTGATAGACATACACATTGTTCTCATGGTCTTCATGTTTTGATCGTGTGGTGTGAACTTTGGTGCAACGACGGCAAATCCAACCATGACTCCGAGATGAATACCTCTAGCCGCACGTTCTATCGCTATTAGTATAAGTTATGAAGATATTTTGGACTTGCTTACCGAAGAGACTGTCTGTTACGAATCGAACATCGTACAGACTCGTTGTGAGCCATGTGATCCACAGAATACTTTTCATCTGTTAACATCTTCATTATGTTGACTCTCTTCCCACTCTTACCTGAAGTATCCAACATAGGCTTTGAAACGCTCATGACTGTTAACACCCTGAGTTTCGCAAAAGACAGTGTAGTTGGCGGCGAAGAAGAGATCGTAGAAAAGCTCGAGTAAACTGGCATCTTCGTGCTGTTTCCGTGTCAGCAGACATTCCCTGAGTAAGGTCTTATGGTATAGACCTTTTGGAACTGTGGGCAGTCATCTTCGTATCGGTTACCAAAGAGACTCAGATCAGGAGCCGTGGGACTCCTGGTGGGAAGACCATCGATGCTAGAGTCGGAAGATATTAGAGGACTCTTGATGAGAGCGAGCTTCTCAGCTGCTGTAGCGCTCTCGTGATGATCTTCTCTAGCCATGTTTAAGGAAACAGTTACCTCGTTAAAAGTCAGTATTGTCATTGCAAGGGCATAGAATAGCATCCCGTAACAACTCTTCGCATCTATGGAGACCTCTATACATACCTTTAAATAGACTACTCACACCAGGATGACAATCCAGTCTACATTGATATTCAAGACAGGACGGAAGCCTAGTTATGTAGACTGGACCGAATATTCGGGTCTGAGTGATTGACAGGGATTACGGGCCTTGATGATAACTTCAAACGCTGATCAGAGCCACGAGTGCATGGATTCAACCAGCTAAGTAGCTGCAATGCACCCTGATATTAACAAGGACCATGGTCGTTGCGAAAACCACAGTGAAATGGCTTGATAAGAGAATTTTAACCTGGAACTACCGACTAGTGCAGACACAACATCGAACCGGACTCAGTTAGCTCGCCTTGTGATGACTCTGATTGAACAATTCCCACTGTAGAGTAGTATCAGAATCAATCTTACGTGAGAGAGCCAATCTTAGCCCCCAACAATATTAAGTGGTAACGAGCTGAAGACACGGCACATACGACTTGAACTCTCTGATTCGCCAGGAAATCTGTTTTTAGAGACACCGATAAAGCTTGGCGAGTGTGGTGATCCACAAGGCTGGAGAGTGTTAGAGTCTTCAGTGGAGACTGTTGCTATTGAATGGAACGGCTGAACCAAAGTTCCCAGGATGTTTCGTTTTGTCTTTGCTCCTTTGGGTTATATTTTTCGTGGCGCTGACTGGTTGTGACGCTGGCGATGGATCCTTCGCGGTTCTTTGCTTACCATTCGCATGCAGAGACCTTTTGCGTTCAGCCGCTATATTTACCCTGTATTCTGTGGTCTGATTGACATGTAATCATGCTTTTGAATAAGTTTGGTTTTGCTTTTAATGAAATGAACTAAGTGAATAGAGAACGGTCGGAGAATAAAATTCAATGTGCAATATAAATAAACTCTGTAACCATTGTAGAGATGAGATTTGAGTATGGTTTGATGTTGAGATGAGGATGCTGGTGCCCTTGCGGTCAGATGCAACCAAGTTGAGTCATTAGCGGCTGAAACATATAAATAGACCCATACTGCACTGCGTTGCCTTGCAACCTGATCCAATCTATTACTAACCTGCCGAGCCAGCTTCAGTCTGCTAACATTTACAGTTTTTCCCCTAACGCTAAAACCTTCATTTCCCAATTTGCCTTTTTCCCCCTCTTTCCCCTCTTACTTCCCCTCCTTTACACCGCGATAGCCCTCAATTCCTGCAATACAACATTTACACCACCGAATCAACCACTGCAACCGCGCATCTTAACTCCATGAACTACAGCCAGTATGGACCGTTGCCGCCACCTGATGTGATGCCGTTGATGAAGGCCTGCTGTTGCCTTAATAGGCATTAACCCTGTTCTAGGCGATTCGCTAAGTCTTCTAACGCCTCCATCTCATCTGCAATGTAGTCAATAAGGGCCTTATCTTCAGCTTCATCTTCAGCTTCATCTTTGTTGATACCAAGCAGCTGTACTTAGCAGCTAAAGATTATAAGATTAACTTGCTGTATTGTTAATAGTTTATTAATATGCAGTAGGTATTCTCTTGTAATTTTATAATGCCTTAGGAAGGATTAGAGGACTGATATGATATTAAGCTTAAGGCTATAGATTTTTATTAGGTTACCAGATATATAGGCATTAACTGCCTTAACTAGATGGTTATAGCCGGGTTAGCTGTTGTTGATGTTAATTGCGCAGCGGTGCATCTTGTAATGGATTTTGGGGTTCTTGGCCTGTTTTGAGATAGTCTATTTGGGTTAGAGCCTTGGTGATGATTGCCTTGACCAGGTGATGATAGAGAAGGCATTCGGCCTGCCAAGGCCGGGGGAAACATCTTTTTTATGCTTATAGATTAAGGCTACTTGTTTAGTTAGATTATAAGGTTTAAGGCAGTAGCGCCGTATAACCTTGAGACTTGATTTTAAGGTTATTGTGTTTTTTGGTGTAGTGTATGACGCCTTGTATTGTGATATGCTGAAAATAAGCATTATATTGTGTTCTCTCATTATATGAGACCCTATTGGCTATACCTCGCGTATTGCTGCAGAGACATTTTGACTTTTTAATAAATAGACCGAGCCACTCACTGCATGCAAATGCAACTGCAACAAACCCTGGACTCGAATTACGGAACCAACATCCATTGCCTTTGAAGAATGCAACCCAGTTAGGAAACTCAAAAACCAACACCATCTCATAAGGCTGGTAAAGTGGGCCATTGTGCATATTCCCCATGTCTCGTGACTTGGCTCCATTCAAGCGCTTAATTTTCATCTCGACGCGTCAAACGCGTCTCCCCCTTGACTTGGCCTGGTAACTTAGCGCAACCCATAATGTCAATGGGCAACAAAACAAACTTCGAGATGATGCAATGTTAGTTTTCGGTACGGAAAAGATTTGACGGCTTTTTTTTTCTGTCATCCACGCAACTACGATGGACTCTCCCAGCCAGGACGCAAGCGCTCGAAAGAGAAATCATTTTCAAGACGATCCTGTCCCTACTCCTCCAACATTAAAGAAACGAAGACTCGACGAACTTGCACAAGGATCGCCCTCGGCCCCGAAAGCTCTCGATGCTATCAACTCAGCATATCCTTCTGCTATATCCAATCAAAACGCTTGGCCACCGGTGAACAATAATCTTGAGGCGCCGAACTCCAACCCGCCACCTACAGCTCCATCATCACAAGCTTCATCCCAAGCACCACCACCAGCTTCCGCAGCACCCAAATTTCGACCTGCCATCAAACTATCTGCTTTGAAAGGCACAATATGGGACACTCAAGATGCGCCTCGTCCTGTGCCTCTCCCCAAAAAAGTAGGTCCTGGGCGGCCCAGAACCACGACAGCGAAGAAACCACCAGGACCCAGGGGCAGACCTCGAAAGAAAAAGGTGCAAGAAGGGGATGAAGAAAACCGGGAAGTCGCTCAAACGCAAGAATCCGCAGACGAGTTGGCCACAGCAAATGGAAATCTATCGGTATCGAAACCTACACCAAAGGGAATTCTGACTCCGAAGAAAGGCAGACCACGAGGACGACCACCGAAAAATGTTAGTTTTGGAGCAGGCCAGGATCGAAATGGAGAGGTTTTCTTTGAAGATCTGCCGAAGAAGGCCAAAACACCGCGTAAGGCGGCCGGCTCCGAGGCAGACGAGCTTGTATGCGCAATCTGCATCAAACCGCACTCCCAACCTCCGAACCAAATTATTCTATGCGACATGTGTGATTTTGCTGTCCATCAAGAATGTTACGGAGTGCCTGATATCCCTGAAGGCGATTGGCTTTGCAAGTCATGTACTCAAGAGGACATACTTAAGACGCCGAAGAAGACTGCAGGCGTAGAGGTTCCGGCCATCAAGATCGCAGCGGATGTACCTGATATCGCCAATTTGGACCAACATGTGCGATCATTACAAAGAGTTCTTCTGGACCGATGTACAGGGAGAAGACGTTTGCAGTTGCCTGGCCAGCTGGAGGCTGAGGAGAAGGTTTACCAACTTGTGGAACAAACGGTTGTTGCTGGTGAAGGAAACTCAATGCTTGTCATTGGGGGAAGAGGCTGCGGAAAGACTACGGTAGGTTTACTGTTCCTCGGAATGAACCGAAAGCTAATTCTACATCTTAGTTGTTAGAAAAGGTCATCTCGGATGTATCTCAAGAGCATAAGAACGACTTCCACGTCGTGAGGCTCAATGGTTTCATCCACACAGATGATAAGCTTGCGCTCAAAGAAATCTGGCGACAGCTGGGCAAGGAAATGCAGGTTGAGGATGACTTGGTGAACAGAGTGAGTGACCTCAACACCCCTTGGCTGGGCTTTACTGACAAGGTAGACAAACTATGCCGACACCATGGCGTCGTTGCTGGCTCTTCTGTCACATCCGTCTGAAATTATTGGTACAGACGAAGGTGTCACGTCACAGTCGATTGTGTTTGTGATTGACGAATTCGACATGTTTGCATCCCACCCTCGACAAACACTATTGTACAACTTGTTTGATATTGCACAATCACGAAAGGCGCCCATCGCCGTAATTGGCTGTACGACTCGGTTAGATGTTGTTGAGATGCTGGAGAAGCGAGTCAAGAGTCGATTCAGTCATCGTTACGTCTATCTCTCTCTGCCCAGGAACCTTCCAGCCTACTGGCAAGTTTGCAGACAGGGATTGATTGTTGACAGTGATGAGGCTGAAAAGGAGGGCATCAACACCTATCTTGAAGGACATGCCGAGTTCCAGCAGTATTGGAGCCAAAAGATAGAGGTAAGTCGAAGCAAAGCATATCTACGACTTCGTTGGATACTAACACCCAGCTCAGGGCCTCTACAGAGAACGATCATTCCAGGACTTGCTTCAGTATCACTATTACACGACCAAGTCGACTTCGGCATTCCTTACCGAATGGATCTTGCCTCTGTCGGCTCTCTCAGCTAACGATGTCACACTCAAGATACCTTCTGTGCAAGGAGATATTGAATCCTTGACAGCCCCTGATTCCAGACTTCACCTGCTATCTACACTGTCTGAGCTGGACCTGGGTCTCCTTATTGCAGCAGCGCGATTGGACATTGTCGCACACACGGACACGGTCAACCTGGCGATGGCTTATGATGAGTACAGCTCCTTGATGGGCAAACAGCGAGTGCACTCGGCAGCAGCAGGCATGCTTGCTGTAGGTGGAGGTGTACGAGTCTGGAGCCGGGGCGTGGCTGGTATTGCATGGGAACGGCTGATCTCCCTTGGATTGCTTGTGCCAGCCGGTATTGGTGGTGCCCGTAACCTAGGACATGGTGGATTGGAGGGCAAGATGTGGAAAGTTGATGTGGCACTGGAGGAGATCCCGGCAGCGGTGAAGCTGAACGCTGTACTGGCGAGATGGTGTAGAGAGATTTAGTGGAGGAGGTGAGGCAAGGCGAGCTTGTTGTTTTACGATATGATGCCCTACTGGCGTGTTAGATACACATCTGTACTCCATAGATAGAGTCAGGATTAATGATGCCCCTGCATCTACATGTCTTTGTAAAGACATGTAAAGAATACATCAGCGATACTTCGTTAACATCCTTGGTTTGCTAAAGAGTTTTGCGACGGGAACAAGACGGCCTTGTAAGAGGACGGTTTGCCCCTTGAAGATCGCGGTGAGTTATTCTGGGACCCGAGTTTACGGCACACGGGAAACACGGCACACTAGTGAAGAGCTGTGAATATTTCGGTGAGGAGAAACAGTTTGAGGTTTCGAATATAGTAAGAGATAAGTCTAATAGGGGGCTCGAGGTGATGATCTTTGAAGATCAAAGTGCATCTGTATATTTCCAGAATATTTCCAGAATATTTCCAGATTTATTCCATGTTACATTGGGACTGCTGCTTCGGCAATATTATGGATATGTTTGAGGATATTAAGGGGCTTTTTTTAGGTCTCCTTGATGGGCATAATATACTAAAATCTCACGGGCCAGGCGAGGGTGCTTTTTTAGTGAGACGTGTCAAGTGACAGCGTGAATTTGTAATCGATTTTGATGTTTTATGTTGATATTTGAAACAGGTGAAGCTATTTTTATTCACTGAGAATATTTGAGTATTCAATGAATTATTCTTAAGCTGATCACGTCACTGAAGATGGTTGAGATTAGGTCAAGATGAGCTCGAGCTAGTGGCAAGCGAATACAACAGTTCCAAGTTCCCGAGCTTCTTCGGTCAAGGAATAGAAGGTTCGATACGTCGAGCGGCCGGCACCTGCTAGACTAAGTACTAGATTTTGTGGCTTACCGCCGTGCCTGCCTGCCTTCCACAGCTGAACTGGGGCTGAAGGATCGCATTTTCAGCAGGAGATGGGCAAGTAACGTAGCAGTGTCGTACTTGCCCATGAGTTAGTGAGTTAACATGGGTTGGATTGGATACAATAAATTCTTGCTAAGGAAAGAGTGAATCAACTTTCGTCATCATAAATAAATCTTCAACAACAAAATAAAAGATCGCCAACGTTTTAGTCTAACTTAACCCATAAAACTTGGAACCTCGGACCCTTTTTTTCGTTCCGTATATATTCTTTGATCATCATCGCTCCTCAACCTTATTACAATTCTTATTATCATCATCATCATCATCATCATCATTCATTCATTCATTACTCAGCATTTCATCATCTCACTTCTCACCCAGCAGCCGGCGCTTTAGTTACCTTATACTGCACCAACTAGAAAAATACGTGTACCTAATATTGTGTCGATCACAACCATCACCAAGGAAAAACATGACTCGGTCAACATTCACAACTATCACACCCTTGCCCTCGGACATATCCAGAGAGCATGTAGTCGAGTTTCTCCACGATCATCTCGCCATGATCGACTTGAATCCTCTCATTATAGAACGCCACCAAATCCCTCCTCCGCCACACGCCCCGGAGGATGAGAAGAAGTGTGTATGGTACTCCATGACGGACCGTATCGACTATCTCCCCGGTGGTCTTGTCTCCGGCCAGGTCTCTTACACCGCAGCCTTCTTCGACTCTCCTGATGGTCTGCAGACGCACAGCTACGCTCCTATGGGGCTTGATCTCCGTGGGCGTTGGTCTGTAGGTGGCACGATGCCAGGAGAGCGCCCGCAGCCTGTTGAGCTTGGTCTCGGGGCGCCTACTACGGGTCTTTATCTCCGTGAGGATGTTGATATGCGCTGCAACATGCTCATGGTAGGGTTTGTCAAGAAGACTATCAAGAAGTCGCACGGGACACTAGTTGAGAAGTTATCTCAGAAGACCTCCATGAAGATGGCAAGGCACTCTATGCAAAACTTCGGGTCCAGCTCCCCAGGAAGTCTTCAAACGCCAACCCCTACAGGGTCTGAATCCTCAGCAGTACCGCCTATGGGGCCGCTTCTCCCACCTGCCGTGAGCAATGACCAGCGCGGGTTCGCCCCGGACCTATCTTCACCACCGGTCTATGGCCACAGCACACCCTCTTCCTCTTCAAACATGGGCAACATATCCGTACATCCGCAGAGAAGCGGCGGTCTGGTACCCCCTGGACAACCTCAGCGGCTAGATTCGAATCAGTCAGGGCTTGGTCATGCAGGAACTGTCTATCGTGGCAACAGTAGGCCTGATCATTACACCGAGTTCTCTGGTCAGAACCCCTATGATAACTCACGGGCCTCTCGGACCCCATACGATGAGCGGGAGAACTTTGCAGAACTAGACGATGGCACCCATAACCATCCTCGCCACTACGAAGAAAAGTCAGGGCCCGCAGAGCTAGCTTGAGACCTGCATGCGGCAGCATAACATCACCGATCTATGTTTCATTTTGGTTTGGAGCAGGGGCGTTATTTCTAGCCTGGACTATCATGTCTATCTTTTGTATATCACATCATATCAGGTACGAGTGGAGCACATTGACAATATACAGAATATCGGACGCAGGTTTAATGAGCATAATGATAAAATTACGTTGAGTACTATACGTATTCATATTATACCAACGATAAAGATCATCTCCTAGCAATGCAAATGCCATCCGAAGCTCCCCTTCTATCAAAAAAGTCCCAAAAGAACAAAAGAAATCCCCTTCAGTGTGATTTATCCAACCCCGGGAAACCCTTTTAGTGGGGAATGGAGCTCACAAAGAAGATCACCAGCTCTAAGCCCCTGAACAGATGGTCTCTCTTCCTCATCCTTCCTTTGATCAAGCCACACCCAGCTTCTAGTGTCTGAGGCATGAGTGTGGGGTTTGAAAGGAGAGATGGGAGTAACAAGAGTCCCACTCTTCAACGGTCTAAATGCGAGTGCATGATGGCCCAAAGAAGTCAAAAAAGGTTGTCATTAATACGTTGGTGATGAGAAGCGAAGCGAAGTTTTCGTTGAGTGCTCGTAGGGAATCATAGCGTTGTGAGCCGTAAAGATCTGACAGTCTCAGACGGAAGTTGGCAAGCTGGCGAGCAGATGCTGTGTGACTGATCGTTCCCTGAGACTGAAGATACTCGTGAGAGAGTTTGCTTGTCTTTGCGAGCTTACAGAGCAATGAGGCCGAGCATGGCAGCCAGGCCGAGACCGACCTGGACAGCACCGGCGCCGGCAACGACGACGGGAGTCTCGGGGACATCCGTGCCCTTGGCGGGCTTTGTGGACTCAGGAGCCTGAGGGCCGGTAGTCTTGGCGGGGTTCTCGGGCTGGGCAGGGTGCTCAGGCTGCTCGGGCTTGGAGGGGTGCTCGGGCTTGGGGGGAGCAGGGTGGTAGGGCTTGCCAGGGATCCAAGTAGGGCCAGCGGGGTGAGTCTCAGTGACGGTGCAAGGGCAGTCAGTGATGGTCAGAGTGCAAGGCTCAGTGACGACGTAGTCCTTGCCTCCGAGGTGGAAGCTGGTAGGACCAGCGCAGACAGTGGTGTAGACATCGTACACACTGGTGATGGTGACGGTGCCGTTCTTGACGCCGGTAGGCTGAGGAGCAGGAGAGACAATGGCGGCCTGAACGGCGGAGAAGCCAGCAAGGGCAACGAGAGCGGCGGTGTTGAATGAGTACATCTTGAGTGACTTGTTTGGTTGTTTTGGGACTTGAAAGAGTGAGTGAGTTCCGGTTGGAATAGCGAGTGCAAAGTTTGTTGGAGTGAAGGACAGTGGTCAAGCGAGTGACTTGGGCGAGGTTTGTTAACGAGTGTGGGTTGCAAAGAACGAGAAAGATGCTGAGTGCTGAAGAAGAAGAGAGAGAGTGTTGATGTGGTTGACGAGGCTGCCTTATATCTCTAAGTGAAGCCTCAGAGTCAGACACTGGCCAAGAAGAATCAATATGTTTATCTCGGCTGGCCCCCCCTGTGTCTCCTGTGTCTGGACCTGACTCTCTCAGCTTGCGACAGTCTAGCCGCCACATGAAAGAATGGTAAACAGGCACATCGTCATGCGGCTTCATTCCAGTGCGCAAGGGAGAGGAACAAGGAGATTAGGGCTCCGTAACTAGGGAGTTGTTGACCTTGGTTACATGATGCAGGGAGGGTAATTTGTGTGCAGTGAGTGAGATGAGTTGTTCTGAGACGTGCTATTTTGAGAGATTGTTGAGATGTTTTGTTTCTGTGTAATTTTATGTTGTTTTTTTCTGGTTGTGGTTGAGTGTAAGTGGTTTTTGAGTCTTGATAGCGGGTGATATCTTGGCATCCAATGACAGCCGCAGTATCGTGTAAGTCGTGTAAGTGACGACCAAAACAACCAAAACAATCAAACATCAAAGTAAACAAACTAGAAAATAAACAATTCAACTATAATATTAATTCTATTTTCCAACAAATCCACATGATTCGACCAAAAAGAGCAAAAAGAAACGATTGTGCAAGAATCGGTCGATCTGGAAGCCCCGTCTCTTGTCTCTCTTGAGTTCCCTCCCTTACTTGACTCATCTGCCGTTGACCCCCACATACCTCAGACATGACACTATAATAGACATTGTCAAAAAAAAGATTAGATTACTTCAGCTTGTTTGTGATGGGACAATAACAGCATGAAGCCTCTCTTTGATGCAATCCATGGCTAATGAGACAAATACCTACTCGGGTCAAGAGTGCCGAGGTATGAACTAGGAACAAGCTTTTTTCTCAAGATATCATGAGAATAAGATTAGAGAAAGAAGAAAAGGGAAGAAAATGGAAGAGGTCATTGTGTCTTGTAGTTTAATTAAGAATATGCAGTCAACGTCTCTGCCCCTATTATATGCATCTTTTTCTTATTAGACTCTGAGTATCTGCAGATCGTGCATGCATGATGAGATTGATCGTTCATTATTAGACACGGCACATGCAATCGAATCACGACATATCGCGTGCTCCCAAGATAATTTGAGCAAGTGAAGCTATATTCTCATCAGAAACAGTCACAACATTCTTGGTGTGTCTGAATTATGGCTACACATTCCTCAAGTTCTTTAGCCGATCTCTCTATAGAGTGCTCTATTATACATCCAAACTCTTCACCAGCCATACCAGTCACAGTCACAGGCACAGACACAAATTCATGAAGATATTCAGATCATGCTTGACTTGACTCAATTCATTTCTTGATCTTTATTCCTCTCGATAAAATCCATCAGAGAGACTGCTCAGATTTCTTTTTTTTTCTATGTACAATTGTCTTTCAGCGCTGGCCCGCCGTGTAATGTTTGGTAAAATGTACCCGACTCCTTCCAATGCAATGCATTACTTTCGGTTCCTCGACGTGGACCCGTTCGTAGCATGAATAAATGAGTAGAGACAAAGTGAGAGAAGGGGGAGGGAGAGGGAGTGAGGTAGAGAAGAAATAGGACCACCCTCCCCTCCTACAAGTAGAATGAAAAAGAAGAGAACACAAACAACAAAGCTAACAAGAACATAGATGCCGTGAGTTTTTGGTCGTCGAAAAACAAAAATCATTCTTCGCGCTGTACAAATCAATCAATCGATCGCACACTCAAGTCCATCCTATATCCATAGTCATGATTCGGAATCTCGGTCTTCGAAACCCAATGCAGTGCTTCTCGATTCGGCCAAGTGCTCGACATAGGTAGGTAGGTGGCAGTCATCACATTGTTGTGATATCACTTCAACCATGTTACCCCCAATGCCTCGCTTGGCGATACCAAGACCTCATATCTCCTGATGACATATCGGCGGCCGACCCAAGCGCGATCTAGTTCCCGTAAAAGATTTTTTCTCATCGAGGTCCATAATCGATGAGTAAAATAGGGACCGAAACTAGGAACCGGCCGAGTAAGATCGGAGGCAACCGAACTTAAATAAGAGACCGTTGTCGGAAAGGCAGAGCCGGGCCAGGAGGCGGAGGCGGAGGCGGAGGCGGAGAGTTTGTCATAGCATAGCCATGACCCCCATAACGCTAGCCTTGGAACAAGGAAGCCGAAGCGACAAATAAAATACAATAGGCAAAAAAAAAGGTAAAGTAAAATAGCTCGGAAAACCCAAATAACACCGATAATGCTTGGGAGGTATGGCTCTAGGTGGTATCGTTTTGATGGTGGCAAACGCTCGGGTAGCCAAATCTGTCAAAACGTCTCTATGCAAATGACTCGTTCGTTTTAAAATGAGGCAGATGATGATGTGAGAATGCTTGCTCGTGTCACTGCAGGTACTGACTGTACTCCAGGGGCTGCGAGGAAGGCTTCTTTTTCTGGTCAGGTCATGGCGGCTCGCTTCTGGATTAGGCTTTCATTTCCCTTCCTTTCAAGCCTAGCAGCCAGTAACTAGCCATTAGCCAAGTGCCAGCCCTTCCTAGTGCAGTCTGAGGTCAGATCCCTGGAAGATCATCACTTTCGGTTTGATCTGCTTTGGCTTCGCTCAGGTCCTCGGCCGACCACGTCAAACTCGTAGTTTCGCAATTGTTGCTCGTACTTGGGGCTGCGAAGGAATTTTGGTACAGAGTCCTATTTTTTTTCTTGTTAGCATCCATCTGTCATCCTGCAATCATCGCTCTGATCGGCATGTCCGAGAACGGAATTGGAGGCTGGAGGGGCGGGTTTTAGTCAAAACTTACACTAGCCATCAGCTTGAACACTGCGTTTTGAGCATCCTCGAACAGCGACGTCACCTCTTGCAGCGTGTCAATCATGGCCACATCCTGTCCAACGGCCTTGGTCATGCGAGTTGCCAGGTTGTTGCGCAGTTGGTGGTCAATGTTGAGTTCGCATGGCGATCCTGGCGCCAGGAAAGCGTTGTAGATACCATATGCTGAGGCCATAATCTCCTTGATTCCGTCCATGGCATTAGTGTTGGGCGACTTTTGAGCTGCTCTTGTGGCAGCCTTGCAGCTACGCACAAACTCGTCAACATCTTGATAGAAGGACAAGTTTTCTTCACAGTGAGTATCACGCAGTTGCTCACGGAATAGGAGACGTAGCGCGGGGTCGTTGAGAATCTTGTCCAGTCGCTGGGTGTTGGAGTCCCTAGTGATGCCGTTTCGCTGAGATGCGGCGCCGCCTTCGCTCTCCGAAGGTCGGCCCCGAGAGGCAGCACCACTGACAAGATCCTTACCGCGTTGCGATAGCTGGTAAATGGCGTATTTGGTGGGTTGGAACAGGTTGCATCCAGGGTTTTGCGACATATAAGCGCGGTCCTGGGCCACGGGCTCCATTAATTCGTACTCAACGAATAGAGTGGCCACCTCAACAGTCTCTCGCTTGTCCACAATGGTTGAGCAGTCCATGAGCCAGTCAGTGGCAGCCTTGCCAGTGAAGGTGTCACGGTATGTCTTCCCATTCACCTTGCGCTCGGCAGCCATCTTGACTCCGGTAAGGCCATCTCGGTAGTCATGCAGCGAGTCCGAATCGGCGGCGTTAACAGTAGTCTTGATGTTGCGGCCCTCGGAGCCAGCAAAGCGACGGAAGATGACCTCGATTGTTCCTTGGTCGTGAAGAAGCTTATCAGTCTGTGGGTCTCGCTCCAACAGCACCAACTGGGTGGAGGCGAGGTTAGCCAATTCCGACACTTGCTTCTGTTGAATGCCGTTTCTAGCGCAGAATCTATCCAGAACAGTGATACCCTTGGGAGTTAATTGCCAAACAGAGCCCTTCATTGTGTAAACCTGCTGGTATTTGCCGTCTGCTGATTCGATGAAACGAGCCTCCAGAAATCGTTGACAGATAGAGCGGGCCATGTCCTTGGCCATGGAGAAGGTTGTGGTTGTGGTGGTTGTGACGATACGAGAAGGATCCTTGGGGTCTGGCATACGGTTGGATTGAGAGAACTTTAGGGAGCCCAGGTTGTTGATTGCATCCTCGGACAGAAAGGTGTACTCAACCTTGGTCAATCGGACACGGTGGGCTGAGAGTGGTAGCAAACTGACGACAAGAGTTGAGAAGAGATCCTTGAAATCCTATTTGTGCAACAGTCAGTGGGTGTTTTTTCCTTCTTCTTTTTGGGGAACAGGGTTTCAAGAATACGCAATGGCGCAAAGGCTACGCGTGTGCGCGCACGAGGTAAAACGGCGCCTTAAAGGCACACCAGACAAGGTTGGGTAGGACAACAGGGCGTACCTTTGTGAATGGACGGTCATCGTCCGTCATGCGCAACAAGCGCGAAGAAGTCTGATGCATCTTGTTTGCTGTGGAGGACTTGATGGGGGGCGGGAGGTTCGGGTCTGTGGACGTATAAGGCTGGGACGGCGGGTTGTTCGCCTGGAGAGTCTGGGGAGCGACCTTGCTGTCCAGATATGCACCCGAGGAGAGCGATTGGTTTGAGGAACTTCGTAGACGGTGGTACTTGTCCGGACTGGAGGGTTCCGACGAGGGTGAGGAGCTCGTGAGCAAAGAGAGTCTTGAAAGAGCACCAGAAGACTGTCGAGGTCGAATGGCTGGCTCTGAAATAGCAGCAATGGCGTTTTGTGTGCGGTCAAAAGCTGAAGCGGCCAGGGCAAAGAGGCTTGTCGAAGAACGGTTGTTCAATCTCGAAACTGAGGAAGCCGTATGGCGATGATGGCTCTGCTGGGGATGATAAGGGACGTAGGTCGGCTGGTTTGTATTTGAAGCTGAGGTAGAAGAATTACCGGAGGTAGCGGAGGTGTTGATGTGTGCTGGTGGTAGAGGTGTAGGAAGAGGCGAACGATCCGAAATAGAAGAGCGTGGTGTGTTCGTGGTTGTATCCTGGTCCTGGTCGTGGTCTAGTGCGAGTGGTGTATCAGAAGGAGAGGCAGAATGAACCGTGGGCCTTTGGTGTTGCGACAGAGTGGCCATCTAACGGGAACGAGAAAGGTCAGAAGGAGGGGAGTTTTGCGGTGACGGCAGTGGGAGAGGTTCAAATAAGAAGGAGGATGGACGTGGATGGTGGGATGTGGATGTGGATGTGGATGTGCAAGTGAAAGTGGATGTGGGATGTGGATTTTTTTGGTCTGGCTTGGTTTGGGTGAAGGAAAATCAGTCCAACTACTAACTAAAGGTCAAAGCAAGACCAGACCCAGGTGTAAGTGTAAGTAAGTGCAGTGCAAGTGGGACACAGACTGTGAAAGAAGAAAAGGATAGATACCCTCAGGTAGGATTAGTAGAGTACCTTGAATAGGACAGGACACCTCAGCCTAGAGAGAGAGGGAAAGGATAGGATAGGATAGGGATTAGGGATTAGGGATTGGTAGTAGCCCCAGAGTAAAAGAAAAAGAGAGGGTAAAAAAAGCTGAGAGAGTACAGGTACAGGTACAGAACCTCCCCAAGACCGGCCGACCCTACTAAAACTGAACTGAACTGAACTGAATTGAGGGGAGGGTGTCAAAGGGGTTCCCTCTAGTGAATGCACAGGCGTGGCCCTAACTGAAAAGGTCCCCTCCTGGTGGGTCCCTCCCGACCTCCGTTCTCTGGGCTCGTCTGTCTGAGGTCAAAAGGTGGGCGCTGAGAATAGCGGGCGAAATGGAGATGGTGATGGTGATGGTCTTGGCCTTGGCTTTTCCCTCTCCACAACTAAACTAAACAAGCAGTAGCAGAAGCAGTAGCCAGGGTCAAGGTCAGGGTCAGGGCAATCACTGGCGACTAGGCAGGCAGGTAAAGAGGCTAGCTACCAGGGCAAGGGTAGAAAATCTCCAGCAGCTAAAAAAGAATCAAAGAGCGAGCGAGCGGAGACAGACAGACAGCCAAACGAGAGGAGAAAAAGAAAAGAACCTCCGAAAAAGAAGAGAAAGAAAGAAAAGTGTACACAAGGGTCTCTTCCATGTGGGCTTGCTTGCTCGCTTTCCATCCATCTTCAACACCGCTGTCTCTCATGCTATGGATGCTGCTGCAACCCGTCTCGGAACGCCGGGGTCTGAATTGCTTGTCTCTCTCTCTCACTCACTCAATCAATTCAGTGATAACATGTCTCCAGAACAAAAGACCCCATGTCCTGGGGCTTCAGCGCATCTTCGCGCTGGAGTTGATGTATCGACATGTCGCCAGCCTGACCGGTCATTTCATTCTATGTGAGGTAGGCAGGTCGGTACGGCCATATGTATGCATGTTCACCACGCCGTGTCTACTGTACCGTAGCGTCCGTAGCACAAGACACCTACAGCTTCTCTTGCAGAATTGGCGAACCAATTCCCATAAGTCGTAAAAAGAGGCTTTTGGCAACCTCTCGGCCAACAGTAGTCCCTCTTCAGTAGCGCCATTGATGCTCCCGGTACCGTACCTTTGGTACAGCACATTGCCTGTCGGCTCCGACTGAAACATGGAGAGCAGAGGAAAATAGAAACCAGATATCAACAACTAACGTTATTAGTTGCTGTATGTACGAATACATGTGTACCAACAAGCTGGGGAAGCCCGTCAGCAGCTGTACTGTAAGCGAACAGGGGCTTTGGCACTAAACAAAAATCCATTGATATCACCAGCCCAATGGCATTGTAATATTCATATGACAAACGAAATGAAGATTTGTGATCATGATAACATGTCATTCGGATTGACATTGGTTCTTCACGTCAATCTGGTAAGTATTTGTTCCTCAATTTCTTCTCTTCCACTGCCATGCCCCATCAACACTGCAGTGGTGGAAAGAATGTAGGGTCTAAACCACCAAATCCACTGGCTGGCTAGACTTTGAATACAGCATACCCGCTTCCAGCAGCTTGCATGTCTGGTGTTGACGCTGGGGCCCTCATAGCTCATATGCGCTATTGTTGCATTTGGGACTACATATATGCACTAGAGCGCTGTACGTAACGCGTTAGGGAATCAGACTTGTTGGGGGTTCACAGGCTGAAACCACTCGACTCTTTGAGCTTTGCGGAATGCCTGCACCATTCTTTGCTGATCTGCAAGCGGTCTGCAAAGCAAACTGCAGCACCTCCGCACCCTGCAACACCATATCATGTATGTACAGTACATTGCTTGACTGATCTGATCGGTTGGCGTGCAACAGGCATCGGGAGCGAGACACAACTGATTGACAGTAAAACGGCGGTTTTGAAGCGTTGTATGACGACTCAAGCCGGGATCAAATCTCCATTCTCAACACCTTGCTCAAATCATCATATCTAGAATATGTTTTCCACCACTGCAGCGATCCGTACGGATTCCGCCGGTGGCTTGCCCGCCACGAGCGTCTCTTGTGCAACCATGAGAGGCGAGTGTCGCCTGGGTCGACGCCTCATTGCAAATCACAGCGATTGAGGCGTGAGGGTATCGCCTCGCCAGCGCCAGAATCCTTAGTCCATCCAAAAGCGCTTTGTCGGCGGCAATGCACTATAGCAGACGCCTAGACAGGAATGCTTACTTGGTAGATTTGCGCGAAAAGCCCGTTGCTGTCCGTCCATAGATGAGACAGGCTTGTACAACGTACTGTACACAGATTCCCGTCGATGAGAAACCAAGCGCCGGACTGCTGCATGCTGGCATGAACCGGGACGTCAGACCGGGACAGCCACAGGCAATGGCACAGTAGAATGGACACAAGCCCCAGTCAAATGTGACCTGTAATTCAGCGAATAATTGGTGGAAAGGGGAAATGTCTGAAAAGGCTGTGCTGTGCTGTCCCTATCTTTGTTCATCTCATCGTTCATTCCATCTGGGCTGCTGGGTAATAATCTTCTCTCACATGGTGAACCAGTGAGTGGCTAGAGTGGCTGCTGAGCCGCGGGCGTGTGCATGGCTGTCTCACCTCCCACAGTCAATCAGTTCTCAGCCGGCCCCTTGAATGCGCGTGGCTCCAGGGATTCCATTCATCATGCTAGGCTGTTTTCGGCTGGCAAACTTCCCTGTAGCCATGCTAAGTGACTCCATCCACCGCATCACGTTGCTGCCATGCGATCAAAGCGCCCAAGTTCCTGTGTATGCAACCATGCCGCGGCTGGGCGTGGCTGCCCCTTACTCTGCCCCACGCGGCCTCTTTCACCAACAAGTGCTTCCAAATTGCATCAGAGCGTGCATCCGAAAGCTATGCCAGAGTTATTCCACCTCATTTGATGGGCATGCTGCAAACTCTCCAAGTCTATGCGTAAATTATGAGCCATTGGCTTATTGCTACGCTGGTCTTCAGATTAGTGACAGGGTTTTGTGTCTGCCGTCGGTTTTGAGTGTGGGATGCTGATGCTTGTTCATCTTACCAGGAACCGTCAATCACCTTGAATAGAGGTGGCACTGAAACACACTTTTGAAACGACCTGGAGATGCCCCAATGAATCGAACACCAGGTTCGTCTTGACGCATGAATTGGACCTTGCCAGCGTCCCAGAATTGACACTCCGATTACTTCCTTGATAGCTACCTCGGTCGTTGTATTTGTTGTCGCTGCCATGTCATGCCCGAGCGTGGTAGCTCGATTCCCTGACTCTTAGAATCTGTAATCTTGCGCCTCATAAAAGTCCGGCATTCAGGGTTCTCGCAAATTGGCCAGATTTTGGTTAAAGTGAAAAAGACTGGTGGTTGCAAATCGTGGCTAACGAACGCCATAGATCGCTCTGACCTCGTTCTGGCCTCTGTAGTGGATAGTGTGTGTGTCTCCGTCGGAGATTGATTATTAGAGTGTCGCTGAACCTCATTAGTCTACCACCATGCTTCCCAAGAGCTAGAGCCATCCATTGGTGAGCGTGTCAAGAAGGTTGTCAGAAGGATCACTACGGTGTGCGGTGTAGTCGTGTAGGTGTATGTAGCACTCAGCCTTGGTTGGACTGGTGCTCCAGATTACCCCAAAGCACTAATTAATGCTGGGTTCAACGGGCAGGGCAGATGTGCCAGCCCAGCCGCATCTCGCACGAAGCCTGAGCCTGTCACTGTCAGTATCTAAATTATCCAACTCGGCTCTGTGCTCACGTCACGCTCGGCTCATGTCCCAGCTTAGAAGAACGCCAGTGGATTTGTCTCTGCCGAAGCGAAATTGTGATTCGCAGCACCGCGGCTTCTCTGGCTCCGAGCTCACTCCTTCTAGAAGGTTTCTGGAAACTCGTCTCCGCGGCAGGGACCAGGGTCTTTGGATCATGACTGGCTGAGCAATTCAACTCGACTCAAAGTTCCGTCCAGGAGCCAAGCAATCTGTCGCCGATGAAAAGCGTCTCGGTCGTCTTGCCGTTAGATCAGCTGATCTCCCCTTGCGACGTAACCTTGAACAATATGAGATGCGTACATACGTATCCGCAATCTTCACAGCACTCGTAAGTCTCGTATGGATCAAGGTGAAGCTTGGAGGGCTGAGGCTCAGGTTTCAGAAATAGACTGCCTAATGGAGAGAAAGAACGGGCGACCAACAAGGAAGCCAAAGATCCTAGTAGCTTCCTAGCATCAGACTAACGTTAGTTCAGGGAAGGAGTAAAGCATTGGAATTTGGGAGTGACAGTCTGTCTGACTGCTCGAGACACCCATTTATTGGAAGGAGGCTAAGAGCCGACAAGACATAGTTAGAGAAGGAACACGACAACACCATCAATTCACAACCGCGGCTTCCGATTGCGCCTCTTGGGGATAAGATATCTACATTTGTCCTTTATCTCCGTGTTAGTCTGTTTGATACATTCCTTCGCTCGGGTACATCTACCGTTTACAATGCTGACTCTTAGAATGCCACTTATTCAAGCCCTGTACAGGGGCTAGAGGGGCAATGACTAGGTGGCACGGTTATCATTAACCGTTAACCGATCCTGCCTGGCCCGTCTACGGAGGATCAAGCCTCATCAATGTTGGATTGAATCGTCAAAATTCGATGGTGTTGAGGTGACCTGCACGTTGATGTCACTACCTGATCGATCTATGCTGAATCGATAGCAACGGTCTCAAGTTTCAAAGGTCGGTATGTAGGCAAGGAGCCAAGAAACTCTGCATGTCTTCCCATCTCACATATCACAGTGACTTTATGTATAAGCAGTAAGCAGACAGCATGTCGTTACGCAAGATAAGGTATGTTTCGGGGGTTTCTCATCATGCACACGAAACTGCACAAGTGTTGCGAAACCCTTGACGATAACAAGCAATCCCAACTGTGGGTGGGTGAGCCGGGGCAGCTGTCAGAGTGGGAATAGTCGGATTTGATGACCAGTCAATCTGGCAGATGAGGATGAATCCTCATGGCATTCATCATCCTTACACCGCAACGTAACTGAAGATGAAGGCTGACAAAAAGCCAGCCAATCCGTTTCCCTATCACGAAGTCACCTGAGCCACGATCACCAAATTCAATTCATGGCTCATTTGTGAGCGCGGCGGGTATAAACTGGGGACGCAGGGTTCGAGTTGATCAGGGCACCATCCACAACTCTCAAGTGTCTTGGTGTGACTGTGACTGTGACTGGTCACCTTTCCAACCATGTCGGCATTCCCACGTGGCTCCATGACTGAGCTTGTCGTGCCGTGCAAGGAATCCGCTGCACGTAAAACTGCCATACAGATACGAAGCAATGGGTCCCCTCCTTCGCTTCGAAACACCGCCTCTCAAATGCGTACGGAGGACACGACGGTGCAACTCCGCTTTATTGTTTCTATTCTGTGGATATATGATCTGATCAAATAGGTATTTGCTGAGTCTCGAACAGCGGTATGGGACAACAAGGCTACCAATATCCCTGACAAAACATGATGCTTTTACGCTCGCATTTCACACTTTTGTCAGCGATCAGCGCCATCTGAGTCCAGTACCGGAGGGGAGGTAATGAAGTGGCGGTATTGACGATTGCAGATCCCCAGTTGAAGAAGCAACAACACCAAGAACAAAACAAAGAAAAGCAAAAAAGAAAGAGGGTGTGAGGCGTGATTTTAGCAGTATTACCTGGTTGGTTCTGGCGGGGTCCGCCACGTGGGTTTAGAGGGAGCCACGCGTTTATGACAACCAAGCTGTGGAGTCGCTTAGGCATCTTTTTCTCTCTCTTCACTGTAACCTACGTATCATGCTCACGTTCTAGGCCTCATATCAGCCCAACAATCCCGGAAACTTGTCACGGCAGTTCAAGCGAGGCTCTTCAACTCACCAATTGTGCCGGTACTAGTTGACGCTCAGTCAAGGCGTCGCCGTTGATTTGCCTCTCTTTTTCTTCTAGGCCCTCGCTATCCGAGAGTCTGCCGACGTCAAAGCTGCTTGTGCTACCGCGCGATCCACTACAGCTCTTCAAGCTTCGGGATGACTTCTCGTTGGTTGGCCTTGCCTGGGCGGATTGTTTTAATCGTTGAGAACAATTGGTTATCAGAAGATGGATAAGCCGCTATGTGGAAGACGTGCATGAAAGGCTTGGACTATAGGCGGGCGGTTCGACTCGATGTTTTCAACCCAAAGTCTAGTTGCGGTTCTGCCTTAAGAGCTATGGACCATAACGAAACGCCTTGCAACTCCAAATTGAGCACCGCATGACGCATCATTCCTCGGTGGAAGTTTGGTCGTCGTTGGACTTGTCCACGATATCTTAGTCAAAGTTTCACATGTACCGTACATCCCGTACTTACGGACTCTGCGGAGCCCGGACACCTGGGTACGAAATCATAAACAAAGCGCCCAATCCGGTCAACAAAATATTCAGCCCTCTCGTGGAGTCACGAAACTTGTGTATCATGAGCATTGTTTCGCCAAATCCTTCTACGTACGTACCAACAACACTCGCGGAAATCCAATATCTTGCAGGGTTTCAAATAAATCTGATTCGGTCCCCCTGTTCATGCTGCTTTTAAGTTGCCACGCGAGGGTACAATGTACTTTGCCATGTGCATCGCACGAGGTAAGCGATCACGGAAGAGATCCGTCTAACCATTCCTGGATGACGATATCCACAAAATCTGCAGACAATCCCGTCTTGTTCAAAACATCAGATCAGACAACCAACAGTTTCGCTCCCGTCAATTAGACCAGAGGCTCTGACTCGCTATCCTAGCTTAGCTGCGGATACAGCTGTCCGATGAATGCTCTTTCATTGCAGATTGACAGTCACGTGTGACCGCAAATCTGAGCTTCCAGCACGATTCATGCTCATGCCTACAGCCTTACCATTATCCTGGTTCGCCTACAAAGACAACGGCCTTGTACGATCGCCAACTAGACGGCTAGTAGGCCTACTGGCGCGAGCTCCTGTGGTACGGCACTTGGTGATTACGAAATTGTCGGCATTGTGGTAGGTAGACCCTTCATATCGGCACTGAAGTACAGGGTTAGGCACGGCGAACCCCGAACTCCAGTGCAAGCGTAACTATATCATATTTATTATATGGTCCCTCCACCGGATATGAAAACGAGCAAGGTCAGGCCACGGAGGTACGAGTTTCTAGTCGGCGACCTAATTATGACTCCTGTACAGCACGGCAGGCTAGGATACGCCCTTGTAGAGTGAAGGCCTGGCCATTAACTAGCCCTGCGGACAGCAGTACGCGGCTAGCGGGCGATCTGGTAGACGGGAGCCAACATTCGGGATTGATTTTCCAGGTCTCAATCACGTCTTGGCTCGGTGATATGTGTATCTTGGTATACAAGATATGCATGTCGACAGGCATGTCGCTATAGGGCGCTAGAGGTTGTATTTCTCAGCCGTGTGATCCAACTCGTGAATGGTTGCTTCATACATGCAGCAAGTGCCCCCCTATTTCCTGGGCTGAAATCCGTGCTCAACCTCTTTTCCAAGCGTACTATCCACCAAGTCCACCCACCGCGGGAATCCATCGTGCGATTCCACTCACTAGAAGCCGTCGGCCGCCAAGTGGACAATGCTTGGGCGCCATCTCTCTTAAACCACGGAGCATTTCCTATTCAACATGCTGAATACTACCTTATATGCGGTGAACAAGAATGAGATTATGTGAGGTTTATCGCGGCTGTGCTCACTGAAAAAGCTTCGACTCCTGTGTCGAGGCTAAGACCTCATTACGCTACTTGTTATCATTGCCCCAAGACACAAATAGCCAAATACGCGCCAGCATGTTCGAATTTGATTACCAGCGGGATGAAATTGGCAGGGCTTGACTCAAGTGCACCTAGTGACCACCTGATACATAGCTCTGGACAGGTTTTCGCACGAGTTTATGACGATCTCCCAGTCTGACAGCCCGGGAATATCTTGGACCTAACAAAAACGACTGACTCGTGTGCTGCATCTCTTGACCTCCCCAGACTCGTCAGCAGCAAGCTCTGTGTGGGGAACACTCTAAGGAATAAGCTGAAGGTTTTTAGATCAAGATTGGTCACCCAAGTTCAAGCTCGACATTGGATAGAAGCTCTGGACCAAGAGGTTTTGCCTTGGGGGTGTGCAGTGTCGATCGACAAGGTCAAGCCCTACTTGCCGCTACATACTGACACAGACAAGTCGCTGTCATGTAGTTACTGGGGTCTTTGTTGCGGGCGTAGATACGGTAGTTTCTGCAACCTTTCCAGCCTGTAGGATCTGTGCAAATCGATATGTCGTGACTGGTCTCGCGATGCGTTGCTCTGCTTGGAGAGCTTTGACTCGGTGGACTGTAGAGTTGACTAGAGAAGCATGTGTGTGCAATTGATATATGACCGTCCAGTCGGATATTATGGAGGAAGTAAATTATCGAAAGGGCGCAGTTTCGTGCCAGCAAGTAAATGCTGCTCCTTGGGTAGAGTTTGGCATCGCGGAGTCGGAGACGTTGAAACGACATGTAAATGCCGCTGACACTACAGTAGCAACAGAATAGCATCTGACTTCAGAATGAGGACACTTCAACACTTGCTGATGCTATACTGGCACCCGCTGTAAAAACGAAATATCAATTGACCTTGGTTCTGAGATCCTGTATGCCACTCGTCACAGATCGTACAACTAAACTAGATAAAGATGTCTACATAGCAAGAAACCGTTCTAACGCCATCGCTTTTAATCCCCTGTACCTCGCCACCCTGTAAGCATGTTCGGTACAGACGGGAATGCAAGTCTTTTCTCTCATATATGGACCATAGCTCCATTATGTGAAGCAACCATCCACAGGGAGCCTCGTGTTTTTAGCAATACTTGATGTACAATAGAAATGTGAGTCCTTCGACTATATCGATGAGGGAGCCCTGTCCTTTTTCCAACCCCTGTATCGCATGTTCTCCTCAATGGCCCTCCAGATCTGCTCCACGATCTCCTTATCGCGGAATCGTGAAGCATCATGGCCCTCTCCTCGCCATCGGTCAATGCCAGTAGATAGAACGCGGTGACCCCAGTTACGGATATTATCCGGAACTGACTCTCCTCGCCAACCGACATAGATGCCCAGTGTGTGCTTGAAGAGCTCGTTGGGGTCACTCCACTTGTAGTTCTTGAACTGCCAAGTCTGACCAGTGGTGAGAACTGCCACGATTCTGTTCCAGTACTCGGGCTTGAATGCTTCAGGACCCTCTACGAGAATGAAACGCATTGGGCGATTTGGGTCAATGGAGGGGATGATGCGCTGCACATGAAGCATGTTGCTCATCGCACCACCTGCATCAGTAGGCACAAACTTGCCGTCCTCGAGGAACGATCGAGCGTTTGATAGGCGAAGCAAAGAAGAAGCAGAGGGAGATAGGAGAATAATAGGATCTGGTCGTCTTGTGGTAGGTTTTTGGTTAAGGGCAAGCGATGGGTTAGTAGGAATACTGGAGCTAGACTGGTATTTCTTCTGGATGAAAGGCGCAGCAAGTTTGCGAACATGGGAGAAGTCCTAACGAGGTCAGACCAAAACTGAAGGATTTCCCAGGTTGCAAGAACTTACTGTAGGTTTGATGCCCCTTAGAACGGTGTTGCGATCGCCCATCTTTCGTTCGCTATTGTAGATACCAGCCAGTCTCGGGTCCATAGTACCACGACCAGATCGCGACTGAGCAGTTGAAGTCACAGCGCCCGTCTTGGCAGATGCGGTCGCGCCAGCAGCCGCCGCATCTTTGTCACTGGGCAAAGGCTTGATGTACTCGCTCTCCTCGCTAGCACCCTCGAGCCAGGTAATAAGATCCAAACGCTCAATGAAACCCAAGTTTTGAACCTTCCCCGAGCCACCAGCGGCTGCCAGTTCTTCGTTGAGCTTTGTCGCAGAAGCATTGTATTCAGGGATAGCTACTTCGCGGTTCAGCCAAGCAAAGTAGATACTGCGCAGATCGACAGGCTTGTCTTGCGACACAAAGCGCGTCGGGTTGTCGATAGGAACAGCGACATCCCTATCGGGGAATCGCAAGTACGTCGCCTGGGATAGAGGAACTTCGGTCGCAGAAGCATCAGCTGATGTCGTAGGGATGAAGGGCGCGTTGGAGGAGATGGATTGGCGAAGGAGTACGAGTCCGTCGAGGTCGGCGGCGGACGCCATGATGAAGATGGACGCGCGGGAATAGGGAGCACGGCTGAAAGAGACTCTATGTGTTTGTACTGATCAAGAAACACCAATTGACGAATGGGAGAATCTAAATGTTTCGCGAATCGAGAGTCTAGCGTGTTTGTTGCTGGTGGAGCTTTGATGAAGTGAAGATGAAAGGCTGAGGCTGAGGCTGCGCCTGGCAAGCTCTTCTAGCTTCATCTATACTGGGCTGTCATTGGTCAAGCGCATATGTAGCCAATCAACGATCTATAAACTCATCTTCAGCTTCAGGGTCAATTGACAGCAGAATTAGCACCAATCCGCGTTCTGTAGAATGATGCGACTAGTCGCCCCGTGTTTTGCATTGTATGCATCAAGTAGATCATGTTCCTGGTGGTGTTGATGTTGATCCGTTATTACCGTCATACCCGGACTTGACTCGACTACTCGACTGCCCTAGGGTAAATTACTCGGGGAGTATTGGTAGTCAGAACGCTATTGAACAACAACATTTCATGTGACTGTACTTCATGGTAGTATTGAATGTCACCTACTACGTAGCAATTCGTCTATGCATGTTTGGCGTGCTTACTGTGCATGGAGATGTTTTAATTGGTAAGTCATCATGTTTCTCTTGGGTAACTTGCAACTCTGTTTCAACTGCCGGTATAGCCACGACACCACGGAGATGCAGCTAAAGAACTTGCATGTAAGACACGTCATAGAGCACATAGCACTGCTTCGTTTGCCAGAGAGGTATGAAGAAAAAGTCTATCAGATTGGCGAGCGATGCCGTCTAGACTTGCCAATTAATACATAGCTCACCTCCATCTTCTCGTACTTGACCCCAGTCTCCATCGTCTGAGCACAAATCCTCTAAAATCCAGGGATCACAAACACTAATCATCGACGGATAACTTACTGTAAAACCCCCATGCTCGATTCACTCAGAAGTACAGATACTTACCATCGATCTAACCCCAACTTCTAGAAGCCGTCGCCCACCCATGATTTCTAGTCCGTATCTAGCCATACACCAGCACTTTGGCGCCACGACTACCCTTCACGCCCCATCCATCTCGAGTCTGCACAGCTAGAATACTTGGTATGGCATCGAAAACCCTTGGAAGCCTGGCACGTGCGGGCGAGCCATAACCGTAAACTGCGATCCCTTACCCGGGATATGCGTTAGCTCTCCTAGCTCTCTCAACGACGTTAAGCCAGTTCGTGCAGATCACTTACTCGCCCCGGCTGTTTAGTCTGGTGAACTCCTTGCCCGATGAGTAATACGACGACATCCCACGCTCAGAGGGCGTCGGGTTCCCAGATCTAGTAAGAGTATGAGAAAAGGGGCGCTATTCAGAACGAATTACACCACAAAGATACCACGGAGGCCGCCGCCTCATCTTATAGCGCGTGGCAAAGGCACCGCCATGAAACAGCAAAAGAGCCTTTATTCACGGATATTGAATGGGAATAGACATTTTTCCACACGTGAAAACCTTGTTCATAAAGCCACAAGGTATTGTACTTCTTGTTGTATGTACACCTAGCCGTATGCCCCTATTCGACTTCATCAAAAACCTATCCCAAAAGATGTGTGCAATTCCGCTTCCATTGCGCGCAATGACTCCGTCAACGCCAAATCAATCCTGACCTCCAATGGTTCTGTAGTACTCAAATACATCTATATGCCAAAGACAAGCTTCATGCGCTCATACGTGTAGAATGCGACCGCCGCCATTGGGAACACCTTGACGTATCCAATGGTGAGGCCAACAAAGAAACCAGGAACACCCCTCTCTCGGAAGATCATACCAGCGGTTTCTCCTATCCTCAATCGACGACCGTCACCAACGGCGCCGCCAACTTGCATTCGTCGGCGAATGACTTCAAGGGGGTATGAAGCCGTTTGAGAAATCAAACCGGCGATTCCACCAGCAGTAAGCTCTGCCCATGATCGTAAAGGGGCTGGCTTTCCTTCAGGGTGGTTTGCCTTCTTTGGTAGTGTCGTGTGCTTCGCAAAACGAGGCGATCGGAGGATATCACCAACAGTATCGTGAGTTAAGAAAGACATGCCCGCATATGGAAGCATGCCCATGACAGTGGGAGCGAAACCTCGGTAAAAGTTGATAAGTCCTGTTTGAGGAGCAATGGCTCCAACTGTCGTAGCTGTTGCTTCTGCAGCAGCAGTTACCGTCGCAGGCGCATTAGGTAGTCGAGTCGTGGTTGTTTTCTGAACGGGTTGCTCGTTGTAAATCTGACGACATATTGATGACAAAGAAGAATGGCCGTCACGCTTAGTCTCGAAAGCAAGTCGTACTCTCATAACTTCTAAAGGATATGTGAAAAAGACGGAGGTGACACCAGCCAAACTTCCACTGAGCAGTCTTCTCATTGGTGTCTCATGATGTTTATCGGGGATAATAATGGCTCGAATTTGTTCGTATGCGAGGAATTTAATACCGGCGTAAGGAAAGATTCGCAGTAAAGTCGCTGAGTGTCCACGGTAAAGTCCAGTGATGCCCTCATATCTATGGATGTCCTTCATGGCGCTTGCGACACCAACCCATGATCCTGTATATTTTGCGAATCGTGGATTGCTGGCCTGGAAGAGGATCTTCACTCGATCCAATGGTGCGACGACAGTTTTGCCCTATTTCAAACAGTCAGAAACTTCTAGAGACTCCCGTCTTCGAGTTTGACAAACTTACAGCGCAGCCAGCTAAACCACCCGCAACTCCAGATTTCCAGACATATTCGAAGCTGTTCATTTGTGCCTTAGGTGCTACGGCTTCCTGGTCCGTAGGACACACAGGAGGCTCCTTTGGCGACTTGCTGAGTGTGTGAGAAGAGACATGGCTCTGAATATTTCTATTGCGCGCAACATCGGCCATTGAGGCATGCTCCATCTGAGCAGCGTCGGCAGAGGACATGGCCCCGAGGCTCGCAGAAGCACGTGCCTGACCTTGTTGTACGGTTTCGAGGCCTACGGGCGCGACATGCCGTGGCAGAGTCGAATGGGGATCGGTATTCGAAGCCAACGCGACTGAGGTATTTCGGTTTCGGTGGTATCTTGTCAAAAAGTTGGAGGAGTAGTAGAAACAGGTTTTGCGGGGAGGATGAGGATTTTGGAGATGATACCGGCATGCGGCGCGGCAGAATTTCCCCGGTCAGAGGCGGCTTGGACGTCATTAAACCGACGCTCAGTGGGCAAATACAGGCCCCCCACAAGTTTTTTACAAGTGAATGACCTCCACTAGGGAGCAAAGGTGGTCACGCCCGCGGAAATGGAGATCCCCCAGAACCCTAGAAATAAGAGGAATTAGGCCATCAGGGGTTCAAGACTTGTCACTTCAGTGGGTTAATGCGCTGATAATCCACTGAAAACTTGTCGTTTCTCAGCAGATTCACAGGGCAGGGCATAGCGAGGCTTAACGGTTCCGGTGATCAATAACCGAGCCGAGGTTTGCCGACCATCGCCGCGAATTTATTCTTTCAACCGCGGGTCAAGCAAAAGCCAATCCAGGTGGAAGAATAGTCATCCGAGTCAGCTATGGAGGCCGACAGCCACAGAAACTCCTCTGTCCTCTTTGAGAGCCCAGACAAGAGCCTCATTGTTCTAGACATCCCCACGTCTTTAGAAGAGAGCCAGGTTCTCCCGTCTCAGATCCCCCGCCGCCGCATCGTCTCCGCAGAGCCCCCCGCAATTCCGTTTCCGACCCCGGAGCCCCGGCATGGAGGAGGCGATCACTCGGCATTTGCGACTGCGTCTCCTGGCGCGCAGTTGGCTGAGCTCATGACTGCTGAAACAGCCAGCAGCGCCTTACAGGACCTTGCCAGCACTTACTCATATTCTGGACCTTTCCATCGGGACCGGTTTGTTCAGCCACAACAACCTCCGTCAGTATCCGCTCTGCCGCCTTTGATACCAGACAAAGCCGAATTTCTTGATGGCTCTATTGAGGCTATGCGTGATACTTTTCACATATCAGCCCCCAAGTTTGACCTTGTTGTGTTAGATCCTCCATGGCCAAACCGATCTGCCAGGAGAAAGACAGACAAGTATGCTACTGTATCAAATCTCAAGGAGATGCGCAATCTCTTGCTTCACATTCCTCTAGCTTCTCATCTTGCACCAGATGGACTAGTTGCCGTCTGGGTCACTAATAAGCACAGCATTCACGACTTTTTGACTTCTCCAACAGGGCTGTTCGCTGCTTGGGGTCTCGAGTTTGTGACTGAATGGACGTGGCTCAAGGTTGCTGCATCAGGTGAACCGCTCTATGACATTGAGTCAACATGGAGAAAGCCATGGGAAAAGCTCATCATAGCGAAGCGCATCAGAAGCAAGAAGCCAGGTGTTCTTGAGTCCAAAGTCATCGTGGCAGTCACTGATGTCCACTCACGAAAGCCCAATCTGCGAGGCCTCTTTCAAGATGTCATTGGCAAAGAATGTCTTGGTCTCGAGATCTTTGCTCGTAACTTGACTGCTGGTTGGTGGGCTTGGGGGAATGAAGTCTTGCGCTTTCAACAGCCCGAACATTGGCATAACATAGAATGATGAGACAAGGAATATACGAGTTTTCAGCGTCTATATTTGCGCTCATAGTCTTTAACCCGCCTGCATGCATTGCCCATCCAAGACTAGTTACAATAATGTACAATTGTGATGCCCGCCTATCCTACAGAGGTCCATCATCCGTGGCTCCTCATAGAATTGCCGCCTCTTTCATTAGCAGTTTCCTGCAGTTTCAAGTCGTAATTCGCCTTTCGTAGTCGTTTAAGCTTCATTTGCGTCCTTCTTAACCTCTACTTCCTCCTTGTTCAGTATCTTCTCCCATTTAGGATCCAAGATAACATCGTTGGTCCACTTCTCCTCTCCCGATAACAGCTTTTGTGCCATATTGGCCAACTCTTGTCTCTCCTTCGACGGGAGCTGCTTGCTCTTGAGAGGAATCTCGAATCGCTGTTGCGCAATATGCTCCTTATTTCGCTTCTCCAGCATATCCTCGCGCATCTGGAACAATTGGTTGCTCCAGGGTGTTCTATCCTCGGGGAGTTCGGGCCATTGGAAGGGCTTCGCCAATTCGACGGTCATGACCTTGAGGGGTTTGGGGCGGTACCACGAGCGCGAGTGGGAGTTACGCTGGGTTAGAGGTTGCTGCTTAACGTATGATCGGACCTTTGTGACCTCAACATTGTATAGGTTCCAGAGGTAATCTCGGAGATCGAACTTTGTGAATCGTAGAGGGACTTGGAAAGTGGCCTCGTTTGGTGGGAGGTGATCTTTTCGAAGAAAGGTGATTACATGGTTTGGCCTAGAGATCGTTAGAATTGGTAGTAATAGAGATGAACCAAAGGTACTTACAAGAAAACCTGCTTCTGTCCCAGCTTGAAGCCGGGCAATTGGCGAGCTACAGTCTTTGCTACCTCGGCCATGGTCGTCGTTGTGCCCTTTCAAAAGTGGTCGGCGACAGTTGATTTGGGATGTGAAGAAATTCGACGACTGGCTCTGATTGGCCTCAACGGCGAAAGTGAACTTCCGGGAGGGGTGCGGGGATTGAAGATATTATAGGTGCACGCCCCGCATCCATCAGTGTAAGAAGGTGAATATCATTTCACTTCACGAGGTCATTTTCGTGGCTGGAATAAAATATCAAATATTTCACACTGAAAGAGGCCACTTTGACACTTCTAGCATCTTCCTAGCTATTTATTATAGCACATTAACCAAAAATCATTGGCCTGGGTTGAAGTGACATCTCCCCAACTCAGTTGTCTCACGGGTACTCGCAGTGCACCAATTACTCCTTCTCGCCAACACAAAACGAAGCCTCTTCTTTCTCTCCACAACAAAAACAAAACAAAAATAACATCGATCTTCAGAGCCGCCCTCATGCCCCATAATCACCCAAAATGCAAAAACTCACCAAATCAAAGCGTTCTTTGAGTCCGGCGACTCGGGTCTCACCTCGTAAGAGACTCAACTACGATGTAGACTCTCGCAAGATGTCGAGTCCCATGGGCTATGATGAGGATGCTCAACTCAGTTTCCTGACAATCGACGAAGAAGATGAAGAAGAAGTCGCTTATTCTAACAGCATGGAAGAGTTGATGAAGCTGGAAAAGGAGCGATATCCCTGGGCCAGTACCTGGGCTCCCGCTGAAGAGCGACTCTTTGAGATACTGTACATGCGACAGGATCTACCCATGCTTCCAACAACATGGGACGTCGATTTGAGAGGCGTGCCCATATCAGATATCGTCTTCCAGACTTCAGATGATTTCCCTCCCATCATCTATGCTCACTCAACAGACTTTCGAGGTACATTTTATCCTAATATTATGGAGTACATTGCTCACTATTTGTAGCAACAACCGCCCTTATTCGTCTTATGGACCTCACAGCAAAGACCAGGACAACCATCCAGAGTGGCCTTCGGATGAAGGTACCGCAGCTCATCAAACGAGAACTCGACAAGTACTTGAGCTGGGCAGCACAGGACGGCGACTACCTACATCTACGCATTGTTCCAAACATTCTGACGGAAATCGTAGACACGAAAATGCTGGAACATGAGATCACTGAGCACATCCAGAACCGTATGAGAGCTCTCGCAAAGCTTCAGCGAAAGTTTCTCCGAGAGGATAGAAACCCTCAGTTCTGGGATGTTATCAAGCCCAGTGTATTCGCATCTCCGAAAATCAAACTTGAACCGGACGATGGACTGACATCTTTTGGGGGGTGGCTAACGCCTGCTCAGAGCCGACTTGGCTCACATCCTCAAGTTGGAAACGTACTTCCTACCACCGAAACCCACGAAGTCGCTGTCAAGATCGAACCTGGATTTAAGAGCCCCAGTATCTCGGCAAAAGTACTCCCCAAGACAACGATGTTTTCGAGGGAGTCATGCCATTCACAGTCCCCATCACCCTCCCTACCCGAAGAACCCCAGACTCCTCCTCGACACACCTACCGTCGCCACCCTCCTGTGGTATACGGCCTCTTCATTATCAACACCTGGGTTCTTGTTCTCACAGTCGATTCCTCTAAAGGATCTGACGCCCATGTCAGTTTCCAGGTCCAAGTCAATTTCCAAGATGAACACCAGGGGATCTGGAATGCCCTGACCATCGCCATTGCGGCGTGTCTTGCTCGTGATGAGCTACGCACTCGTGTGACCGACTTTGAGGAGCTGCCTTGCGTGGAAGATAGTGATCCGGATGCTTGATTTGCAAGATATTTCAATAATTATGACGATTATTACGACGGAAGGAATACCAGAGTGCATGCTCACTACTGTTTGTTGCTAGTGGGTTTTGAAGTTGTGTTTTATACCCCTGATTTTAAAAACGCGTGTTGACATGGAGTTTCATTGTTGTTATCAAGATGTTTTCATGTACCAATTATCAAGTCCTCGACGCCATTCCCCTTATCGGAGAATTCCTCGAGTCGTTGGACCAGTCATTAAGCAGTCTGCCCTATTTGAAAAGTCATAATTGTTAAGTTAACAGAGAGCTTCTATGCTTCATGCTCTCGTCTCTATTCATGTCCTGATATGTCTGATCAGTCATTCCCTTCTATTCCCAACGCCCAACAATGACAGCCGTCCGCAGCCCCAAACGTCTCTTTCTATCTGTACATAAATGTCCATTGCATTTCATCTCATAGAGTCCGCTTCTCTAATGCGTGAGTTATACAGGGTGGGGGTTGAAGCGGGGAGGAAACTTTTTTGCGACCGCGCGTGAATAAATGTTTTTAAAATCATAGCAAGTAAGGTAGTTAACGACAAGGTGAGAACAAGGTGCATGTGTATGTGTATGTGTGGAGATTTTTACATTTCTTGTCGTTCGACGGGCATCAGAACCTCAAGCTGTCGGAGGAGTCGCTGGTACAAGAACAGCATGCAGCCACTCTGGATGAATGTCCATACTCCTCGGGGTCCGACACCACGGAACCATCCTGCTACGCCTTCTGTGCGGTAAATGACCCGTAGGCCGGTGAAGACGGAGGAGGTGTCAAGAGCAATGGCGCCAGGTCGTGGCCGATGTGTGCTGGGAGAAGAGGTGGAAATGTGTCGAACTTGTGAGTTGGCATGATGGTCTTTGGGATGTCGGGACTCTGTTGGTGTGTTGACTTGAGTCTGAAGTCGTGTCTTGACAACGTCGAGGGGGCAGGTAATGACACCGGCGAGACCACCAGCGGCAGCACCAGTGAGAAGCTCTAGGGAAACTCCGATATCGCGGCTTTGTTTGTATTTGCGAGCCCAAGTGGTAAATTGTTCCCAGAACATGAACTGCAGAGCTGAGAAGGGCAGATCACGGTAAAGAGTGGCCTTGTAGCCGTAGAACAAGGCGGAGGCGCCTTCTGCGCGGACAATGGTTCGAGCAGCGTCGATAGTACCGCGGTAGTTGTAGCTTGAGGTGAAATGGGGGTTGTTGTAACGGCCTTGAAGCTGGAGGCGTGTCTTGAGAACTTCTGATGGGACGTAGACAATAGATGCTGCGAGATCTCCAAGGAAACCTATGAGTTTGTTAGTGCTTGTACTGCTGCTGGATCTTTTTGTGGTGCCGTACCTGCTGTGAGATATGAAATATGCTGTTGCACACCGTGATCTATCAAGAATCGCTTGCTCCATTCATATGTGCCGAAGAACATAACCGTTCCTGGAAATGAACCTCCAAGCGCAGGAACCCATCCACCATAGAGACCTCGTCTTATACCCTCCTGTCTCCATATCGTGTAGTAGGACTGTCCTAGGGATGTGTATCTTGAAGGAACGTGGGGATCACCCTGTTGTCTCGTTTTAACAGTGTCGAGTGAGTGCATGAGTAGATCGCCTGTAGATCCTCCAATACCACCTGCGATCATGGCCTGTCGTGGGGTCCCATGTTAGCGCACCTGGAAACGAATAGGTCGGAAAACGCTTGGCGGTGCAATCATAGCACCCTGATAGTCTGTAACGTACATGAAGATATGGTGGTCGCCCCTCGGCCTCGACATCTTGTGCGGTCATGTTCTGGTCACTGGTCTTGCTTCTACTACTTTCCGAGCGACGACCCGTCCAAGCAGCATGACGATGCTCGGGAGATGGCGCAAAATCGCTTGCCGCAGTCGTAGATCCGTCGTTCGTCGTCGTTGATTCAGCGAAGACGAGGTCAGAATCTTGTTGTTGAAGACCCAAGGGCATAATCCGGGTGAAGTAAGAAATCGAGCTCGGATCGGAGGAAACAGTTGAACGAGTCGGTGACGGCCCAAGGCGGAAGACTTCGGAAGCAAAAAAAAGGAAGACAAGAGGATCCCCAAGAAAGAGAGAAGAGTGACTATTAAGAAGGGATCGCTCTGTCGCGATGTTTGGTCGTGGGCGAGTGGGCGGGCGTCGCAGGGTCGCAGGGTCGCAAAGAATAGATAAGAGCCGAGAGTCTGGGCGATGTCGTTTATGAGAATTTTGATGAAGGAACCTGGTCTTGGCTAATTGCGGCTCTAGTTGGCTCTGCTCAGCGGTTTCTTAGTGGCCGATCAGGGACCGCACCTGGATTTACAGCGCACCTCACTTTACCTACCTTAGGTTCAAAGCACCCGACGCTAACTACGTCAATGGAAGATTGCCCGGTGAAAGAATTTCTTGAAATGACCGAACGGGCTTTCGGTCTGTTATCTTATCTCACCTCATCCCTCATACGCCACTTCTGCCCGCGTACCTAATCCATAGTGAGTCTCCAGTGAGATCATATGAGTTGGCTGTCTCATGAATGAAGCCTGACGTATGGCTATTAATGGAACGAATAATTAACTGTAAAATTGAGTTGATCATAAGGTCTATACATATCTTCATGAGTTTTGGTACATATAATACATCTCATTTCCTACTCCATCAATGGCCTCTGGTGATCCCGCCATGGAAGAGCTCCAAACTTGCGAAAAGGGAACAGAATATGCGTAACCCGCCCTGTAATCAACTGCTTAGATACCGGTCCATACGTGTTGCTATCCAGACTCGATCCAGGCGGTCCATCACCCTCAACCCACACGTGCCCCTGCGGAACTCTCACTGTTGGCAGAGGATGAGGCGCTTTTGTCTTGATAACATCGTTCTCTAGCGCCACTACGCGCTTGACTGCGATTGTCTCGGGATGTAGCGGACTCCTTTTATAGCTTTCATGTTAATTCTCATCAATTGCTTATTTCCAGGCTTTGAGAAGAGTCTGCTCGTACCGTAATGTCACAACCATGCCCCTCTCTAGATTCTCTTGAGGAGACCACTTCCAGTTGAGAATCACATCTCGTCGCAAAGTCGAGTCTTTGTCGTCGTTTATTAATGGATACATAGATGCGCCGTCAACAAAAGTGAGCTCTGCGACGTGCAGGTTGAACATGGCGATGACTGGGATCCATGTTGCGAATCCAAAGAGTCTTAGAGCTGTTGATCTGGCCAGACTGGGTTGGCCATTGCCTCTCAGACGTGCCCACACTGAGCCGAGAGCCATTGCAAGGACTCTAACTATTATTCAAAACGAGTGTCGTTGAGGGATAACATTCCCGTTGCTGTGAGATTGAGCGTTGTAGTGGGATTATCACTGGTTGTGAGTCCAAGTATAGAAATTCTACACCTGAGTCTAAGCTTTTATCGGCTAGTTCCGACAACCCGCCATGCAAAGTAGCACGAGACAGGCAGTATTGAACATGAAACTTAAGGAACACAACTCTAAAGAAACATCACTAAAGTTATGTCCCACTGAAAACAAGCCGAAAACACACTAATAACAATGGAAAGACGGTGTCTCAAGTAATCAAAGAACTGTTCGTTATCAACGCCGTTTCAGACGCCACTTCCTACCATCGGAAGAACTACATGAAAGTCTGGACTTTTAGTGATGCTTTGCACTCCGGGATACATGCTTCCTTTCAGCCTCCCAGACGCCCTCCATTACACCCTTTTCCGTGTCCAACAACCCGCTCGTGCGCGAGCTACTTTGGCATGGCTCTAACAGTCTTGCCGACTCATCCTGACCTGGAGACTCTTCGTCTGTCCATGACCTAGATGGTCTCAGGGATGTTTTCGTCGCTGTCGCTCATGCTCTCATCACCGCTGACCTCGGCGTTCTCACGCTCCCGCTTCTCCATCAATGCTTGCAGCTCGGCGTCATCGCTCTCGGTGACAGCCTTGGGCTCCATCTTGACTGTCAAGTTACCACCGGCACCCTCGATGCTCTTTCGGACATCAACGATGGCCTCTCCCAAGCAAGTAATACCTACGTTCTTGTCCAAGGTCGAGCATGTAAGAACGTAAAGAGGCGGAGACACGAGCTTGACCTTGACTTGGGTGTCATCGGTGCTGTGGGCCTCGGCTGTGCGGAGAGCAGTCTTGACGGCGTCGATTCCCTCGTATCCGAAGCAAGTGACCTCGATATCGGCTCGGATCTTGGTGGGCTGGGGAGTAAGACGCTTTCCGATGTATGACTTGAGCTCCTCCTTGGCCACCTCGTTGGGGAAGGTAATATCATTCCAGACCTCGGGGTTCCTTCTCAAGGTTAGTACAGGTGGCCCGACTTTGGTAAAGAGCAACTGACGTGATGGAAAGCTTGAAAGCGTCGATAGCATGTCCGAATCGCTTGTTTAGAGGCCAAGCAATGGCCTCATAGAGGCTCTCGATATCGAGCTTGGTCTTCTCGGCGAGATGCACCATGATAGAGTGGACCATCTTGCTCTTGTTGTATCGCTCCTCGCACTTGACGATATCCTCGGGGGATACTCGTCGCTTGGAAAGATCGATATAACCTGCCCAAGAATCAATATTCATGCCCAACGCTCAGCTTGATGTGTTGCTAACCCTTCTCCTTGTCGACACGGAGCACCACGACGACCTCGTTGCGACCAACCCGGATGAGCTTCTGGATACTTCGAATACGTCTTCGCGAAAGCTCGGAAAGCAGGATCATGCCGTCAATGTTGTCGTACTCTAGAAGCTTAACGTAGGCACCCATTTCGGCGATCTGAAATTGGTCAGAGGCAGTTCTTTCGGACAGATCAGGTTGCTACTGACCTGCTTGACATTGACCATGACGAAGCTATCGATCTCCGGGTACTTCTCCTCGTAAAAACGGCAATGTTGATTTTGAGCCATCTTGACGGTGTTTTTGAGGTTTCAGAGGGTTCGGTCGGGTCTGTAGAATAAAGGTGGGGGTTTTATCGATGTCGAGTGCCGTCGCACGAACGATCGCAAGTCGGGCTTTCAAAAAGAGCCAAAAGTCTAATTTTAATAAATTATTCCTGCGATAGTATCGGTAGTGATTTTCGCGCGATCAAGTCGTAAATCGTCACGTCAACAGTGGATGTAGAGGGGAAGAGTCATAATTTTGACATTTTGCAAGTGCACTCGATTGATGATGGTGGGGTTGTGGCGGGGTGTAGCTCGTTCCATGCTCATTCGTTTTCGTTCCATTGGTAGGCAGTGGCAGTGGCAGTGGAGGCAGTACCTGAAAATTCGGGCATAACGCCGCCAGCTGCGCCTGAGGTGGCCCGCCCATGACTTTCGTTGCCATGATGGGAGCTTTCCACGTGACTGCACCAAAGGTAAACAACTTCATCAACACCAAACCTGTCGACAAGAGCACACTTAGCCATGGCTCCTGGTAAGTTCCAAACTGCTGTGCCTGCGATCAGGTCGCGAATGTCTGCTAATTGATTTTTAGCGACTCAGTACGAACTTTCACCGCCCCCAACCGACGCGGTCTCGGCGATCGCGTTTGCACCGTCCTCTGGAACCAAGCTCCTTGTTTCATCATGGGATAAGAAGGTGTATTGCTACGATATCGCAGGTGGAGCTGGTGAGGCGACTCTCGTCAACACATACGAGCACCGGGCGCCAGTCTTGGATGTCTGCTTCGGCGCCAATGATAATGAAGCTTTTACTGCTGGCGTGGATTGGTGTGTCAACAAGTCAGTGGATGCGAATGGGTACGCCTCGAAATGTTAAGCTGACAACAATGAACAGAATCGACTTGGAGACTGGTGAGAAGACCTTGCTGAGCAAGCATGCTGCGCCGGTGCGATCTATAGCCTACAGCCCAAAGTTTTGTGAGTCATTGAACCCCTGTGATTGACTCATACTAACAGAAACCAGCGATCTTGGTCTCCGCGTCTTGGGATTGCAGCTTGAACCTCCATAACCTCAGCGATCCTTCAAGCACCCCCATAAGGGTCTCCCTCCCCGGCAAGCCTCATGCGCTGGCTGCTAGTCCTACAAAGATCGTGGTTGCCATGGCCGGCCGTGTTATTAACATCTACGACCTGAAGAGCATTGTCGACCTATTCGCAACTGGCTCATCTGACTTGCAGCCATGGCAACAACGTGAATCATCTCTGCGATATTTGACACGCGCAGTGTCCTGCATGCCCAATGATGCCGGCTACGCCACAAGCAGCATCGAAGGCCGTGTTGCAGTTGAGTGGTTCGAGGACACGGCCGAGTCCCAGGCTCGAAAGTACGCCTTCAAGTGCCATCGACAGGCAGCACCAGATGGTGACGGTGATATCGTTTATCCCGTAAATGCTCTCGCCTTCCACCCTGTTCATGGAACATTTGCTTCGGGGGGTGGCGATGGCACTGCTGCTTTGTGGGATGCAGAAGCAAAGCGACGACTTAAACAGTACCAGAAATTTCCCAACAGCGTTGCTGCGCTTGCTTTCTCAAGCGATGGGAGATATCTTGCTGTGGGTGTTTGCCCTGGGTTTGAGACTGGCCAAGAGGACTACAGCGGTGCCGGACAGACATCCGTATTGATCCGTGAGCTTGGTGAGAACGAAGCCAAGGGCAAGGGAGCCAAATAGGCGGTACGTGTTGGACAGTCTTGTTATCCCAAAAGGCGTTCTGGTGGTTGCGGGGCTTGATTTATTATTTCTGTACTTTTCTCGATCTAAAGGAAGTGGCATCAAGATACCCGTCATGGAGCACCCTCAAAATAACGTCGTGAATGGTTGCACTATTTGTTCTTGGTTCTTTTGCTGCTGATCAGCCAAGTATAGGTATCGCTATGTGATTTCAGTAGTCCCAAGAGAGGGGCTCCTCGGCTTCAGACTTTTGTGGTTTCCCATGGAGGGTTCGTGTCCATTCTCTCGTAGCCGGATAACCATTGGTTGAGGATATCCAAGCGATACTTCCTTCACATCAAATCCATCTCGGCATTGGTATTCCAGGCTATTGGATGGTAGAGTACACGGCCACGGAGAAGGCCCCGGAAGTTTATAATCTCGAATTCGAACTCCCTTTCTGATTGTGTATTGCCCCTTCTTTTCAATCAAACGAGGGGCTCCTTGAGGAACAGGCCTCAATTTTGTCACTACTGGCGACTCAGACGTATGTGTTCTAGTTGGTGACGGAGTTTCATGTCGCTGCTGGCTGTTTCGTCTCGCTTGGATTTCTTTTTGACAGTCAGTTTTCTGCTGAGGCGCAAGCGTGTCATGGCTGTATTTACCTGACAACCGTTGGTCAGGGGTATACTCTGCATCTCCTATAGAACGAATGGATTCCATCCGCCTTCGTTTCGTTGGTCGACATGCTCGAAGAGGTAGCAGCTGCAGTTGACTGACTCGTCTTTCAACATCGCTTGTCGGGCTATAAAATAGGGGCTGGCTTGTCTGTCGCTGGCGGATAGGCGTTTCTGGGATGCTCTTCAGAGTTAATACAACGTTGAAGAAGATAAGAGTGGTATGGAGGCACACAATTCAACATTTGTAAACTCATCCATGGCAGATTCTGGGCTGACGACATCATCATACTCCTCCGAACTTGGGGAGGATGCAGAGCTTTGACGTCGAATTCTCTTTCGACTACTGCCAATGGTTTGGTCCAATTCTGTATCATCATCGTCCATAAGGAGGATTTGGTGCATTGTCACTAACTCGACTTGATGACCGGCAACATGGCTGTCGTCCACCTCTATAGAGGGTAAAATTGTTTGAAAAGACATATTTGAGTGATTTGGTGAATCCTTGAGGGGGGCTACGTAGTGGTAACGCCAGGTGCGTCCCGACTGTAGATGGGAATGAAGGAAGGAGCCACTACGGCCTGACCCCTATGGTTCCTTCCTGACACTCTCCGTTTGTTCATCGCAGGCTTCACCGAACAGCTCTTACCTTTGAGCAATAAATCCTTTCGGCAAGATTAAGAAATATCAAGTGTTTATCTGCTGTTCGCATGTTCGATTAAAAGTTGTTTTTTCAATCTCTGTGCATCTGCGAGTTATCAAGCAACATAACAATATATTCTAACAGAATAGTCCTGAATTTACAAAGCAAGTTTGTTCTTCGGTTTTCTGTGCTGGTGATATCCCCAATAACCTCTTATTCTGAACCCGTGTGCTCGCTCTGGTCCCAGTCTAACAAACAAGCAATCCCGTCTGGTTCACCATCGAATAGAAGGCATCACCACCGCACCGATTCTCTCTTTCCAATCCAATTCCATCCAGTCCGATCGAGACCGAGCTGGTAGCCATCGCCAAAAGTTCGCTTTGAGGCGGACGCCCTATTCCCCTCGCGCAGCCGGTGAGATGGGCTATAACAAATCAGTACATGTATTCGTGTGTTGCTATGAGGAACGTGCCTTTGGTGGTTGGATGTGGTCAAACGTGCCGCCCATCTGGAGCAGCCAAACGTCTGGACCTCCGAAAGAGTTACCTCCACGATACAGGAAGTCGTTGGGAAAGCCCGCATCAAATTCAGTAGCCCCATCGATCTCTTGAATATCCTCAGGGGAGAGATTCAGGGTGAGAGCCTGGATGTTGGCTTTGAGATGATCCACCTTTCGACCACCGATGATGGGAAATACATAACTTGTCTTGTGCATGACATATGCCAGTGCGATGCTGGTGATGAGTGTGTTCTTACGGTTAGCGATCGACTCCAGCACTTTACTGGTTCTGATCTCTTTCTCGCTGGCCTCCACTCTTCGTCCTTCCCGCGCATTGCGTTGTTCTTCAGTCTTGAACTTTCCGCCTCCAAGGGAGCCCCACGGCGCAATTCCCATGCCTTCGGCTTGGCACATGGGAATGATATCCCGCTCGAAGTCGCGGGAGGCCGCCGACCAACGCCCTTGGTAGACGGAGAATTGCCGCAGTCCATTGCAGCGAGCGTATTCGTTGGCCTTGCTACGGAGTTTTCAGCAAGTTATTCGCTCGTAGAAAGGCACATTGCATCTTACCTCACGATCCAAGCAGGAGTGTCGCTGACGCCCAAGTGGAGGACCTTTCCAGAGAGCACAAGTTGGTTGAGAGATTGCATCATCTCTGGGATAGAGGTGTTGCCATCATACCAGTGAACATAGAGCTGTGGCCCCGTTAGCTTAGCATTCTGAGCTTCGCTCGGAAGAAAAGGCCTACAAGATCAATGTAATCGGTCTGTAGGTTCTTAAGGCTGGCCTCAACTGAAGCCCTCAGACTCTTCGATCCGTTGCCAGTGAAGTTCACCATGATGTTAGGAGCACCAGGCCCAGCTCGAAAGTTGGTGGTGTATTTTGTGGCAAGAACTTCGCGCAGGCGTCAGTACAGGGCAAAGTGTTGAGCGAGAAGGGTTACAAACCGATTTCATCCCGGTTACCGCGCTTCCTCATCCATTCTCCCACCCATTTCTCGGTTTCCTGGAATTGGTAGTTGTTTGCAGAGTCAATAAAATTTCCGCCCTGATCTTCCATCAGTACATTGTCGACATCTTTACAGTCGATATATGGTGTTCATACCTGTTCATAGAAGAAATCCAAGATTGACTCCGATGTGGACTGGTCGCATTCTCCCATCCACTCTTTCCTACGATACCGTTAGCAGATAGCAGGCATCACGGGATATTTATCTCACCAAGCATTTCCAAAGTTCATTGTACCAAGACAAATAGGGGACACCCAAACCGATGCAGTTGGTGACAACAGTCGGTAGCGCCCCAGAGGGCTTTTTGGAGGTGGTGCGAAAGGGAGAGCCATTGTTTGTTGCGATAGGTTGCTAGTGTTGGTGATAAAAAGGTGTGAAGTTGAGGTGAAAATATGTAGTGGCAGTGGATTTGTAGGGATAACGAGGATGGAGTGGAGTGGACAGTGAATGGAGGTGGTGATGATAGTGGCAGCGGCAGTGGCAGTGAACAGTGGCGTCACTGCAGGAGAACGATCGATGGTGGCTGAATTTATGTTATCAAATACAAGAGTTGCGAGTATTTCTCAGTTGTAAGTGAAGGATTCTCTTCTGGCTTTATATATTCAGATCTATCATATGGAGATGGCAACTCCTACCAATACCATTCATAGGTAAGGTATCGTTATGGAACGGACCTTCTGGACTTAAACGGATTTGTCGGCCCCGTACTTTGCTGGAGAAGACTAACATCTTGCGTGATGCTCCCTAGACGATATTGAAGTTGACTCACCTTCCACGGCACTGACGAGGCACGGGCGTATGCCGCAAGAGTTGAGATCCATCTGTACAACCAGGTAACAAGACCTCTAAACTGGCCCGAAGAACTCACGTAAATATTCTCATTGGCTTCTCAAGATACACTAAACCGGAGAACTACCTTGATACGTTTAGATCAATACCAGTTCATGCAATTATTCAGCAAAAGCAGTTGGGGAAGTGTTCAACGTGCATTAGACACATCTTTAGCATCCACTAGATATGTAGTTCGAGATCGACATTAAACACCTTGATGTGCGAGATTGTCTAGGTTTGTGCAACATCCTACTACGTAGTAAGCACCTTATATCAATGCATCATAGTGTTTAGTCCGTGGTGTACATCACTTACAGGAAATGGGTCTCAGGATGGAAAATGGCAGTTTGAAGGTCCAATAGCTACTGAATGACCTGCCACCCGAAACGTATTGGCCCATTGGAACAATTATAGACATATCTAATGTTACTAGGAACCAATTGAAGTGATAAGGTGCACTGGACTTCTATAGAATGACAATCCTACTAACAATAAGACATCAATATGAGGAAGATGATGCCAAGACTGCCTACCCTGAAGCTGGATATGGACATGAATGCTGACCTAAAAATGGGCTGATGTTGCTGGCCATCGTAGCTCTCTCATTGGCCCGAAGTCCCGATTCCTCGGCCAGGCGGGTTTCGATAGGATCTCACTCGGCCTAGCATCTGTGCATCACACCACGACAATTACTGCGAGCGACATAACGAGACGACGAATTGAACATCAACCCACGAACCTGGGACCTCACAAAGCCGATCTGGGGCAGCATTGGTCCGGATCAAGATGACGACCGCCTAGAATGGCCACTCCAAGCCCCGCCCCTTCAAGAGTCGCCGTCAACGCTCTCCGTGGTGTTCTCCTAACAACGTCCTGTTCAGTCATTATCCTTGCTGAGGAACGACGTCGACGACTCAACATCGCTCGAGCTGCTCTCGACAATGCCAAGAAACTTCACACTGCGCGGGTGAACCGCAACTCAGCTGCGCTGGCCGAGAGCTACAGCAGTAGACGAGAATCCTTTCCAATTGAAATTGCCCACGATTTCTCGCATGCACCCACCAACAATGCTGTGCGTCGTCAACGAACGAGAATCGACTCGTTGGAGCATGAATTGTCGCGCCCGAAGGAGATTGAGCATATAGAGTCTTTTGAGACAACATTGCCTGAGGATGGGAACTCAACAAGTACGCCTCAGAACCGCCAGAGGAGATGGGACGAGTGGGACGCAGCACGAAAGGAATTATCACGGATATCAGAAAACAGCACATTCTCTCACAACGCCCTTTCCATCAGGTTATCGCCAGAGATCAGGCTCCCAACTACATCATCACCAAGGACACGATCAGCCAATTCCAGGACGACCAAGGCCAGAAAGGACGCTAGCACAGGCTCAACAAAAACATCCACGACGGACAACACCTCAACGGCAAGAGATGGACAATTTGGCATCACAAAAACAGAGCCAGCCAATGAAAACTTGATAGGTTCACAAGAATCGTGGTCACTGTTGGATAATCTCCTTACGGAAATGGAGACCCAAGACCTGCCACGCGATGAGCGTGTCCAGAATGAATCGAGAGCTACCAAAATGCTTAAGAGGCTGGCCTCAGCACAGAGTGAAGAACCTCAGGAGGTTCTATCGAGAGGCATCCGGATACTTCAGTCCACAGCAATGTCTCAGGAATATGGAACCATGCCTCTCATACTCGAAGCTGTCCGTCCCGCTTGCAGCGATATTTGCCTTTTGGCTGTACCCTTCCTCGACAGTCTTTCCCGGAGCCGCGACGCCGAGGGTGTGAGGCACTTACTACGAAGTTTATCTCGCTTTTCGCCTCAGTCGAGGGAGGCAGTGAATACCAATCGCAATGAATGGGTCACTCGGCTACTTATGCATTACTGGAGGAAGACGAAGGACTTCCTGGAGGTCAAGACGATTTACACATTACTCCAAAAAGGCGGGCTTTTTGACAACAGTGTATTTTCTTCGTCTACCCAGTATGCTGTCAGACGCAGAATTACCCTCATTGCTCTTGATGCTGGGGATGATGCGACTGCAAGTGCAGAGATGTCGCAGCTCCGCGAGATGAGACCGAAGGCCTCGGGCGTTGATGTCAAGCTTCGTGGAAGATTTATTGTACGCGAAGCTGAATTGGGACAATGGGACAAGGTTACGGCTGGACTTGAGGCTTTCGGACCTAAAGCAAAACAATCCGACCAGTTTCAGAATGTTCTATCCTGGCTGACAAAGATCTATTGCAAGGATCACACAACCGCGGAGATGGACATTTTCGTGAGAGACCTTGTGAGCAACCACCACATGAGTTTGAACAAGCCTCTGGCATTCTTTGTTATGGATAGGCATGGCCGAGCCCGCAATCTTCAAGCTCTCGTTGCGTGGGTGCAATTCTGCCAAGATGGCGGCTTGACAATGGACCAGATCTTCTTCAACGAGATCGCCGACAAGTGCTGCAGATATTGGAACTTGTCGAGAGCTGACGTGATCCGCATGCTGAAGGATGCACGAACTTCTGCACCATGGCTGAAGGACCCTCTGTTGACCAGCTACGCCAGCCAAGGCGGTCTGCATGATCTTCACAAGCCCCTGCCAGGAGAAAAGGTTGACTGCTATGGAATTGCCCCGACTCTGCCTGAACGCCGAGGTGACTCAATATCTATCTATGAGCGAGCAGCTTTCAAACATATGAATACTCTGGCGCTTGAGGACGACTGGACCGGCGTCTACAGCGCCTACAAGGAGGCAACTAAGAAGGGCCTTGGTGATTCATCACGATGCCTTCGACTCGCTGTTGTCGCCAACATTCACTTGGAAGGACCCCATTCAGGCACAGTAACGTGTCTCATTAATGAGGCATACATAAGGAATCACGACATCAGCGGTGCTTTGGTTCCTATGCTGGTCGCTCGACTTGAGGCTGGTGACAACGTAAATGATTTACTCCGCGAGAATCTTGCCAAGGGCCAACACATTCATGACAGCGTATACAACAAAGCGGCTCGTGTTCTCACTCAAAAGGGTAACCCCGAAGCCGCGATTAAGGTGTGCGAAATGGCAGCACAACAGAATGGTATGGGCGAGTTGGCATACAACAAGTTCAACTTTTCCAGTCTCATCCACGCCTATACCGGACAAGGGCGTTACAGAGACCTGATGTCACTTATTGCAAGCTTCATATCGAAGTCAGAATGGTGGCAGGGTAGTAAAGAGTGCAAGGAATCCGTCAAATTAGCCATGAAGCATGTGGCATCAAGGGCAGCCACGGACCACAGGCGAGAGAACACGCACAAGCAAGTGCTATTGCGTCTTGACGATGCTCTTGAACATATCAAGTCCTTGCGGGCGACAAACAAGCAAGAGCGGGAGGCCGTTACCAAGGAGGTTGTTGGAGCTTTCAAGACGGTGGAAGAGCCGGTAGCATTTGAAGGAGGCTTCTTCCCAGACACACAATCTGGGCGTCAGACGCCAAAGGATAAGCGGAATACAGACTGGGAGTTGTCTTCAAGACGAGAATCAACACCCCAAGCGTTGAGTGAGTCGAGGCACAGGATCGTCGAGGATGAAGTGCCTGCTCGACAGCACAAGATAGATAAGATCCGAACAGCACGACACGAGCGGACGAAACGAGAGAGGACACCCTCGTCTGAGCTTACTGAGGATGACATATACTTAGAGAAAGAAATAGCCAGAGCAATGGCTTGAGATTAGAGGTTGCATATCTGGAAGACATGGATATGCATTGGCATGGCGTAGACATTATGGTTGCAGAAGAGGCATTTGGATATATTGGCTTCTTGGTCACGTTAACTTTTCTTTGTGACCTGAGAATATGAGCATATGATGGTATCTGTTATGGTACTATCTACAAAGAAACAATACAAAACATTATTTAAATAATCTATGTATCTTCTGAATGCATACTCTATGAGGTTCAATGTGCCCCTCTCAGCACATGTTAATTGACATGGATGAAGGATGTTTATTTTGTTTATTTTCGCATGTGATTCTGTTTCTCTGCTGTGAGATGAATTGGTTACAGGTGGGGCTCAAGGTTGATAGTGTCACATGCAGCAGCGTATTCGTGTAGAATTGACCCCGTCATCATGAGATTTGGTTAATGGAGGTCATCAACCAGAAACTGATTGGCCACTAGCCGCTAAACAGACGCAGGAACATCAAATAAGCATCGACCCCAACCAAAGAAACCCTGAGAGGTCGCATTCCGAATACGTATTTTCTCTTACTCTTGACGAAGTAATACCGGACTCGGCAGAAGAGAAATTGGTTCGAACCACGTACGATCTGAATCTCTCTCTCTATGAGACGACGTCTTTCACATGCGAAAAGTCCCGGAACCTGGCGGTGTCCTTTTAGCACATCGAACCATGCCCGCAAGATCTCGTCTTCGGTGGTTGGCTGCTCTTTTAGCGGTCAGGGCGTCTACGGGTCTTGGTGGCGCGATTGCTGCGATGAAGGGAGACCACAGCGTTGCGGGGTGAAGTGTTCCAGGGGACCTTACAGTGGGTTATTCCCCTGGAGCTACGATAATGACAGCCCTAGAGAGAATGCCAGGATCGCCCCATGTTAGTTCCAGGGTCCATTTCTCTTGTTGGTTTTTTTCTTCGTCTCTTTGAATTTGGGCCCCTGACATGACATTCAGTGACGGTTTATAGGCTGATTTGTTGATATCCTGGAGGATGAATCCCACGAGAATGAGAAGAAAAGGGAGCCTATAAACGGCGCATATCCGGTCAATTGTGATCAGACGAGAGGAATTGTCGTCTTTGAAAGTGTCTGTGGTGTTTATATCGGTCCAATTGCCCAGAATTCCACTCAATTGATCGATCTCTCTTCTAACCTTTTTTATACTTGGTCCCCAAAAAGTCGAGAGCGTCATTGTCACAGGCTCTGTGGCCCCCGAAAACCGATTCACGTTTATAAGAGATAAGACTTTACATTATTTGTTTAACTTTACAACTGAGCAACTGCGAGAATATTGTGTCATCTTGCATGGAAGCATTGATCTCATTCTCTTTACAAAAGCACTGCCTTTTGTTGCTGCTCTTATTGCTCTTTGACCACTTCCACTTCCACCCCCTAATTCCCAGAGCCAATCCATCCAATTTCTCGCCGCCCCCCGATCCGCGATTTATAGACCCCCCACTCCCCATCGAAAGTCTTGTTAGACAGTTCCTCAACTCCCGCGACTCAACTTCCTTTCACTTCTACAACAGCCAATAATTTCAACCATGGCTTCAGTACTCACATCAACCGAGTCGCAGACTCGCCGTCGCGAACAATACCACGAGGCCGATGTCGTCGTTGTAGGAGCTGGTGTATTCGGCTGCACTATCGCCTACGCTCTCGCAAACCAAGGCCGATCCGTTCTCCTTCTCGAGCGATGGTTATCGGAGCCCGACCGCATCGTTGGCGAACTTCTCCAGCCTGGAGGTGTCGCCTCACTACAGAAAATCGGCCTCGGTCACTGTCTCGAGGGCATTGATGCCATGCCCTGCTACGGATACACTGTCTTCTACCACGGCGAGAAAGTCCTCGTTCCTTACCCTGGTCTCGACGATAGCGGCAATGTCACACATGCTTGGGGAGGTCACAGCACAGCGGATAAGAGACCGTCTGGATGCAGTTTCCACCACGGCCGCTTTATCACTAAGCTACGAGAGTCGTGCATAAACCACAAGAACATCACTGTTGTTGAGACAGAGGTTGTCAAGACGCTGCGCGGAGAGGTGTCGGATCGGATTCTCGGTGTTGAGAGTCGCACAAAGAACAAGGAGACTGGTGTCAAGGAGAAGGACTATTACTTTGGACAGTTGACCATTATCGCTGATGGTTACGATTCCAAGTGGCGCCAGGAGGTTCTCAGGACCAAGCCCAAGGTCTGCTCAAAGTTCTATGCTCTTGAGCTCATCGACTGCGATCTCCCTGAACCTGGCCACGGCCATGTCATCATTGGCAATGCTTTCCCTATCCTCCTCTACCAGATCGGCACTCACGAGACTCGCGCTCTTATCGATGTGCCTCAAGGTATCCCCGAAGCCTCGCCTGAGAATGGCGGTGTTCGTGGATACATCCGCAACTATGTCCTTCCTGCACTCCCTACTAGCATCCGACCCTCAGCTGAGAAGGCTCTTGAAGATGGCAAGATTCCCCGAAGCATGCCTAACAGCTGGCTTCCTCCCACGAAACAGCGCGCCAACGGAGCCATTCTCCTCGGTGACGCTATGAACATGCGACATCCTCTTACCGGTGGTGGTATGACTGTCGCATTCAACGATGTTGTCATCCTTGCCGAGGAGTTGCACCCCAGCAAGGTGTCCGATCTTGCTGACAACAAGGCCATCAACAATGCGCTTGACCAGCTTTACTGGAAGCGCAAGCCTTTGACCGGTATCATCAACGTTCTCGCCCAGGCTCTTTACTCCCTGTTCGCAGCCAACGACCGTCAGCTCCGCGCTCTTCAGTACGGATGCTTCAACTACTTCAAGCGCGGCTCAACTGACGGCCCCGTCGCTCTCCTGGCTGGTATGCTCCAGCGCCCCTTCATCCTCGCCTACCACTTCTTCTCCGTTGCATTCCTCGCTATCTGGCTCAACGCCTGCACCGTTATTGGCTGCGGTATCTTGGGTATCTTCAAGGCTCCTCTCGCCATAATCGATGCTGTCCTCATCCTCTGGAAGGCATGCATTGTCTTCCTTCCCATCATGTACCGGGAGACATTCCAGTAAATCTGGAGCTTGAAAAAAAGGAAGAGAAAAAGAGCATGATGTGTTTAAGTAGCGAGAGCTGCGGCGTTTATGGAGCTTTGGCTTGGGACTTTTATGTCGAATTTTTAAAACGAATCTAAATTCCTTTCAGAAATGGGAGACATTAGATTAGAGCAGAGGGACGATTGTACATATGCCCTTCTTTTCATGGGTGTTTTATGAGACATTTGAGCATTTCGGAGTGTTGAGCGGGAGTGGGCTTTTGTTAGATATACACACACACTCATGCTTGGTCCCCATACTACCTGTGGTTAGAAACTGGGAGATACAAGTAGATTATCATTTCAAGATTAATATCAATTGCAATTGAGCTTCACTTTACTGTGTCCTGTCAGCCTAACCGTGTGTAGGGCGAGCCGCTCATGGGAATGAAATTGAAAGGTTTGTTGACTGTATGTTTTATTTAACTAGATATGATCATTGTGATTACTGAACGTTTGCGCTTATATCCTGCCTGATCCCTTGAGCTCCATCCTATGTCAATCGTCTTCGATAGACACCAAACATCCAACTCGCTCTCAGCACCGCAAGGCCAATAGCCATCTTGATACTGTCCTGAATGACGTTGAGCTTGCTACCACCAACCTCGTGCCACTCAATGGGCACTTCAGCAACCTTGATGCCAGGACTGGTGCCAATAACACTGCCATCGTGACCAAGAACTGGTGTCGCTGGTGCTGACTCTGCGAGCATGAGCATCTCGATGTCGAAGATCCACCCCTCAGTGTGCATGTAGGGAATGATGTGTGGGAGGGATGCTCGCGAGAAGAGCTTGAAGCCGCATTGGGTGTCGCGGATTCGCGATGTTGCTGGGGGTGTGAGGATCATGAGCACGAGATGGAAAGATCGCATGAGGAAGTTTCGTAGAGCCGAGCGCTAGTTATGTTAGTTGATACAATTGTTGTAGTAGACGAGAGGGTTGGTTTACCTTAACAACGGCTTCGCTGCCTACGAGATGGGCTCGGCTTCCAATAGCAACGCCGCGGTGCGATCCATCAACAACCTCCTCGCATCCTTCAATGAGCTTGCCAGCATCACAGAAACGGGATGCGCCATCAGCATCAGCGAATAGGACGTATTCACCCCTCACATGTCGGAAACCATGAGTAGTCGCTCCGCCCTTGCCTCTGTTGCGAGCAAGTGAGACAACTCTAAGAATGTCATGGAGGCCGTGTTCTTGGGCAAACTTGAGGACAACATCTACTGTCTTATCCTTGCTTCCATCGTCGACAACTAAGATCTCATATCCGCCGAGATCCTCCTTAGGAGCGTTCCGAACATGTCTCTTAGTCGTAGGACTCACTCCACCAGGCCCAGCTTGTTTGGTTCGGCCAAAGTGCTCATCAAGATAGGTGACAGCCTCTTCGAGGGTGGGGATAACGCGAGCTTCTTCATTGTAGGCTGGGAAGACGACGCTCAGACGCACTTCGGCGGGTTCGATGTTTCCAGCATCGGGAGTAGGGAATGCTTCATCGGGGCGGACGTGCTGCTCGCTAGCCTGTCGCTCAGCGAGCCAGCGATCGTACCAGCAGGGGAGAGGTTGAGGCTGTGTGCGTCCTTCAGTGGGATGGCTGGTAAGGTAGGTCTTTTCGGAGGCGTAGACGGGTCGAGGCTTTGGCGCAACGAGATGGAGGATGACATAGAGCTAGGAATGAATGGTGAGCTTGCGATTGCGCGCGGGGCCCTGGAGGGGTTCAGTGCAGTGCATACCCCAAAAAGTGCCAGCGCAATAAGTGCGAGAAATAATGTCAGAAGAATGTAGACGGGCGTAGCTTCAGCCCAAGCCCATAAAGGCCTGAGAAACTCCGCGGGCGGATCGATCGCCATTTTGGCGACGGGGAGAGGTTGTTTGATACGGCTCGCGACTGCGGAGATGCAGCGATGAGAAGGCCAGTGTAGGTAGAATTAAAGCACGCACATTTGAGATGTCAATTGATTTGGTGCAACGTACACAAGGAAAGGAAAATAGAAAAGGCGAACGCGCCCGCGGGCAAAGAAAGATTTAGAGTATGAATGCGGTGCGTAGGTTATTTGTGATTGTGGTTGTACAGCATTAGAAGGCCACGAAGCATGAATGAAGCGTTGCATCTAATCTATGATTACGTAGCTACAGGCCTGCGGGTGCCAAAGGGTGCTATAGTGAAGATGGAAGGGATCGGCAGGGACCAAGTGGTGAAATGACCAGTAGGAAACTGCCGAGACTAATATTTTTAGAACAATTGAAGACATTCACAATGAGAACAACCACGTTTGATTGTCTACTCAATACAAGGCAAATCTCAAGATTTACATGAGACTTAGATTATGTTTTTCAGGTTAGGCCATAAACAACTTGAGAAATCAACATGGTATGAGAATATACAGCCTCCCTTGCAACCTTCACTTAGCGAGTCTAAGCTTTGCGACTTACACGATCAATTAGACTGAGTCAACTGCAATACAAATAACCGCATTTGATTATTTAGTTAACAAACTCAATTACAACCCCTGCAGAAGTTGTCTTCATGACATTCACGAGGATCGCGATCGATGGAAAACAGAATGTGAGCGTGAATCGTTGTCTTAGTTTCATTTCAAGAACAGTTGGTCCCAGCCAACCAAGAATGACCTGATGCCATTGCAGCCAAAGCCTAAAGCGCTAAAAAAAGTATGTAACAGTAATAAAAGGAAGAACCCGAAAGGTTCTAGAAGAAAAGTCTAAACGCTATTGTACATGAAGTAAAGGGCTTAGCTCGGTTCAGATTCCTGCTCTGAACCAAGTCTAAGTAGAGTGTGGCGTACTTTAGTATAAAGATTTCTGCCAAGATGTGTCAAACTCGACATCGGAATGCCCGAGACTGAGAGGGGCCCCATATCCAATGCTTGCTCTCTCCCCCACAAGATGACCCCTGTCCTGTCCTGTCCTGTCTTGTTGGGTTGGTCGCTTTCGCATTCTTTCAAAACTCAGAGTACCGTGTCCTGCTCGATCTCAATGGAGAGCTTGGTGGACGGATCGGTGTAAGTTGATGGATCTTGTTGGGCCGAAGCGTGGTTGGTAGCAGGGAGTCAGTCAGTCCCTTGCTGATTTTTTGGTTTGTAGCTTTTGATCATGTCTAAGAAATCACCCTCCAGGGGCAGAAATCTCATCAAGTGCAAGCTTAGATCATGACACCAGTCTGGAAACGCTCAGCGAGCCGATCCCGAGGGTCAGGAGATACAGTGTAAGCCAGACCATACTGAGGACCTCGGACAACTTCCTTGCCCTTGAGAGAAATGGGATGATGGAAAGTTGGCGCAGGAGAGTACTCATAGATGTGCGCAGGCTCAAAGTGATGCACAGGAGAGTGACTTCTAGGGCTGATGTCTCCATCGTAGTCAGTCTCGCTGGGTTGATAGGTAGTGCTGCAGCTGCCACTGGTGAAGGGAGAGGCCGTTGATGATCCGGGGAAGTTCATCTGGATGTGGTGATTGTCGTGCATGGAATCAGCAACCGCTTTAGCCGTTCGCTTTCGGTTCTCAGCGCGAACCTTGGAGCGGTCGCGATGACGGGCACCAGCTGGGCCGACGTTGACTGAATCGCATGCTGCGTGTGTGGGAATATGGCAATATCTTTGTGTGGGTTTTGTTGCCTTGGGCTGCTCTGCTTCTTTGGCTTTGATTGTCTCCTTGTGATCGCGAGCACGCTTGATGGAACTGAGAATAGACATGGTTGTTGGTTGAGTATATAAATTGAAGAGATGCTGATGTGATATGATGTGAAGTATATATGAGTGGATGTGTTCTTGTTGTATTGTGTGTTGAAATGGTATGAAGAAAAAAAGAGTCGTTTTTCCAACGGGCGAAGTGGTCTACATATAACAAGAGACTGAGGATAGGTAGTAAGTAACCCTTTCAGTGATGGATGTGTTGGAGACTGGCGTCCAAGTTGAGCAAGAATCAGCGTCGAAAAAGAACCTGAGGCCCGCAACGGCGCTGCAATAGCCGATCTTTTACTGAGTTCGAGACCCCCAAGACTTGGCTTACAAGACTTACAAGTCAAGCTGAGGGTCTTGGCCTAAAGGGCGTTAAAGTGAAGCGCCACAGACCGTACCAACCCCTGCGGATCCGTGAAACAGGCCCTACCCTTTCTCAGCAAGTGTTTGCTCATGAGGCGCTGCGTTGAAACGACTATGAGGCAATCCAGGGGTTATAGGATGGAATGGAGGAACTATCTATGCAGAGCGTTGAGCCACATGTTGCAGATCTTTTTCCAACATGATTCAGAGCATGAATGATTATGACTCTCGTCATGTTGAGAAAATATCATTATTATTTTTGGTGAATTCTAACTTTTGACGCTGAGGGAGTTTTGGTCTTACGAGGGTGGACTCAGTATGTCATCGTCCAGGTCCAGGTCTGCCCATGTCTTAGACGACATCCAACCCATGTTAGTTTCCGCCTCGCGTGTGAAGCCGGAACTTCCAGAAACCACGTGTTGATGAAGACGGACAGAATCATCGATTGAGATGTCATCAATCGTCGATTCCAATGTCACTCGTCGAGAATCAACATGTCACCAGTCGAAAACTTGCATATCTAAAATCGACGATTGAGATGTCACCGCTCGAGGTTTGATATGTGACCACGCCCAAGAGAAATGTCACCAACCGTTCGATTGACAGCTTCTACAGCCATCGAACACTTATAGAGGCATAATTATCCCTGTCCATGTCTCTAGCCCTATCCCTATCCCTGTAGACTATCGGCAGCCATACGCCATCCGTGTATCTTTGCGGCACCGCGTTGCAACGGGGCCATCGACCTCGGTCTCGCCCCTTCGGTATAACTAATATGTGAGGAATATTCTGAGAAGCTGTTTGTTAGCTCAGCCAGCCTTTTCCAGAGCAACCACTCTGAGTGGCTCGTTGCCGAGTCGTCCAGACCGTGTGGTTAAAACGCCACCAAGGCTGGGGTGTAGCCAGAGCCTGGCGGTGCAGAGACAGCTGAGTAGAACCCGTGTCAGATCATTCACTTTTACCTGCCAAGGCCAAAAATCTATCGCTCCTCGGTGTTTCTGCCACTGCCGATGCCGGGGGCAGTTGTTCAGTGTAAGAGCTGTGGAGAATACCGAGATGGCTTCGCTCACTCGGTGACCCGAAGAAGCCGGTGACTCAAAAGCTGAAGGAGTCCCTAAGGGCTGATTCAGTGACAGAGTTTACATCAGTTTCTATTTCAGCGTCTGTGGAGGTAAGGATTTATCCGTTGCTGCACTATCGTAAACATTTTTTTGCCATACGAGATGCTTTCCTGTTAAAAGACCACTTACACGTCATGTCGCAACAGTTTTCTCATCTCAAACGCCTCTTCTACGTCAATTACACAAAAAGCAGTTGAAAAAATAGACCCTCCAACGGTCTTGTGCCTCTTTATTTCACATTATTGACCAAATTAGGACGAAATGGCTTCTCTAAAGCCTAGATCTGCACACAATCCATATCGTGGCGTCAGTCATTACACCCAAGTTGTTTCGGCCTCACAGATTGTCTGAACCTACCGGCATCTCGGATTGATTCTGTGGCTTTTGAGCCCCTGGGTAAAACATTTAGACGCCTCTTTCGCCTCACTATTGACTCAAAATTTCGTATTTCTGCTTGACAAATTATCATTGTGCTTTTATTGTGAAGCAGTAGTCGTAAAAAGGTTCCATTGTCGTGCATAAGCCCAGAGGGAACGTGCTGTGTGTCTGCAGGTTTGACAGTCCGGGTCCCCCTGTCCTTGGCTGTCAGAGCAGATCTGCACCAGGGATGTACCCCAGGCCAAGCCACCAAGCGACCAAAGAGACTCTTGGACGGATTCTTCTTGGTTGATCTTTTGATTTAGGAGCTGACGCTCCGTGTTAATTAAGAGACACCGGTAGGCATCACATCAAAGTGGTACTGTAAATGGGTCAACTCTTAGAAAAGATACAATGGATCAACAGAGACAAGATGGACCATGATGATCCCCCACTATTTCTCAGTTCTAAGAACTCACCCAAGCTCGATTAGGTCGTCGTCTCACGCTAGAAGCTTTAGAAGCCAGACCAAACTTCCTAGAAGAGTTTAGTACTTCAGCCTTCTAACTAGCGTTACAATGCCCTGCCAAGGTCAGATCAGATCTAACCTCCCCCCATTGCCATTCCACGCTGTATGAGGATGCGGTTAGATCCAGGAGAACCAACAAAGCTTGGCTTGTTTCGCTATCACGAAACCTCCCGGCGGTGTAGCCGACTCGACTGAGAAAACTGCTTGAGTTGTTTCGTTGATGACTCAGGAACTTGCATCTTGGCTTATATCAATGTTATTCTTGTTCAACGGGAACGCCTTGTCTTGGGTGCTACATTGTGGACAACCGCCAAGAGATGAAACAATGTTGGTTGACAATACATTATACAGCACTTTAGTGTCTTGTGAATAGAGCAAGCCTCTTTTCTGTATAGACCTGCTGTTCTCAGGCAAGCCTCGTTCTCTTGGCCTTCGCTGCCTTCGCGCTCGCTTTCTTTCCCCTCGTTATATCGCAACACCTTCAGCTCTACAGGCTCAATAGTCTACAACTTTTACTTTTCTCAATGACCTTGGCAAAGTGTCGACCGTTACAGGAAAGGATGATTATGAATTAGCTCGTTATGGTCATGAGGCGACCGTTACTGCTGCCTCGTGGATAAATGCTGATGCCTCTTTGGACAGAGCAAGAGAACCAACACAGCTGACCACGATGACCACGTTGTTCAACAGCCTCTTTTTTCTATATCAGGAACACTAAGAGACTCAATTGGGCTACTATTGAACACTAACCTGTAAACTATCAACGTCTGGAAGCCCTCAAGGGCCACTGGGTAGCTCGATGGCGCAGGGAGAAGGCTGTCATGCGATCGCACTTTTATCCGGTGCTCGTGCTTGATGCCGATGCCGATAAAGCTCGGTGCCGTGACTTTGGCCCTTCAACTAATAGTTCTCCCGATAAAGACACCCAAGTAGATAAGGGCGTCTGGCGTCTCAGTGACATGCGATAAGAATGCTGAGCATGTCACGCAGTCGATGGTGAGCTCTCTCGATTGAGTTCTGTAGCTTCTTCTCTGTCACCAACCTCAGCATCGACAAGATCGCGATCCCTTATTTGCGTGGTTTTCCTCTCTTCATGTGCTGGCGCTGATATACCTGTCTCATTCCTCCCTTTATTTACTATCACACATTGAGCTTGATGTTATTTTATGCTCCCTTAACTCACGATGCGGGGAAATAAACCTTGCCCAGGGAAATAATAACAGCTTTAAGCTCTTAAAGCGACTCGGCCCTACACGTTCCTGAAGTAGGAGTAGCGTCATGGTTTAACTCAAAGGTTGAGTTTAATTGTCCCTGTCGATCACTTTTTGCATAAACATTGATAAAAGTTGATAATAGACGGGAGAATTATGTAAAGTGAGTGGAAGAATAATGGATAGACCTCTACTAATCATTGATTGATAGATGGAAGAAACATGTGATTTTATGGAAGCGTCCTTTGCCTGACACAAGCACAAGCACGCAAAGGCTGAGCGAACTGCAGTCCAGCTTGTTTAAAGGATCCAGGCATATCCGGCCAAACCCCATATTCTCCCGGCAACGTGTATTTACAATGGCTGCATTTACGCGAGTTTCACGTGAAATCCACGCTTGTAACAAAGAATCAACGTCGCTCAACATAAACAAACAATGGACTTGTCAACATATGACGATGGACCGCCTGCTCGATGACACTTGCAAACGATGTAGACTACCTTATCTGCATAAGGGCCGAACTTGAGAGCCATTGTCCTGGCAATAAACGAGAACTGATCTTACTGCCTGGCAACGATTGCCACTCAATTCGTATTTCTTGTTGACGATGGTTTTTCGACAAGTTTATATTTAGGTCGTGGTTGCATCATTGCCTCCCTCAATTGTCTTGACAGGTTCAGGGGTCTTTTCTTGTCTCTGGTCGCGCAATTGATAAGAACCTGGAGAAACAAGCTCTGATTGGACGAAAACCACTTGTTTCCTTTTTTCACTTCTCCAGTCCCGCGTCATTTTTTCAAAGTGGCAACACCAGATACTGCACCTGATTGGACGATAGGCTTCTTTTTCACCAGCCTCACTGTGGCTGACACGACATTGGTAAGGCAGGGCCCCCTCCCCTCGCCCCCAGAAGAGGATCCTAAGGCCTAAACCCAACACCATCTGGCAGCCTGGTCACGCGCATTGCCCACCTCAATCCGCATTCTCAAACGGTCCCTCGATATATATCGGTCCCTTATCGTTAAAACCGACCTAAAATCAATTTCTTGGCCCCGGATCCCGCCTGCCGCATACCGAGTTCACGGCTCTGTACGGCTGCCTTTCTGTCGCCGAAGTCGCTTTCCGCTTCCGCCTGTCGCGCCTTCCTTTTCCCGCGGTCGTCGCTCCCTCCTTCCCGCCGATTGCTTCCGTGGCGTGTCGCCAACCTACCGTAGTTGTCCAACGCACACCGACCCGCCCGATTTTCGCCCGCGCCCCATCTCGATAGATTCCTATTGCATGGCGCATTGAAGCACCGTCGCTCGCTTTTTATTGTATCATTTTTTTGATAGCGGCGCCGGCTGCGCGTCTCGCACAATCAGGACATCCTGACGTTCCACTGTCGCGCACCGTCTGCGCGCACCGTAAGGAATCGTGGCGGCGCTTACGATCCTGAGTCCCAACGAACCTTCGGAGCTGTCCTTGCAACAGCATCTCGAACTTGCCCCGGATCTGGTTGCGTATACGAACCTCACTGTCGAGGGAGAGCCCGAGTCTTTGATGATGGCACAGCCCGTGCCTCATCAGCCCACCGATAAGAAGCGCGTCAAGGTCTACGAACTCCGCAACAATGACTGGTTCGATCGAGGCACCGGCTTCTGCAGCGCGAGCTTTGAGACTGTACGTTGTTGATGTCCTTCCAATTCTGCATTTTTGTATGCACTTTTGCGCCCGGACTTAGTTGCTGACTGTAGCGCCTGCAGCTTGAGGATGGTCGCAAAGAACCGCGCGTCATCGTTGAATCAGAAGATCATCCCGACCGTCTTCTGCTAGAAACAAAAATTCAAAAAGAAGATGGATTCCAGAAGCAACAAGGCACGTCACCATGTCCGAGATACGCATTGAAGACGTCATGTGTCTAACCTGAGTCACAGATACACTGATTGTATGGCAGGAACCCAGTAGTGGAGTTGACATGGCACTCAGTTTTCAAGAAGCCGAGGGATGCGCCATGATATGGTTCGTTCCGTTAATCAGTAATACGTAACTCCTGTACTGACATCCAATAGGCGTTTTGTGAGCAATGTTCAACAGACATTTCATAACCATCTGCCAGGAGCCGGTATGCAGGACCGCTCATCACCTAGGGGCTATGATACTGATAACCAATGCCTAGATGACGGCCTTTCTGACGATCTCCCTATCGACGCTCCGCCGACTATCAACTTGCCCACAGCCGAACTGGGAAATCTCGGAGACATCGAACAGACCATGCGGATGATGAGCACGACGGCAAACGGCCGTGATGCTCTTGCTAAAGCAATTATGGCCGAGGACTTCATCGGCAAAATTGTTCCCCTGGTCGAGATGGCTGAGGACCTCGAGAGTCTTCAAGACTTGCACCGACTTTGCAACATCATGAAAACAGTCATTCTTCTTAACGACACCTCGATTATAGAGCATGCGGTGTCGGACGAATGCGTTTTAGGTGTTGTTGGTGCTCTGGAATACGACCCTGACTTTCCTAGTCACAAGGCTAATCATCGACACTGGCTGGGTAATCAAGGTCGATATAAAGAAGTCGTCCCTATAGAGGAGGAACAAATTCGCAGGAAGATTCACCAAACATACCGTCTACAGTATCTTAAGGATGTCGTTCTGGCTAGAATACTCGACGATCCTACTTTTTCGGTTCTCAATTCTCTCATCTTTTTCAACCAAGTCGACATCGTTCAGCACCTGCAAGCGAATGCCGCTTTTCTTAACGAGTTGTTTGGCATCTTCAGGCCCACGAACAGCGATCAGAAGAGAAAGAAGGAAGCGGTGCTCTTCATTCAGCAATGCTGTGCTATTGCCAAGAATATCCAACCCCCGGCGCGTCAGACATTATACAACAACTTCATCGCTCATGGACTCCTTTCCGTCATCCACTTCGGGCTCAGACACCATGACGTGGGAGTTAGAGTTGGGGCAACCGACATCCTGATCTCTATCATCGATCACGATCCCCAAATGATCCGTCAGACTTTGTACCGTCAACTACACGAGAACCAGACTCTGCTCACTGACTCTTTGATTGATCTTCTACTGGTGGAAGTTGATCTTGGTGTCAAATCTCAAATCTCAGAAGCACTCAGGGTCTTATTAGACCCTGGTCCTCAACAAATGCAAAATAACGAGGCCCTTGCGAAGGCTAATGGCGAGTTTATGGGAAGACAGAGACCTCAAATCGCCCTGGACCCTCAGCAAGAGACTTTTCTTAATAAGTTCTACGACAAGTCGGCCCCAAGGCTATTCAAGCCCCTCATGGATTTAGAGAAGCGAACGGACATGAACTTTACTGTGCAGCAGGCTTCCATGTTCACGTATCTCATTGAGATCCAAACATTCTTTATCCGCTGTCACCAGTTACGCGTCAAGTTACATGTCATGTCTCACGATATCGTCAAGCGCATTGCTCAGCTTCTCACATGCCCTGAGAAATTTTTGAAATTAAGTACGAATTTTGGATCTGATGTGTTCGACTTTGCTAACTCTCCATAGTTGCTATCCGCTTCTTCCGATCATTGATCGGAATGCAGGATGAGTTTTACATCAAACATCTCATGGAGAAGCAGGTCCTTGGACCAATTCTTGAAGTTCTTATCGAGACCATGCCCCGAGACAACCTCTTGGGCTCAGCATCGCTGGAATTTTTCGAGTTTATCAAGAAAGAGAATATCAAAGACCTGATCAAACATCTCGTGGCCAACTATAGAGAAAAGCTTAGAGGGTTGGACTATATGTCGACGTTTCGGGAGATTCTTCTCAGATATGACCAAACTCAGGGTTACACGTCCAATGTTGATTATTTCCTGGAAGCCGAAGACGAGATGGGCCGGAGACCTCTAGCGAACACAAGGATGGCCGAGCAAATCACTGTTGAGCAAGAGCAAGAGGAATACTGGGCAACATCTGATCCTGAAGATGACGACGACCAGTCAAGTAAAGAGGGGCAAAGGACACCATCCACGAATGGCTCAATCACCTCGAAGCTACTGGTCGACTATGCATCCGATGAAGAGACTGACGAAAACGCCGACCTTGAAGCTACACCAGAAGCGGACAGCCAGCACAGCGATGTTGCATCTGACGCTGTGCACTCGCCTATTGATTCGAGCCTTGGGGGAGGTATTCCACCACCTGAGCGCCTTTCAGAGAAGCGTCGACGCGAAGAGGAGGAAGACGAGGACGAGATGAGCAAGATGATGCAAAATAAGAGACGCAGCAGCAGCGGTTCTGTCACGGCGGTCCTCGGCAACTCTCGCGGCCCACAAAGACGCAAAAGTTTCAGCGTCAACTCTCCCACTGGAGGCAAGAAGATCGCCATCAGTCTCTCTAGCGGCTTGAAGACAGGCAGCGACCCAGGTTCCAACGAGGAGTAGTAAATTCTCCTGACTTCTTTCGGCGATGGCGTACCGGTTATAGGTCTGTTTTTGGTTTATCATGAAAGGGGGGTGCAGACTTGAGGTCTCACTCCCGCACAAGCACATTTAGCAAGTATGGCTTGCTGGTTAACGGAACGGTCAGGCGGTGAGAACCGGCGTTGATGTTTGAAATATCCTTGTGGCATCCGTCACTATATTCTTAGTATCACATGCTCTGCTGCACCCAGGCACCCTTTGACTAGGCGTGTTCGGGTTGTTTGCATTGCTTGGTCTGGTCTAATGGGGCTTTATCTGGACCGAGATTCTGCCCCCTTATTTGGGCGATAGAGTTGTCGAGAAGCGACGGCACCGCACGCGGAATGACGTGTGGGTGAAATCAGGGCTTGCAAGTTGAGATTGGCAGGATTGTAAAAAGGGGGAGATTTTGGAAGCGGCCTGCTAGCTGAGCAGTAGCCGTAGTGCATAGGGGTGGTTTATTGAGTTGTCGAGCTGTATCATAAACTTTATGGCTTCAATGGCCCTTGTGAGACGAGCAAGGAGCTGAGTTGGGTTCAGGGACGATAGTTGGTGCTGATCCCAGGCCATTCGTAACGAAGAAATGAAAAAAGACCCGTCTAGATGAAGAACAAATATTCGTCATATTTGCCCAGTTCTCGTCACTTGATCTAAACTTCTATGGTCATATCTATATCTAAACTTTCACGAACTTTCATAAATCTTTCATAAATCTTTATTTTATCATCTAAAGCGGCCTAAGTTTAGTCTATCCTTAGGCTAATCTTTATAATTTCATCTAAACTTTTATAACTTTTTGAACTGCTTAGACCACTTTTCGTACCCATCAATCATCTGTTTTGTGATATTCCGTGGTGTTTTCTCAAGAACAGCTGTTAAGTCGGCCATCGTCATTTCGAGCTTGTTGGCCGTTCTGTCATCGTCATAACGTTCCTGGACAAGCATGCAGGTCTGATCGCAGATGGACTTGATCTCGGCTCCGGAATAACCCTCAGCGAGTCGAGACAGGTCTGCGATGTCGACGTCTGATGCTAGAGGTAGGCCGCGGAGATGTACGTTGAAAATAGCTTCTCGTGCAGTTCCGTCAGGAGGGCCAACGTACATGACTTGGTCGAATCGGCCCGGCCGCATTAATGCTGGGTCCATGGCCTCGGGTCGATTGGTAGCTGCCAGGATAAGCACCCCTGAAAGAGCCTCGAAACCGTCCATTTCAGTGAGAAGGGTCGTGAGCATATTGACAGAGCCAGTGCTACGGGTAGCGGAGCCACTGCCTGAACGTTGCCCACCGATAGAGTCGATCTCGTCGAAGAAGATGATAGATGGAGAGGCATTACGAGCACGCTCAAAAAGAGTACGCACAGCCCGCTCAGACTCGCCAACATACATGTTAAGGAGCTCGGCACCTTTGACAGCAAAGAAATTGAAGCCTGATTCTGTTGCGGCGGCTTGGGCTGAGAGAGTTTTTGAGCAACCCGGAGGCCCGTAGAGTAAAAGACCTTTAGGAGGAGGCCGAAGAGAGTGTTCTGGGTTCTAAATGCATAATAGTCAGAGTCTTGTTAAAATATTTTGATAGTCAACTCTCTTATTGGGCCCACCTTTGTATACTTGATCATTCGGTTGAGTGCCTTTTTCAGCACATCCTGACCACCAACATCCTGCCAATGAATGGTAGGAGGGTTGAGATTGATGTCGCGCATAGCCGTGGGACGAACTAGCTTTCTCGCTCGTTCTAGATCAGACTTTTCCCAGAAATTCTCCTCGTCAAAATCGACACCTGTCTTGAGCAGCTGGATTTTGCGGCCACGGGAGGCGGTTGTGACTAACATAGCGAGATCCTTAGGACTGTATGCGTGTGTTATTTGTGCCAGTTCCAGGAGAAGTGCTTGTCTGTCGCCTTTAATCGCTGGCTTAAGGGACTCAAGTATCTCTTGACGCTCATGGGTTCTAGGAATAGGTAGAGGAGTGTGGTCCAGAAAGCGGGTGGGCGATCGTAGTTCCTCGGGGATATCAGTATAGAAATCGGAGCATGTCGCGATTACCACGACTTGAGTGTAAGCGTTTTTCGACTGTGAGATTTCAGCCAAAGCGTCCAGTTCTTCGCCTATTGTTTCGATGACAGTGTCTCGATTTGAGCGATCCTTGCTGATTAGAGACTCGAAATTATCCATCAAAACGATGCTGGGTTGCTGGTTCTGTGCAAGCTTGAAGGTCTCTCTGATACTCGCGATCTTGTCCGAGGGCTTAATCCAATGCACTTTGCCCCATTTCGTTGCAGCGATGCGATTCAAAATGAAAGTCTTGCCAGTGCCGGAGCCACCGTGGATAACAAAAGCAGCCGACATCTTATCCCCTTCCACATTACATGGGTGAGTGATGAGGAGTAGGAAATCGTTCAGCGTGTTGATCTGCTTTGTCATTCCAGGGACACCAGTTACGACAAAATCGCCACGCTCCTGGGCACTTGAGTCTGTGATTGTTGAATTGGCATCAGCGATGATTATGGTTGTCCTGCGACTGCTGAACTTGGCAACGCTATTAGTCTTCGAGTTAACGGAAATGACCTTGAAGTATCGGCGAGCCTTGCAAGTGTGCATCGCTTCCACAACCATGCCAGGGTAGAGGAGATCAGCACGATCTTGGGAGTTAGCATGTTGGATAGTGAATTGTATAAGGGGGTTCAAGCTTACCAAAGGCAGATGCAAGTGAATTCTCCCAAGGTAAAGGATACTTTGCGCCGTCCTCTAATCTCTCCATCCTTTCAAACTCGGCGGCCGTCTTGTCTGTCACTTCAGTGACTTCTTGTACAACGACTTCTTCCGCCTCTGGCGTTGTGCCTGTAATCGTGATGCGAACAGCATCACCGATTTTGAAACCTGTCGCTTCTTGGAATGCCCTAGTCATCATAACGACATTCGGGCTGAGGTTCTTCTCTGGGAGGATCCATAGCGAGGCTTCTCGCTGCAGGTCTTCTTGGGGAACATCTTCCTTGTTGGCGGCAGATTCTAAGCGGGTGACCACGCAGTGTTTTCCGTTTTCTAGATTTCCATTCAAAGAGACAAGAGTATCTTTGCTGACATAGATTCGAGCGGCACCGAGAAGACTTGCCTTTTCGAGGCTTGTATTGGCCAAAGGCCTGACCTTTGCGTCGACACTTTTCGCAAGCATGGCAAAGGAAGATGGAGGAAAAGACCGATGCGATGCGGTGTGATGTGATGAGTTTAGATGAGATTAGAATAGAAACGAAATAGCCGCCTTAAAAGTAAGGTACTGTAAGGCACTGCCTCCGAATATGGTTGATGAAGAAAGGATGTTACTTGAGCTGCTACTGCCGTGTTAGTGCGCAAGAAAATACTCTCCACTCCCACTCACAAATCTGCAAGTGCGACTGAAGGCTCTTTCCAACCCAAGTTGAAGGGCCCAATTTATAGAGCAGGAGCAAATAGGTACATTAGCATGTCTCCACTCTGAACGACATAAGGTAAATCTCAATGTGACACATTAAAAGCCATATATTTCTTATACTTTAGGCATCATTCAAGGTCCTCAAATTAGATTAATATCCGTTCTGTTTGACAAGTCACTGTATTGACCTACACAGCATCCACAACCTTATATACACAGCAAAGTGGGTTGGAAAGAGTCACCATAACTCTCAGTCAGGATACAAATGCTCACTTCTCCCCCCTGAGTCATAATCTGAAAGCCATGAAAGACATATTTTTCCTCTGTTCTCGCCAATATATTTCAAGTCAGTCGGTGAATGGTTGAGAAACTCATGTGGCGCTTTGGCTCGGAGATACAGCGGCCAGTCTACGGAGTAGGTGTAAGTGATGTGAGAAAAAGGAGGAGGGAGTATTAATGTTTGTAATTCTATACCATTTTTGTCAATATTATCCCTCCTCCACTCATACCTCTCCAAACCTTTAAGGTTATACTATCATCATACGTTTTATCAGTCTCTCATGAGAATGAACCCCGCTAAACCAAATCGGATCGGAACTCGGCCGAGTCCCGCAAAACACCTTGACTCCATTGTTACTCTGCTCCAAGATGCCCTCAAACTTCTACTTCCACTTCCACCAACCTCAAATCCCATGTTTCCTCACAATCCACCGCCCGGATGATCCGCCAAAAATGGCTTCCCCATACCAGGGCCATCTTCGCCGCCCAGAAAAGATGTCTTTCTTCGCCAAGTGCCAGATTCCCCAACTTCGCCAAAAACGATGAGAGCTGGGGAACTCTGCAGGAGAAGCTCAACTCTTCTCTGGCCAGAACCAGTCCCGGTCGGATCTTGAAGAAAAAGCCAGCACGTCGCACTCCATTGAAAAGTGCAATTTCTGGCGATCTTAATTCCCGACACATGCTTATCATCGAGGGTCTGCCAACGTCGCTTGTCGCTGCTGATTTCCATCGTCTTGCGCCAGGTACCCTCGCTGGCTGGGAAAACGTCATCAATCATGGTACTTCAAATCCTCCATGCCATAATTGACTATTGAACTCACAAAGATACAAGTCTACCAAGAACGCGACCCCTGGACGATGGAACCGCTTGGCACATTCTGCATATCCTTCCCCTCCAGCGCCGCCGCTGACATCTACCGCGACAGAGTCGAACGTGTCCTCCGCCTCGCCCAAGCAAAGATGAGAGACGGCACAGGTCTCTGGTTTACCAACGTGGACCCCGTTCTCATCAATAAAAACACCAACCCCGAAGTTGAGGTCGAGCGCTTCACACTCCTCCCAGGTTCATACCCATCCGCACCTAAAATCAAGACCAAGCGGGTCAAAAAGATGTCATGGCAGCTAGTCATGCATCGAATCGTCAAAAAGTCTTCTCATAAAAGGAATCCTAGTCATGTGCTGCTTGAGCTACCGCAGGCGAGCTTCTCGGCGTTGGAGCTCAAGGCGATCATAAAGCAGGATGGCATAGAGAGTGGACACGATTGGCAGATGGATGTGTTCGGTCTAAGGGACACTATGGACTTTGAGGAGGGGTTTCCCAAAAACACCAGCCGAGTGCCTTTGTTTCGAAGCAGCCCCGAGTTTCGACACAAGCTCGATTCACGGTTTGTCCTTACCTGCGCGAATCCTGAAGTTGCATGGCGATTCATTCGTAACTGGAATCAGCGCATTCTTGAATATGACGGAGGAGACGAGGTTATCTTTCGTAACCGTGTAAAAGCATCATACATTCAGACTTAGCGATTGTATTATACTGTAACAAAAAGATTTAAAGAATCAAAGACGCTCGCTTCACAGCCCATCAAATCTCTGATAATTCTGAAAATAAGACATCAACACATTCACAAAGGAGCTATTGGCTCCTCTTGACCCGGCATTTAATCGCTAGTATATCCACCAAGTACTTCAACAATGACCACTCGTGCACATAACGAAAGCAATGTATATTAGACCCAGATCAAAAACCGAAACTCCAGACCGGATTTGCTCTTTAAGATGGGTTGGAAGGTCGATCGGGGGAACAACAAGACATGACCAAAAACCTCTCGCAATGTCGTCACTCATTCTTTTGAACGTGACTGAGATTTGCCGCCCAGCTCAAACTAACAGCCATCCATTCCTCTCTTTCGGCTCCTTTCCTTCTTTCCTTCGTTTCCTTTCATCCATCCATCCTTCATGCTCAAAGAGAAGAGCACAGGTTCTCCTCCCATTCTCTCAATGGTGAACTCTCCAACTCTCTCATCCCACGCTGACCCGTACACAGCGTGTTCACCTCCCTCGAGTTTACAAAGTAATAAGCTTGAAAAAATAAAAATAAAAACGACGGCAAACGGAGAATGACAGATAAACGGACTCCTCAGGGTATTCAGTTTAGCAGCACTTGCTGCCGCCGCCTTCGCTCTTATCGCCGACGTTGACACCGCTCGCTGAGGGTTGGTCGTTCTTGGAGTTATCGATAAGTCGCTTCTTGATGTCTGCGGCTAGGCTGTAGAAGGCCTTGTCGATATTGATGTTGCTCTTGGCGGAAACCTCGAGGAAGGGGATGCCCAGCTCGTCGGCGAGAGCCTGGCCTTGCTCGGTGGAAACAACTCGCTTCTCCTCCCAGTCGCACTTGTTGCCAATTAGAATCTTGTTGACACCCTCTGTAGCATGTTGCTCGACGTTTTGGAACCAAGTTCGGATGTCTATAGAAGAGTTAGTTAGTTGCTGTTGGTATATGTGGCTCCATAGCGCATTGCTTTATTGGGCCAAGTCAAGGGCGCTGGGCGATTATTTGGCTATCAGGTAGGAGAGGGGCAACACAACAAGATATCATGAAATGTGTATATCGAGCCGTATCGTGAAGGATAGTAAGACGTACTGTTGAATGAGCGCTCATCGGTGACGTCGTAGACGAGGAGGATTCCCATGGCACCACGATAATAGGCGGTGGTGATGGTACGGAAACGCTCCTGACCAGCGGTATCCCAGATCTGCAGCTTGACGCGCTTTCCATCGAGCTCAATAGTCCTGATCTTGAAGTCGATACCGATAGTAGTGATGAATGAAGGGGTGAAGGAGTCTTCACTGAATCGCAGCAGACAGCACGACTTGCCGACGCCGGAGTCGCCTATCAGGAGCAGCTTAATCTACATGACGAGGAGGGTCAGCGAGAGTTATCACGAGGCGGTCGCAAGCAGTGGATAACAGCGACCACAGCGCGATGCGATTTGGCATATTCATGTTGGTTGGGGTTTGGCTCAAGACGACGTGAATCCAAGGGACGCAGGGGGCGGATTGGCGGGCGGTGGGGGTGAGGAACGGTAGTAGATTGGATTGGGATATCGTACCAGGAAATCATAGTTGCGATTACTCGACATGTTGGCCAAGAGTGAGAGTAGCGGAAGAAGCTACCGTGTAGTGAAGCGAAGCGACGATAGCGACGAGAATTCGGTGGTCGAGGACGCGGAGGGAGGTGGGAGTAAAGGCAAGGCTAGAGCGTGGGTGATTGAGTTCTGATGGTCGTCGAGGGCCGAAGATGGAGATGGAGATGGAGACGGAGTTGGAAACGGGGACTGGGAGTGGAAGTGGAGGAGGGAATTGGATTGGCCTTTGAACCGCGGGACTAATCCGTTTGCCTGTACCTAGAACGGCAGGCGAATGATATCGGGTTCAAGACCTCTACGGCACAGGCTTAGGCAGTGACGAACTACCTAACTCACACTACGTGTTTACAGGGGCTTTCGCCTCCACGGCTCTACTTGGTTTTAGGCTGTCGCAGCGCCAAAGGACTCCAGTTGGCAGTGGAGGGAGGTGTTTCAGCAGCGGACAACGTTTAAAAGAGCCTACGTGTCAGGCTGCACTCTTTGTAAGTGATAATTTGGAATTCTCCCAAGGTCATTTCCATTGTATTTTTTCGTTATTTGTCTGCCTATCTCCTCTAATCTCACCTACTCCAACTTGAAACAGGCAAGCGAATGTCCTCCATATTAGCAGACAATACAAATGCATCTTCAGCGCATAAACTGTGTTATGCATCCGTCCGTAGATGGTTTCAATTATATATCCTCATATCCTCATACAGTACCATATGCATCCCGAGTAACACAGACGGCTACCTCAACATCTGTGACTGTGTTCAAGACTCAAACAGTGTCTGCCCCTGAAAAATAAAAGATTGTGGCGTCTATCTTTTTGATACTCAACGTTGACTTTTCTGTAAACTCGGGTTCCACAGCGGCTTCGTCCCCCTCCAAATCTAGGGGCCTTTTACACTTTCCAGCACCTTTTGCCCCTGGTTCACGACGTCATCTTGAGAGACATCATCACGAGACACACTTTATCAAGAGGTCAGCCACGCTCGTTACGTCCAGCTTTGCCACATGAGCACAACTTGCACGACAAGACAAGAGGGAAATCAAGTTGGAGGGTCGAACTCAATAATCAGGTTCATGCGATCTAGAAAGTTGAGGCTCGTTGTGTTTCACTATACTCCTCGGCTTACGCTCTCACTGTATCAATCACCAACTTAATCAATAAAGTACATCATAAGAGTAATTCAATTGATTTCTCGTAGATGCTTCCAAAAGGCCTCGTCGAACATGGTCAACCGAGTCAGGTGAACTTTCAACTGTTCAATCATTCATCCATCGAAAAGTACATAAAAAGAAGTGAAGAATCTCAAACCACAATCCCCATCATAACTTGTTGTTTACTTCTTGCAAATGCCAAATGCATTCTGACAACCGCACTCACACTGCTTTGCCTTGCGACCACATTTGCCTCCGCGAGAGCAGCAGTCTCCAAACTTGCTTCCCTCACAAGTTTGTCCAGTCTCACCGCCGCAGCGGCCATCCTCGGAAACCTTGAGTCCAGAGCTTCCCTCTTGGGTAGGCTCGCTTGTCTGAACTGGCATGGGGTACTTGATAACAGGAGTGTCCTTGTACTTTGTGTTCTTCTCATACTTGTCCCACTTGCGGGTCCCTGTCTCTTGGGTAGCCTCAGTATTCTCTGCAGGCTGCGAGGCCTCAGTTGTAGCGGCGGCAGCCTGAGAAGTTTTTGATGGAGCAACATAGGTCTCTTTGCTGGCAGGCTTGTCGTTGGAGTTGGAGTTCTTGCCATCAGTGGCTAGATCGCTACCCTCGAAGTCACCATAGGGAGCAGGAATAGGACCGGGAGCCTCGGCAAAGTACTCCTTGCCAGTGAAGTTGGGTGGGCCTTCAAAGTCCTTGGCTTTGCAAGCAGCGTTGATCTCCTTGCAGTAGTCATTCCAGGTATCACAGCCCTTACCACCAGTAGGGGGAGCGTTGTCCCAGCAGTCGCCGACAATATCCCAGCATTTCTTGGCCGCAGCCCAGCAGTTATCTTGCCCAGAATACTTCGCAATAGGCTTGCCGCACCAGTTGGCGTTCTTGGCAAGGCAGTCCTTGGGCACAAGACCATCCTTCTGAGTCTGCTTGGTGCCAGTCTCCTTGGAGGTAGGGTTCCAAACCTCAGGGCCGGGAATAGGATATTCGCCCTTGTCGCTGTAGATGTTGTAGGTGACACCAGGATCCTTCTTGTCGACATAACCGGGAATGCTGACTTCGTACTTCTCAGGGATCTCAAGAGGACCCTCAGGGCCGTTCTCGATGAAGATCTGGGCACAGCTATGGTAGAACTGAGGGTCACCTGAGGGGGCATTGTGAAGGGCAAGCACCTCAGGACGGACGAGGTAGTAACCGGCAGGGAGGCCGGTAGGAAGATCAACAGAAAGAAGACCACCGTTGGATCGGAGAGTGTCGGTACACCACTTGTCCTCCTTGACGTTGTAGCCATCTTCCCAGACCTTGAACCAACCGTCACCAGCAGCAGAGTCCGAGTTCATATCGTCAACCTTCTTCATGTAGACGGAGCAGGGGCCCTTGTGGCCTTCGGCAATAGCACCAGGCTTGGAGTAGCTGGGGGATTCACGGAATTGGAAGGTCAGTTGAGCGCCTCCGGGAGCCGGGCAGGTGAACTTTACTGGCTTGTCGCCATTTTCACCTGATTTCTTCATTAGCAACTGTTTCTGAACCAATGTCACTCATAAGATCTACTTACCACAGGCCATGACACCTCCGGTGATGGGGTAGATGGGGCTGTTTGCCTTGGAGGCATCCTTGGGCTGACGAACACAGGTACCGTCGCCCTGGTTCTCACCATCGATGAAAAGAGTAGTGAAGAGGGTGTGGGCGTTCGCAGCAGTAGCGAGGCCGAGGACAGTAGCAAGAAGCTTCATGTTGAATAGTTCAAAAGAAAACCGTTTCGATAAACACAAAAGAAGGAGAGCAGAAAACCAGTTCTGCTATAAAACCGCTAGGGTTGAAGTCGTTGATTGATGTCGTGAAAAGGGAGTGTATATGCTTGAAGAAGCAGTAAGGAGTGTCTTTCAATCAATGAAGGAATGAATAAGTGAAAAGAAGAGAAAGAGTTGCAGCACAACTCGAGAAACACCGTGATGAGGAAGAATGAAGGTGAAGAGGTGAGAGAGAAAGCATCACGAACTTGTGGCCATGCCTCATATATCTACAACTCCTCAGCTCACGATCAGGGATGAACATGGCAGGCATCGCAACCTCAGCTCGGGTCAGCCTGCAGATCAGATCCTCCAGACCTGGTTCTGTACAAGGATCACGGTGATGGCCAAGCTCGACGAGTTACACCAAAACTGCTCAACTTTCCAGTTATTCGGTGCGTAGGCGACGAGGAGCGCCAGCACCTCAAACAGTGGCGTTCCTCCTAGCCTGATCCTTTCCATTTCCCCAGCGGGATAGCTATGTTAGCTAGGGACGGAAAATGCTGGATACCCATGTTTAGGCTCTCTGCATGTTTCCAGGTGTGTAATCAAACGGGCCACCAAACATAGAGGTCAAGGCCATGGTCGTGATCCCTGTGGCGCATCATTTGGGAGTCAATCACCGAGTGCCAAGATATTCAAGGTGAAACGTAGTGAGAGAGGCCTGAGTCTAGGTCTGGGGGTGCTTTGATGAGTGTAAGTAAGATTGAATAGTAGAGGTTGGATAGGATTGGATGGAGGTTCAAGCTAAGTTTCGGTACCTGCGTCTAGGAAGCGCCCAGATAAACGGGCGTTTCCGTTGTGGATGTAACCTCCAATACTCTACAAATGACTGCAATTCAGAAGGATCTACTTCCTACAGTTCTGTGCATTTATCACTATCTTTTATTCTTTATCTAAATGTTATGCTCATAGTCCCCGTTAACCTTAAAGCATAAATATTCTGCTAGTCCTTCATTATACTCAACGGCGTCGTTTCAAAATTAAATCTTCCTAAACGCTTGCGGGAAACAAAAAGCAATTCTCAGGGAAACACATACAGGAGGTATCCATGATCATTCAGACTTATGACAGTGACTGACTGCAGTGACAGTCTATTAATCATGGTGCGACTCTTGAATCCAACCCCTCTCATCCTTTTGATCCCTTATTCAACGTGCTCATTCAATTCTAGCTTTTCATCCTTCGTGGATTCACAACCCTCAGGGGTAAGCTTCAGCCGCAAATCGCTTGAAACCATATTGAGTTAATCGGTGTAGTTTAAATCGTGAAATCGCTATTCAGGACCCAGTAGAGCTGCATTTATGGTATATAATATAATTCGCTATACAGCCTCCTTCTACCAGATTTTAATAACACAAAAATCAACTCTGTGAACTCTCAGCAGTTCTGAAGCTACACGATTCTAGTCTGGGGGACAAGCAAGGATCATGTCGATCCTCTCCTCCACATGTTTAATACCAGGGGTTTCATAAACCTCCCTCATCTCATCCCCTCCCATCACCCTCTCAACACCCTGTTCTGTTCGAAACTGAGAAAACACAACCAACACACTTGGGAAAATGAGGAATCTGTTCCGCTGTCATCCCATCATATGTTGATCATTAATGAAGCTTGTTTTATACCCCTGCTATTCACCCATTCCGACTTGGCATCACCAAACTGCATATTACCTTGCATACTCACTAACATTGATCACAGTGTAATCAAGCCGCATGTTATCTCTCTTCTCAAGTGATAACTCAGCTTCTTCATCGGCCTTCTGCAGCCAAGTGTGTTTCAACAGAAAACAAAACAAAACATCGGCCCAATACAGGTCGTACAAGAATAACCTCCGTCAGGCTTCGGCCTTCGCTCTTCGGCGCTTCAGCAGCCCAAATACCGGCCCATTGACCAAGATCAATTTTGGACCAATTGGTCCTCTGCCGTCCTATATATGCGACATCTAGCTGCTTCACCTGCCAAAGCCTCCACAACGACAATATCATCACTTTGGTAAGAAGGGCAATGAATCATAAATCATACAATTGAAAGGGTAAGAGTGGAGATTTGATTCTGTCCTGCGCGACCAACACTTTTAAACTCCTCATACACACTTATACAAACATACGTCTTGGATCCTTGCATAATTGGTCTGTCGTTTTTGCGCCTACATTAACAATCATCTCCTCCCTCTTCCCCCTCCAAAGCGACCTCAGCAGAGCTCCATCTCTTGCGTCCGCCGCTCTCGATATGGTACAGTATGATACAAGCAGGCTATTTTTGATATATGGGTATCTTATTCGTTGATCTTGGCCAGGATCCTAGTCATATGAGTCAGTATACCTGCTTCCATAATGCAGCGTCTGGTGGTATGTGGTCACTTACTCGCTGTCGCGGAAGAGCTGGAACTCCTCCTCGCCGGCCTTGACAGGAGAACCGCCGAATTGAGGGATCAGAACTCGGTCACCGACGGCAACGCCCATGGGTAGTCGGTTACCCTTCTTGTCCATGGCACCGGGCCCCACGGCGAGGACCTTGGCCTCGTTGAGCTTCTCAACACTGGACTCGGGCAGGAAGATACCGCTGGCGGTCTTGGTCTCAGCCTTGACGCGCTGGACGAGAACACGGTCAAGGAGGGGAGCGAGAGCTCGGATGGACTTGATGGAGGTGGCCTGTAGCGTTGTGTGTTAGTCCTAGCTGTTCTTTCTTGTTTCTCATAGTGCTCATGCGCCTGAATGCTTCCATCTTTCCCATCTAAGTCTCCTCATGGCTCCCAATTGCCGAGGATAAGAAGCTGGATAGTAGAGACTGAAGCATTGGCGGGGCTGCTTCTGCAATTCGCTCGCTACAGTAGCAATCGTGAACGTACCATTGTGATTAAGTAAAGGAGGTAGGTGATTGGGTATGTGATCAAGAGAGTCGTAGATTCGTAATTGGAGAAGTAAACAAGAAGAAGAGTTCGGCTTCGGTGTTCAACGGAGTTCAAATCGGCGGTGGATCTCGTCTCTTCCAACAGCTTCCAGAAGAAGGTCAGCAATTTTTTTCCCCAAGCTTCACCTCGGCCCTTGATTTCCCCGGTTCCGAGAATCGGCACTACACGTCCGATTGCCGTCCGAAAGCGGTATATCATGCCGAACGACTTACACCACAAAGCTTCTCGTTATCCTTCATGTGATCTATACTCAAGTATTATTATTTTGTATAATTCAACGCTGTCTTTCTCTCTTAATCGCTGAAAAGCTTTAGCAGCCCCCTATCCATATTCTGGGGCTGTTACTAGTCAAACGCTGTTACCAAGGAATTCTCGAAAATTGCTGATCCTCCATCTATCTGTTCGTCATTCATCAATGCAGCTCATAAGCGAATCCGTTGCAAACAGCCCCCAATTTATGTCTTTCGATGCTCTCAAAACGCCAAAAGCCGGCCTTCCTTCAGAAATAGTCAATTTGTGTTGCGGTCGTAGCCAATCGTCTAATTATCACTTCTTCTCGGGTTGCTGCGAGTTGGCTGGCGGTTCCAAGATATGAGTGTGGTTGTCAGCTGGGATAACCTCACCATGGTCAAATTGTTGGCAAATGACTGTATCTGCAACCCATGGCTCCTGAAGAATCTCATCCATTCGGGCACGAGTCTTGGGGTTAAGATCAAGCATTCTGCTAATGATGTGTCTGCTTTCCCTAGGCAGCAGGCGCAGAATACGCCATGGGCCACGGATGACTTCTTTCTTCTCACCACTCGGCTGTGTCTTAGAGTCCTTTGAGTCGGTGGTCGAGCTGGCCTCTTTTGTGGTTGCTTCTTCTTTCTGCTCATGATGAGTATGTTTCTTGGTCTCATCTTCCGCCAAAAAGTCTCGCGCTGGCGTGGTGGTCAAATCATTGGTTGACTTTGAGGGTACAATTAGCTTCCTTGGGTCGTGTCCTGGGGTCGGGTCGGCCGCGAACAACTTGAAGGAGTTATCTGTCATTCGTGGGACCTTCCACGGGAAACGTCGAAGAGTCATGCAGCAGAAAATGATGGCCAAAGACCAGATATCGACAGCTACTGCGTCGTACTCCTTAGAATCGTAGACCTCGGGCGCGAGATAAGGGTCAGAGCCGACAATGCCTGAGACCAGTTAGCCAGTGTCCTTACGCCATGTTGGCGAATAGATATACCTTTTGCGGGCACAGTGTCGGTCTCAAATGGATATTTGAAGACGTGAGCACTGCCAAAATCGATGATCTTCATAATACCCTTGGAGCTCACCACCACATTATCCAGCTTCAGATCGCGGTGGGCAAGGCCCACGCTATGCAAATAAGTCACGCCATTAAGGATTTGCAGGAAGCAGCACGTTATCTCTTCCCGGGACATCCGACCGGTCATAACGATTGCAAAGAGGTCAAACGGCGCATATTCCATCACTTCATACCAGCGCCCCTTTTCTTGAAGAATATCCAACGTCTCGATAATATTGCCATGGTGAAGGGTGGATCCAACGCAAAATTCGGCTGTTACTTTCTTGTTGTATTCTTTTTCGGTTTCGTAGGTGTGTCTTGCACGGAACTCCTTGACTGCAAATACGGTACCGTCGTCCTTGCGCTTCATCAGTCTCACCGAGCCACCCGCGCCGGAGCCCAGAAATTTGCCGAGCTTGCCATACTTGGAAGACAACCCATGATCATCTCCAAATGGCAATTGCTGGGTCGATTTGGAAGCTGCAGCTTTCGTGCCGAGCTTGATCGATGGTGCTGGTGACGACTCTCTCTTCTTGTTGTGATGTCCGCCCTTGCGGAAAAATCGTTTTAAATCTGCCATTGAGCCGTGTCCGGGGTGAAGGTTGCCAGTCGAGACGCTATCATTCGGTGCAAGTTCTTCACTACTGTTCCTTGCACTACCAAAGATCGACGATCCGCGCTTCTCGTTCAGATTTGACTTGGACCCATGGGGAGAACCATGCTTCTTCTTACGTGAGAAGATGAACCTGGGGTCGATTGTGTGCTTCGTTGTATGTGCCGCTGGTGCAGGTCGCCGGCCCTTGGCGTAGGGATCGTTGATATCACCGCCAGGGGTAAATGGCTTGGAGTAGAAGTTTGACGCTGAGCTTCGGGATGGACTAGATTCTCTAGAAGCTGGCACAGAACCAGGTCCTACTCCAAACATGCCTCGACGGTGGGACTGGTGCTGCTCTTCAGCGGAAGACGCCCTACGGACCGCATGATCGGAAGCAGCTCGAGCAGCTGAAGGTCTTCTATCGGGAGCTGGTGAAGCCTTTTCATGAGATGACGATGTCTGTGGGGTGATAACCGGGGGTTCATTCGTCTTGGCCACTTCCTTACCCTTCTTATCCGAACTAGCCTGACCGGATCCCGCGGGAGTTAGGGGAGGGGAAGCCAGCGTAGAGACCTGAGGGCTGGTATGCGGGGATTGGAAGGTGGCAGAGGTGGGTGTGGGCAATCTGGTAGACTGTCCGGATTCATCCTCATGCGATGGGACCTACAATGACATCAGTTAGCGTTAGTCAAAACCTTCAATTATGGCAACGCAGTGACATAACGTCGCAAAGCACAAATACCACAACCAAATTACCGGCAGCAATTAGAGTGGAATTTGGACGAGAGCATTTCCACAAGCTGGCGAAGCGTGAATGCACAGAAAGGGGGTCATACTCGAGAAGGTGGGAGTGAGAAAGCTTCAAATTGGCAGTTATTCAAGCGCAATTCTTGTAAAGGCCGGCCGTGGAGAGACTTGGTGAACGCTTTAAGCTGATCCGCAGTAACTTCGGTGAAAGGACTTGACTGGTCATGCTCTTCATGCTCTGGGTTCGACGATGACGGGTCAACGGTGGCGGGTTGAGTAGGTGATATTTCCTGGACGGCGGATGAGAAGCGAACGCCGGAGGCATCTTCGGATACATCGTCCTTGTCTCCAATTGACTCTTGAGGTTTTTGAACAGGGTCTGAAGCTTCTATCATATCTACGGTTAACGATTGTACTACCACGACCATCGTTTCGCAGTGCTTGAGTGCGCCGAGCAGAAGATCAAGGTGGGGCAGAATAGGCTCGGCAGAACCGGAAGATAGACTTACCAGAGACGCCCTGGGAGCTTCCTCGCTCCTGGGGAGGATTTGAAGAACTCATCGCAGTAGAAATGGATGCTTTGATAGGATATGAGCAAAATAACCAAAAAGCAACCAAGGTAGTAGTATGATGAGGGAGGTAAGAAGAAGCGAGACTGAGCAGACTAAGAGTTGCGACGACGATGATAAAAGAGGACGAGCCATAGGCCCGCACTTTACCTCACTACGTACCTAGTGGGGGGATCCACTTCGTTTCCTAGGTTCTCTCCCACCTTTTGAGGACAGCCCAGTCCGAGTGGTTCTCTTCCCTTTTTGCTGGGCAGGGCTACGGGCAATAGTTAGCGTTTAGGAGGTCCTTCTACGGCAATGCGGGTGCTAGAATCACGCTAGATGTGCGCTAAAAACTGTTTCCTGGCAGCTGGTGATTCCCTCAGGTACAGTTGGGTCCCTACGATAGGGATTCAGAAGTTGAGGCTTGTTCGGACATATGCGAATATTTGAGTTGAAAATGAGTCCGTGTTGATCGTGAGTCAACCTGTACGCCGTGTTCGTCTGGTCACTTTTCCCAACAGAAGTACCCCCTATCGTCAGCTTTTAACTTATCATTACTGCTGATAGCTTGACTGAAGTGGCATAGTAAGCAGCGAGTACAGTCCGCAGGGGTTACAAATGTCATTTTCCGCATTTTGGCTTGTACCCCACCCCACCGCGGAATAGGTCAAAATGGCCTTATTGGCTCGTTTGAGGCTAGGTACCTATACTTAGTTTAACCTTTTTTTCCCACCTAAAACCAAGATTTTGATAGAATCGGTACTTCGCAGCCAACTTCCTCAACGAAATGACGTAAATTATGATGCAGCCGATTGAGGTCATCGCCACCACAACAAAGGCAGCTTTTTTCAACACAACACCACAACTACCTCAATTTTACAGCTTTTGATGCCGCGTTTTCGCCAAAATGACCGATTTTGAGATCCACGAAGATAACAGACC